>VKOC01000004.1:27788642-27852095 GCA_009364415.1 Spea multiplicata
ATAACTGTGTGCAGTGAGCTAAAATGTGACACTGAACATATTTTTTAATATATTTTATTGTTCCATTTATATTACTATCTATCTTTTAAAATATAAGAACGCAGTATTACTAACATACATTTACTTGTTGCTGAACAACTATTTTTTTTTTATCTAAAAAATAATGTACCTCAGGCACTTTTTTATTAGCTCTTGTATTTTCCAAACATACCTCCAAACTCCTCTAGAACTGTATAAGAAGATTTAGTTAAATCTGATTATAGTAGCTAAATGTCAGTGTTTCTTTGCTGATTTCAAGAGATATCTAATTCTTACTTAAAGTGTCGATAATCAGGTCTGGCTGACTGCCAAGAACATCCATCTTCAAGATCATTCCTTCAAACTAAGACCAAAGTTCATTAGCAGATATACAATGTTAAAAAGGATTTAACTTTATCCTCCTTAAAATCTGATGATGCATTACTTCTCCTCCACCTCTCTCACATCCTATGTTCTGCTATTACCAATTCTAATGCATGTTCATGAAGTTATTTAATTCTATTGCAGGCTGCACGAAGTCTATTGGAATGTGTTGGAAGGACATGGTTATGATATATATTTGTATTCATTTACTGGAAAAATATTTACCTATTTCTTTACACTTTTGAGTTGCCCATAACTGACATCATGTTTGCAAGGCCAGCTCAGCCATTCTTGGTGGTGAAGTTTGCAGGAGATGGCCCTTCATACCACATAAAATTAGTGAGCAGAAATCACAACTCTCCTGCCAAGTCTTGCTTTAGTGAATAAAGTCATATGACAACAGCAAAGCCGTATGGCTGCTGAACTGACTGCTGAACCATCTTCCAAAACCAAAAGGTGTCCTGGTTTTGATGTGTAAACAGGTTACATGTGGGCATTTGGCCTTGGTGTGCAATTGCCAATCGCGGCATTGAAGGGGTTAATTCCCGTTTTTTAGGGCAGACCTCCAGCAGCAAAAACGAACCCCCAGAAGTCCTCTGATCAGCCCTGTAGGGCTGATCAGAGAGACTCCTCTCCTACAATCTCCAGTCCATTGGAGATTGTGTCCCAGCTGCCAGAGGCAGCTTCAGGGACAGGGAGACAGGGCTCTTTGGTCTCCACATGAGTGTGGAGACCAGCCCCACCCCCCTCAGTTAACCTCTACCCCCCCTCTTCCTCAATTAACCCCTTCAATGCTGCGATTGTTTATGACCCCCATCGCAGCATTGCAGGGGTTAATATTAGTCCCCACAAGCTTGTGGGGACTAAATATCAATCAATGCTGTGCTTCAATGGAGCATCAGCATTGAAAGAGTTAAAAATAAAAAATAAAAATTAAAAAATAAATTAAAAAAAAAATAAAATAATAATAATAATAAAAAAAAATAACAGCACTGACCTGAAAGTCCAGGGTGCTTCCAGGTCAAATGCTGGGCTGATCAGATCGCTCCTGGCCAATAGGAGTGATCGGATCATTATGGCAGCCCACGGATGACCCTGCTCTACAAAGAGAGAGGGGTCATCTAGGGTAATTATGAAAAAACCCAAATTATTAATAAATGAAAAAATCATAATTATTACCTGATCACTTGTCGGTGACATTTTAAGTCGCTGATTATTGATCGGTCTCCCTGATTGATGTCAGCGGCCTAAACCTGTCACTTACAAGTAATCTGATGGAAAAAAATATTTAAAAAAATGTAAATGCACATGTTCCAGTTTTGCCCTCATAGCTTCCTCAAAAAATGCATGAACCATGCATGTGAGGCCTTGTTGGAATCGGGGGATCTTGGTGAACAAAATGTGGTGTTTTCTTCCACTGTTGCACTTATGGTGTGCAAGAAATTCAGTGCAACATTGAAATGTATGCGTTAAAAACGCAATAAAATACTTTCCCTGTGAAGTTTGGCAGACATCAGTGAAGAAATGGCTAGCTGAAAACTGTCAAAACTACCCTAGTTGAACACCTTGACTTGTCTACTGTTAATAAATATATACTTTTATGGGGTAATTTACAGTGGGGGGCTTCCAAAATGTCCCAAATGGGATATGGGCCCAGGAAACCAATTTCTGAAAATTCCAAATTTGAAAACTAAAATGCGCATGTTCCAGTTTTTCCCTCATAGCTTCCTCAAAAAATGCATGAACCATGCATGTGAGGCCTTGTTGGAACCGGGGGATGTTGGTGAACACAGTTTGGTGTTTTTTTCTGCAGTTGCACATATTCTATACAAAATATAATATAAAATCTAAAGCAACATTGCAACAAATATAAAAATACCTCAAAATTTGGCAGCAATTGGCGATAAAATCCCTGTTTGAAAAGTGTCACAATGACCCTAGTTGTACACCTTGACTTATCTACTGTTCATAAACATATAATTTTGGGGGGATAATCAGTATCTGTGACAACTATTGCAGTTATTAGACTACGATGCCAAATTTGAAAGAAATTACATTTCAAAAACGTGATGCATGCCTTGCAATATTTGCCCTATACCGGTCAAAATAGATAAAAATCCTGGCCATGTTGGGTGGTTTCCAAATCAGGACAAGTTAATGAATATATTTGGGATAGTTTTTTCCCATTGGTTCAATGTGTGTACAATTTGTATGTATACAAAACTGTAAAAAAATGCGTTTTCTTCATTTTTCCCCACTTTTTCCCGTTTATTTCAAACAAAACAATGTACTACCCAGCTTAATATGGTTTCATATGAAAGCCCTACTTGTGCTGAAAAAAACAATATATGATTTGTGTGGGTGCACTAATTCATAAGAGAGAAATTACAGGTGAAAGAAGACATGGCAAAAACACAAAAACAGCTCCGGTCCTTTAGCGACACGTTAGTATCAAAATCCCGGTCCTGAAGGGGTTAATACAAGAGCTACAATATATTTCTATATTGTAACCAATATATCAAAAATGAAAAATTATACCAAATTTTGGCTTGTATGACTACCCATTTAGTGTACCGAACTCGGTTGTGCCTAAGAATCCACTGTGGATGACATCCTGTGTCATCCATCTATGATTTCAGGCTGCAGTTTAGCAATACAAGTATCTAATTTCCACCTGTGCTTTGACTACAATACTTATTGGCTGCTTGAAGTAATCAATCAGCGGAAGGAAGGTGCTCCCACTGAAATCAATAGCAGCACTTTTCACATATGAGCACAGGGGGTCTGATCAGACCTCCGCCCCCAGCTTTCCCTGAGACAGCGCTAGAGCTGAGTGGACGTGAATGTATCAGATACAGGGAGATGTATCTGGCAAACACATGTCCTGTAGGCATGTAGCATAATGTGTGTGGGAAAGGGCAAATGCATATGGTGGGATTCTGCAGAAAACATGTAATGACCATACAGCTATCATAAACATTAAAACCATGTTGAAGTGTCCTTTTAGTCACATTGTCCTCTTATGCATTCTGGGTTTTCCCCCTACAGTCATCCTGTTTACTAGGGATATTATTATTATAGATACTACACTCTACTGAACAAAAATGTTGCAGGAGCTAGACTTAAATGTAATGCAGGTAAATATTACAGTAGTATTTTATCTTGTTAAAAAAAACTCTTCACTCTACTGAAACTGCTCTAACAAAAGTCTCCAATGACCTGCTGCCTGCCAAAGCAAAAGGTCACTTCTCCATTCTGATACTCTTGGATCTATCTGCTGCTGTTGATACTGTTGCTCACCACCTGTTTCTTGACGCACTCGTTTCTACAGGCATTCGAGATACAGCTCTCTCCTGGATCTCCTCATATCTGTCTAACCGTTCCTTCTCTGTCAGCTTCTCTGGCAAGACATCATCACCCCTTCTACTTTCTTTTGGCATCCCCCAAGGTTCAGTCCTTGGCACTCTGCTGTTTTCTCTTTGCAGGCTAATCAACTCATTTGGCCTCCAGTATCATCTATATGCAGATGATATCCGAATCGACCTGTCTTCTCCTGATCTCTCTCTGTCTCTCATGAACCGTATTACCAACTGCTTGTCTGCTATTTCTTCATGGATGTCACAACCCTACCTGAAACTTAATCTTTCTAAAACTTAACTCATTATCTTCCCTCCTTCCATCTTCACTCCACTACCTGATAAAGGACAAAATGATATACATTCCCCAGTGAATTTAGCCAAGATATTACTTAGACCATTGCATTTTCCCTTTTGTCTGGTATGGTGCTAGAAGACAGAAGTAAAGCAGAAGTGGTACCAATATTCAAATAGGGATCTAAATTTCAGCAACTTAATTACAGACCTGTACACCCAATTTCTCAACATCTGTGGTGGCGAAAATATTTGAAAGCTTGTTAAGAGATAATTTTAAGGATTACTTTTGTCTAATGATATCATTACTAAGAGTCAACACAGTTTTATAAAGGACAGATAGTGTAATGACCAATTTCATTTTATTCTATGAAGAGGCAAGCAAAATTATATATCAGGGTCTTTCAGTGATTTATTTGGATTTTGTTAAAGCATTTGATACAGTTCCTCAAAAAAGGAAAAAATATAGGCTTAGGCAATATTTTTGTATGTGGACTGATAACTGGCTTAAAGGTGGAGTACAGAAAGTTGTTGTTTATGAGGAATTATCCAACTGGACAAAACTGGTAAGGACTTCCTCAGGGCTCTGTTCTAGACCCACTGTTATTTAATGTTTTGATTAATGATATTGGAGTGGCTATTAAAAACCAAGTGCCAGTTGTTGCTGATGATACAAAATTAGTTAAGGTAATCTGAACTAGACATTTCATCTCTAAGAGGGATTTGGTCAAGATAGTGGACTGGGTAGCCGAGTAGCAAATAAAATGTAATGTTGACAAATGCATGGACTTTGGGAAATACATGTGTAAATCATACCTTAAATAGAGTTGTGTTAGGAAAATCATTAAATAAAAAATGAGTTGGGAATAACTGTAGACAGAAAAACATATCAAGGATTTAATGTTAGGCAACTGCTGCAAGGGCCAGTAAAATACTGTTATGTATCTAAAGGGGGTGTTGACACACATGAGGAAAATATAATTTTGCTTCTATCTAATTCAATGGTAAGACTTCACCTTGAATATGCAGTATATGTGCATCTATTCTTAAAAAAATGCATTATGGAGCTTGAAAAGGGAGAATTACAAAGGAATGGAACACCTTAGTTACAAATAGTAGCATAACTAAAGGTGGCGAGGGGCTGCAGTTCGCCCTTGGTGCCACTCATCACGGGTGGTGCCTTGATGGCTGCCTAATGCAGCCCCCTTGGGCAGGAAAACGGTTTCCTCACACAGTGCGCGGGCACTACAGCAGTAAGCTAGGCGACTTTCAAGCTCCATAGACATCTGCACTGCTCCACTGATGCTCGGCAGGCCAGAGGCCTACCACATTAATGTCTGGTTTAGTGTATGATGTTAGGGGTTATGCAGCACTACTGTCAATGTCTGGCTCAGTGTATAGTGATGGGAGTTATGCTGTACCACCATTAATGTCTGCCTCAGTCTGCATTGATAGGAGTTATGCTGTCATCCATTCAGAGTTGAAGAAAAGCAGCAAAAATATCTTTACAGTAAGAACTGTGAAAGAACAATGTGAAATTCACTACCTACTTACAGTATGTGTGGTATAAAACAAAAAAGGTACCTTTAAATAAGGGTAGATGATTTTTAGCATAAAAGAATATACATTAATATAATATAATTTGTTGATCCAGTGAGAAATCAGATTAAATTTTGGGGTCAAGGAATTTTTCTACTTTTTGAGGCACAATTGAAATTGCTTCACTGTGCTTTTTTGTCTTCTTTTGGATAAACAACAAGGTGGACTTTTTTTTAACCGAAAAAAAAACTATGGCATGTTTCTTTAATATGCATTCTTCTTTGGTAGGGCTTTAAGCTCCTTTGAAATATTGGCATTTTAAAGCAGTTGTTTTCTAGATTCACATTGATGACTGAGCTAGCAAATAGCAAGGGCAATGAACATATGCAGCATGCTGGTGCATTTCTATATTGCTTATGTCTCGTGTGAGCAGTACACGAGGTGGGCAGCTTGAAGACTTCTATTGTTTAAGCCTATTCCTTATTCACATATCGCCTTTTTATTTGCGCTTTAATACCAGCTTCAGTTTGACTTTTATTTTTATTTATGCATTACAGTTCCTTTGGCTGATGCATTTATATAAAATATCATGCTTAATTTTGAATACAAGTTATTGAGAAACAATGAAATAAGCTAAAAGATAAAGGGAAGAGCTATTAATATGATAATAGGATGGTCTGGGCATCTACACAAAAGCTGTCAAAGCCTTGAAAATATTTCACACTCTATGGTTCTACATTAACATTGCATCAACTCCAGAATGCATAGAATCCTTTCTTTACAATTTAGCCACTTACCAACTGTGTCATATTGGTGCATTTTACACTTTATACATATATATATATATAATATATATATATGTATATATATATAGTTGTATATATATTTTTTTAAAAAAAATAGGGCTTATGCAAGAAATAACCAACTGATGATGTGTATTTTGTAGACATTATGAACATCCTAAGGTTGAAGAAAATATTTTTCATACACAATCAATATGTAAGATTTAGATAAAGTGTTTGCTGAGTCTTACTGGGATTCTGTGCAATACTGTAAATATGAATCAGGTTTTTTTTTTATATCAGTAACCATAGCGTCAAGTATAGATGGATCCTACTGTCCCAAGATTTTGTTCTGAGTGTGCAGAAAAGTGAAGATTTTGTAGACAGTTTTAGTATTTGTGTCCCACAGTACACTGTTTCAATGTCATACAATTAAATTGCAAGTGTCAACGAACACCAAGCACTTCTAATACTAAAATTACCAGGTGAACACCCCAGCCAACAACATAATTTATGTCATCAGTTGACTTATTGTCTGATGTCCATGTATAGGAATAGGTGGCAATAGCTTTGTGGTATTTTGATAAATATGACTTCCATAAGGACTATGAAAATGAGGACTGGCCCAGGGCCCAGCTCTAGGAGATGGCGCTCATCCAAGGTCATGTAACATGACATTATGTGACTTTGCAGGTGTAAAGTTAAGATAACATTTTGTGGTTGTGTTTATCCTTTTTTAGTTGTCAGGAAGGTAGCTGATAAAGACTGGAGGGTGAGGGTATGAGTGTCCACAGAAGTTTTTAAGGGCGAGGGGGGGAATATTGCCCTAGGCCGAATGAGGTTGATCATATGTGGGGATAACAGCTGGTTTGGGCTAACAAGCCTTACACATAATAATGGTCAGGCATCAGCAGGTTGATATAGAGTATTTGCTAACATTTTGTAGTGCTCATAAAAATGTAGATGCCTATTGTAGTTTACAGGAAGTAAAATCCAAGCTGTTTCTTAGTGTCAGCCAATCCAGTGGCAGCAAGACAGCACATTACTATCCCTGACAACAAAATCTATGAGCATTTATACTGTATACCATTCCAGGATGGGAAGCACAACGTGTTGATCTGAGAGGAGTCTACAGCCATGCATCATGGCCTTCTTACTACCTCTGTTCAATTATTTATACAATCTGTGGGGCAGATCATTTAAAGGAGTCATGGATAATAATCAACTGTAATAATGATGAGTAGAATAAGCACCTTCCATGGCCGCTAATGTCGCTTTCAGGTAGAAATCAGATATAAGTAAAGACCAGAGTAGGATATTTTTTTAAATTGGTGGTGGGTAGAGAATACTTGCTGCTTACTTGCCACAGTTTCATTTATGTCTGTGTCTGCACTGCACTGCACGAATACACAGTACTATTTGCGCTGTGTGATGTAGGTGATTGAAGAGACACAGTCAGACTCCATTATGGGCAATGGTGATGGTAGGATCAGCTTCCTCCTTCCTACTTTCTATCATGTGACAGGATCAGCCTGTAAGAAGTGCTTATTGTACTTATAGTTTATGTAAGTCAAAAGTGTATGTTATGCACTACTTGTCATGTCTTGTTTATCCATTATACAGCACTGCGGAATATGATGGTGTTATATAAAACAATAAATAATAATATCTATGTCTATGTGTGTTTATGCGTTTGTGCATTATCCATTGTGTGTAACTTCCATTACATATATAAAGATTTTTTTTATGATGGCTGCTTGGTTATCTGCACAATGTGTGTGTATATATATATATATATAATTAACCTGGAGGTGACCCCTTGTAGCAGTGTTGCCCCAGGGCCTTATCTGACCATCAACTCTAAATGATCTGAAATAATTGCATGCCCTGCTGTTAATCAGAACATAATATATGAGGTGTCTTCGTGGGGGAAACTTCTCTAATATGCTGATAGATATTTTTCCTCTTTAACAGAACAAGTGAGCTTACAACTCGAGACATCCCCAGCCGGGATTCACCAGAGTACAGGCACTGCCCGTTCTTGGCTGAGTTATATGTATACTGTAACAGATTCAGCATCCGGTACATATACAATCCAATATTATGCAGAATAGTTTCTATTTTTGGAACGGTAGGGGCTCATTAGTTAGAAAATCTACTTTATGGATTACAGTTGCTAAATTCCCCAATGCATCTATTCAGCTGGCAAACATGAGTTGATCAATAGGTTAAAGTGTGGGCCTCATTTACCAAAAGGTAATCCTGCAGTTTATACTCACACAGCGTCCTTCGCCTTTGGAGCATAGAGGATTAAATTCAGTTTGTTCCAAGGCTACAAAAGCTGGATTGCAAGTTTAATATAGTATATAATTTGATATGTGTTTTTATTGAAAAGACCAGTTTCAAAACATCGGAAAAAAAAAGATTAGTATCAGAGGACAAATTTATAGATATGCAAAAGCAATATATACAAAAAGACAATATGTTAAAATGGGGGATTGTATTAATATATGTTCCATGAAATATATGTATGAAAGGACCGAGTATAATAAATACATGGGTAAAACAGATTGCTCCATTTATATGCAAAGGAAAGAGTTATTTTTATTTTTTTTAGATGATGCACAATTTTATTTCACAATGTCCTAAAGCGTATCCTACTGTGTACATACATTGGTAGATGGAGAGTCAACCACCATGAGTTCAGCATTAAAATCTTAGGAAGTCAAATGTTAAAAGGTTATTTCAGATATAACAGAGTTAAAAGACAACAAGGAGGTCCTTTCTATATCCATTCCTGCCAGTAATGGTATGCAGGAGGAGGTTACCTAGCAACCATCTCTCCATTTTAGTAACCTTGGAAACGGACCATACAGTTTAGCTGATTTTTCCTATATAGCTAAATGAGAATGCTTTGACAAGAAACAAACTCCATTTACTCGACGGATGCCAAATGTTTGGTTCATGGGGTCAGAACAGTGATCTGGATCTAATGCTTTAATCCCGTTGTTATCATATACTAATTCTCTAAATGTCCATAATAACACTTAAAAAGTTCTATTCTAATCTCAGTTTTTGTGACTCTATACTAGCCATGTCTATATATTACACTTTGATTCTGGGTGTACACATTGTATGTAGTAAGCCTAGTATTACAAGCAATGCTTCTAAGGATCTGTTAGTGGTATAGTCTGATCATCTTGTGTGATTCAGCAGGTTTGTGCTAATCAGACAGAAAGCAACCAGCTACTAAACATAACATAGCATAATACTATATTACAAACGTATTAAAATCAGAAGGTTTTGCAAAAAAAGATTCCCTAAAATAATGACCCTCTGGTGACTATTTAAATTATTTTTCATATAATTTTACACAATATATAAGTAACTCTTGTTACTAAGCATGACTCTCAAGGACAGAAATGGAAACCAATTGAGGATAAGCGAAAGTTGGTAATCAACATTACATTTCCATGCAAAATAAGTTCGAATCCATGATAATGAGCGGGAATCTGTGCCACTGTTAAGTAGAAAAACGAGATACAAAAGGATTCTTCCAGTAGTAAAGTTGATGTTCACTTAATTAAATATTTGAAATCCAGCAAGAGCTCCGGAGCTCCCAAAAACATTGCAGTCACAGCACCTTCAGTGCCTCTCAGCTTGTAAAAACACTTAGGGGAAGCATGCATGCTGCTCACCAGCTAATAACAATGCCATGAGTTTCCACAAAGTGGCAAAAGGACAAGAAAGCGCATGATCCTCAAAGACAGATTCTACATTTCGCTTGTTGTTACAAGTAAAGAAAAAAAAATATGACAGATGTGACCCTGCTGAAAATTAGCATTTCCTTTTAGACATTTTACTGCCTTTTTTCAGTTACTTTGTTTCGTTATATGTATATTACAAATCGTAACATTAACTTACATTTACATATACACCGATCAGCCATAACATTATGACCAAAGTCAGGTGAAGTGAATAACACTGATAATCTTGTAATCATGGCACCTGTCAGTGGGTGGGATATATTAGGCAGCGCATGAACATTTCGTCCTCAAAATGTGTTAGAAGCAGGAAAAATGGGCAAGCGTAAGGATCTGAATGACTCTGACCAGGTCCAAACCTGGGTGTTCCCAGTCAAAAGTGGTCCAAGGAAGGAAAAGCGGTGAACCGGCAACATAGACATGGGTGGCAAAGGCACATTGATGCATGTGGGGGGAGGGGTGAAGGCTGGATTGTCTGGTTAAATCCAACAGACAAGCTGCTGTAGCTCAAATCGCTAAAATGGTTCGTGCTGATCGAAAGAACACACAGTGCATCACAGTTTTTTGCGTATGGGAGGGGGTACCGCCGAAGACCAGTCAGGGTGCCCATGCTACCCCTGTCCACTGCTGAAAGTGCCTACAATGAGCACATGAGCATAAGAACTGGGCCACGGAGCAATGGAAGAAGGTGGCCTGGTCTGATTAATCAGATTTTCGTTTATATCACGTGGATGGGTGTGTTTGCATCGCTTACATGGAGAACACAAGGCACCAGGATACATCCATGGAGGCCCCCAACTTACAGGACTTAAACCACCCGCTTCTAACGTCTTGGTGCCAGATACGTCTCGTGGAGTCCATGCCTCAACAGGTTTTGGTGGAAAAAGAGGGACCTCCACAATATTAGGTGATCATAATGTTATGGCTGATCGGTGTGTGTATATATATATATATATATATATATATATATATATATATATATATCAATAATGTTTATGGCAACTGCTGATGAAATATTCTGTACTATGAATATTATGTTAAATGTCTGCATGTAGTAGGGCTAGTAAGGATAAACAAATTTACTAGTGCTTCATGACTACCAGGATCGAAAATATTATTGGTTTTAAATGTTGAATTGTTACTTATATGAAGATAAAAAATTTGTGACATCAATATATGAATCTTATCAGTAACATTTGCAGTTCCCACAAGAGGTTTTGATAAAGCAGCTGCTATCAGTGCTACACAAGAAGAGTTTGCTCTAAGTCTTCAACGCTCCCTTATGAAATAGTATTGGACAATGAACTGATCGGACTGCTGTTCATGGTGCTGAAGAAGAAGATACCACCTATTATTATATTTTGTTCATATAGCACCGATATATGTAGCGCTTCTTACAGTAAATACTGTGAACTGACCTAACTAAAACACATTTGGTTTGTTGATTCAACAAGAGCTTTACTATGCTCACAGAACGGACAGGTAGATCATTTTTACAACTGAAGTTTCTTGAAGCCCACATCAAAAAGACAAATGATAGCAGGAAACAAATATACAATGGCAAATATTGTATTGGTCTAAACCACTACCTTCTGGTTATCCCACATTATATAAAATTGGGTCTCCCTATATAGTTTCTAGTTACATTTCAGTCATATTGCTGTTCATTCCCGATGTAACCCTGTGTGTGTTAGCCTTTCATAGGCTTCATCACAGTATTAAACCCTCCATTGATTTATCATATTAGCATATTATTTTTCTTATTTGCACTACATGGATTGAAACTATTGACCCACAGGCAAAGGTGTCTTGGCACCTGGAAAACCCTTATTTCATCAAATATATCCCATTTCCAACACGTATATTCAAAGGGTGTGACAAAACTGAAATTGACAGACTAAGATGAACCATTACATTAGATGAAGAGTGTCCTGCTCACAAGTTTACTACAAAACCTTGCCTGTTGTGATAAGTGGTGCAATCATTTCAATGATATTCATTTGTTTGGAAAGAGGTACTTTCAGGTGTCACTTTTACCTAAGCAGTTGAATAGAGCAAACAATGTAAATGTATATGTATATACAATGTGTATTTATAAAAGTACAGCAGCATGTTTGTTATTCATTGGATCTCCCCAATATATACAGCACAGGTCTATTTCTGTGTATTGCAAACAGAGTTAATACAAGGGGACAGGAACATGTCTTGCAATCATCTACTTAGGGTTATGTTGACATAAACTCCAGCCAGGAACTGTTGGGGTTATTTCCTTTTGTCACATGAAAACATACATTTCCCAGTTCATTAAAGGAAACAAGATCAGACAAATATACTGGGAATTGCATAGTTCCTATGCGCTAAACGTCTGTTAAACACAAAGAGGAGGGATTTTGGTCTTGTAAGTAAATGTGAGCTGCCGTTGTCTTATGGTTGTTAGTAAAATAACATCTGAGCTTGGATGACATAAAAACAATATACTAAACAAGCACGACGGAGACTGGTTTAACTTTAGGTACACTGGGATAGGGTAAGATACTTCTCGCTCTTTTATAACAGTGGCACTTAATTTGTTAAATATCTGATTGTTTCTTATCCTGCTATCATGACCTAGTAAAGACATAGTTACTCCCAGGCTCAGTAAAGTTAATTGGAAATACACAATTAGATTTTGCCCTTGTAATGACATAGTAGTACCTGGTGACACCAGTAGGAGGCCAGGTACTTAATCCTATGTTCCTCCACCAAATATGTTTATAGTAAGTAATACAAGGGTTGTGTGACAAGTAGCAGAAATATATGAGTATATGTAATGAACCTATTATCTTCCAGTACATTACTAAATCTTGGAAGAACATCAAATTATTCTAGACAAAACAATACTTGAGAATTGGAAACAGTCACCCCTTATACATGTCCCTTCTTAGGTCCTTTATTACATACTGGAGAGGGGAAACTTATGAAGGCGTTATACAGATTTATTGTATTGTATTATGTGTTAGTGAGGGGTACCTGTAGAGTCTCTAAAGACAAAGATAGCAATTTCAAAATCAGCGACATGATCACATTAGTTCCAGAATACAGAAGGACCAACACTTAGAATGCTATGTAATATAACATATATATATAACCGATTGTCCTGTAAGATAACAGTTTTCTCGAGGTTTCTGAGTCTGACGCTGCTTTCAGGGGCTTTTGGATACTCCAAATAAATACATGTGGGTTGTATGTTTTACTATACAGGTTTAATAGGCCACAGAATTTGGTCTCACCATGGAATAATGTTTATAAAAATAATTTGATGTGAAATGGTGGTGATTACCTACAATGTAATATTAACATAGAAAAATAGTAATACCAAAAATGAAGCAGCTATATACTAATCATCTGCGTACTCAGCAAACACCTGTGAAAATATGTTTAATCCTGCTGGGTGCTAAAATCAGAGAAATTAACTATCCAGACAGCCAGCTGTACAGCAGAGCCTCAGTTTACCTACGGAGACTTATAATATTTGTTATCAGAAACAGACAAGATGAATTAGGAGCCAGACAGACAATTTTAAAAGCAAAGAAGTGATACATCATTGGCGGTCAGTATAAAATAGCACGTAATTTAGGCACCAGTCGTGTTTCATTTTAAAAGCCATGGTTAGCAGCCTCCTGGGATTTGTGCAGCCTTGTATTACATAAAGATACAATGTAAAGCCGTTAAATGTTCCCTTATGTCCTATTCGCCAATGTTTCTTTCATCACGGAATTATATTCATCCCTTTTAACACAAAATACACCCACAATGTATATGTTTGTGTAGATTATATGGATTTTGACACACACTTCAGACAACTCTGTTTGCCTTTGCATAATTATATATAATATATATATATATATATATATATAATGTGTGTGTTAATGGGTGGATAAATTATATTGATCTCTAAAAACCTTTCATTTATTTTGTTTTCATAAAACAATAAGGACAGGTAGATAATTTATATGAAGGATAAGCTACACCTATATGGGGAAATATACTCTGTTTCCCTGTGCCTCGTGCATTAAAGATTGCAAGCTCTAGGTGGCACAGACTCAACGTGAATGAAATATCTGGTGCAGATAACCAGGAACACTATATATTATTAATAATACTGCACATCTGTCTACACAAAGAGACAACAAGAAATGGAATAGATGTTAGTTGCACATAATATGTTTTACAAACATTAAATAAGGGTGCAGACGTATTAAAAGACTATATCCTGTTGTTATGGAAACAAGTTCAGCATCCAAATAAAATGAAGGATATTATCATGGTTGTACGGGAATTTCCAGGAATTAGGCATGCCTATGGAGACCAGTTTCCATAGAGAGTTCACTAGAACATAGAATGGCCTAGAAAGCATTGTCAAACACTGCAATTTTGTGACATTAAGTGATATTATGGGCAAAGCAAGGCACAGTAGCCTAATAATTACTGAGGTCATTCACCTGTCTGGATGATGTATATATACTAACAACATTATGTGCAGAAAGTGGCACTCATTTTAAATTATGAGTCCTGGAGGAAAATATAGACATTTTCAAATATTTGAAAAAAAGCATTACAATGGAATTTTTTCTTGCAGGCCTGAACATCCTCCAATAGTTAATTTAAAGTGTTAAGCCTTTACCAAAAGGAAAAGTGACATTCTATTTATTAACTATATAAATATCATATCCGATAATAAATATTTCAGGTAAAATGTAGAATGTATTTTTAAATCAACCTATGCTTTAGAAAAAACAGTTGATAATTAATTTTTCTTTATGAGAATATTTCACAAAAAGTATGTCATAAATTATTAGTGTAATCCATCAGGCCACTAGGGGGAGAAATCCTTTGGGGGGGTAATGGACACTATAAAAACAAACCGCAAAAAAAGACGAGGATTTCCCCTGGGATATACCATTGAAATGTTGCTAAATGGGGCAAGCTCACGGGAGTCAGGGTCAGACTGGCTCAGCTGCTACTCACAGTCCCTTCACGCCACCTACACTTGCAGGGAATGCTTTGCATTACATTAGGTCCACTGGAGGCATTGCCTCAGTGTAGGCACGTGGTTTGTTTGTAAAAGAAATTAAGGAAATATATGTTTTTGTATTAATTCTGACATTAATTATTAGTGAAAACAAAAAGGACGGGTGAAACAAAAGTATGTTACAAGGAATAAGCCTTTCTATGTATTTCCTTTTAGATCAACACCTAGTTCTTGCAATGAGCAACAAACTAATGTTATGCCTTTCATATCGTTAAGGTCTGTCAATTAAAACAACTTTACATTAATCAATAGTGCATACAAATTAAATGTTCTGCTAGCTTGTTTAATCAGCTTGGAATGTTTAATAATCAATCAGCATTATGCTTTGGAGGCATTATAGTCTTGTGCATAACACTTCTGCCATCACATAATTTCCAGCATTATGACCAGCATTGTTTGTATGTTTTAGGACGTTTCTTGTTTTATTATATGTGTATAGAGGTGAAGGCAGGTGAAGGGTTCATTATATACTCTATGTGACATGAATCCCACATGCATAATTAGTTCATAATTAGTTCTTTGTGTGGTAGGGTAAAATGTATTTTGAAAAACATATCTTACAAACTGCTAATTCAGTCCAATTATCAATGTAAAATTTATTATGTGTGGTTATTATGTGATTTGAGCTTGCCCATTAAGGACAAGGTAACGATCCAGAATTTTTACACCATCTGTTACATATTATAGGCGGTGTATGATATAGGAGAGTAAGTGGAACTTGTTGCAAAAGGGACTAAGCTATACAACAATGGTAAAAGACAACACAGGCAAGCATGCAAAAGGGTCAGGCCACTTTGCTGCAGTTTGTGAGTCAATGTGTTGATCTATACCTGCTATGCTATGTTTCCATGCATTGTTTATGTATACCTGCAAATATAGGGTTGGTATGTCTTATTCAGTTGATTTATACATGCAAGTGCTGTTTTATGTATTGTTTTTTTTTGCTCTATACCTGAACTACAGGGAGTAAGTAAAAGAGAAGTATGGATTAGTGAATGAGGGGACTCTGGGGGTGATTACGGGAGAGAAGACATCTCAATGTCACGGTAGGGTGAGAAGGAGGGAAGACTGCACTGAATCTCACAATCTTCCCCTAATCTGCAGTGAGTTTGGCATATATTTTTTGGTGTGGTAGCAGAGGGAATTATTGCATGCTAGGGAGCATAGAGTGGGGCCCAAGAAAATGCTTGCGCAGGTTCCAATTTTTTCAATATAAAAATGTATTGGCAGCAGGGGCTAATATGAATATATATTGGCAGCAGGGGCTAATATTAAAGAATGAAAACTGCCTGTTCAGTTGTAATTTTGAAATCATATTTCAACCACAGTCTTTACTTCAAAGAGATATGTACATATTATGTAGTTGAAAATGCATGTCTAACACATATATATGCACCTGTGTGTGTGTAATCTCATGAGCTTCATAGTGTGAAAGGCAGAAATAAAATATGGTCACTCTAGTGTATGTGCATGGGCAGTGTGTGTGTGTAAGAGCAGTGTAGGTATTTGTGTGTTTGTAAGCTGGTGTGTATGCATGTGTGTGTGAAGGCAGTGTATGTGTATACATGTCTGTATGGGCAGGCTTGTGTATGGGCAGTGTGTGTATGGGCAGTGTGTGTATATGTGTGTTTATGGGCACATGTGTGTAAAGGCAGTGTGTATGGGCAGGTGTGTGTATGGGCAGTGTGTGTGTAAGAGAAGTGCAGGTGTTTGTATGTTTGTAAGCTGGTGTGTGTGCAAAGGGAGGGTTTTATAAGGGCAGTGTATGTGGAAATGCATGTTAATGGCCAGGTGTTTGTAAAGGCAGTGTGTCAGGGCAGTGTATGTGTATATGTGTGTTAATGGGCAGGTGTGTGAAAAAGGCAGCGTGTATATGTATATGTGTGTGTTTATGTACAGGTGTCTGTAAGGGAAGTGTAAATAAAATAACCTTGGTAAAAAAAAAAGCTGGGGGGTTACAATTTTCCATTCTTGCCTAGGGCACAAAAAGAGCTAGCTATGGCTCTGGTTTTCATACATCTCTATCTCCTACCCAAATCATCTTTGTGTGGCTATTCTTTTAATCCTTTTTACAGAGGGCACAGAAAACTGGAGCTTTTTCAAATTTTTAACAAATATTTGTTCAACCATTATGAACATTTTCATTTTTAGTGTATCCAGATACGTTATACATGTTTTTTCAAGATTTTTCAAATTTTTCGAAATTAGCAATAATATACATTTTCTGCCCAGTTTTTCACGTTGGCTAGCAAAACCTATTCAGCTGCATCTCCAGAAATACCACATATACTAACGTTTTTTTTCCCCAGTCTCTTGGAAGCTACAGGATACATTGCATAACACGCTTATCTCAGTAGCTGACCATACACAATAAACAACATTGTAGGATTGTAGGCACACATAACATAAATAGTTACATTCCAAAAGTAGTCCAAAGCAACAAAATTTAGGAAAACTAATACATATTTTATTTTATTAAAAAGGTGGCATCCCGCAGGCATAGGTATTTTTTTACTGTTAATGGCATGGTGTTAGGTAACCTGCTCCATGCAACAATCACTCCCTTTGAGCAGCACTCACTCCTTGAGTATTAGTGTAAATGTAAAGTCTCCTCTTTATTTGAGATCACTCGAGACCTGGTGGGCACTCCATGATGGTTTCTGTAGACTGCCTCAGATGCAAGGCAGTCCTTTGCACTGGGAATCATTGGCTAAATTACTTACTGGAGAAATTATATTCAATGCTGCCATTACTGGTGTTAATGCTCACCTGATGCTCGTGATGGCATGGAACTTCATGAAGGATGCAATGAGTTAAAGGGCAGCTGTGTTATAGAGCAATAATGTCCAAACATAACCTTTATATTTACACAGAAATAACTATTTTAGTACTCAACTACTTAGGCACTGGGTTCATTGTTGACAGACATTAGACACACTGCTGGGTCCAAGCAATAAAACAGAACAGGATTTGAAAACTGCACAACCACGTTAATTGCAATTTTCTCAGCTATCACAGTGTCCAGTACATTTAATTAGTATACCATGTGCTTAGCAGCAAAATCAGTCAAAACTTTTTTTTTTAGATTTTGAATGGTCAACATAATGATCACTTAAAATTTCTTGCAGTTCCTCGCATCCTGTAACTGATGAATAGTAATTAATCAAATGGAGAGGTGAGTGTATCTGCGATATAGAATAAATAAATTAAAGGTAAAGGTACTACATAATCATGGGGAGACGAATGTAAGGAAATATATGTATATTACCCAGGAGTTATATCTAAAAAGTAGGAAAAAAGGTAGGGAGCCATATAGCAAAGCAAGTTGAATAATTAAGAGTTAATATATCTCCAAGTATTTATCAGACCTTAGATTGCTTTTTTCCTTGTGTGGCTAAGCTTACATACAACACAGAAATGCATGATACACACACACCTGCACAGGTATGCAGCCACTGAAGAGGCACAATCACATGCAGACATTCCGACATAAATACATACATCACTAGTATGCAAGCCTTCTGCTTGCACAAAGCACCTCTGTTCCTGTGACTGCTTGCTGGGGCATCCTGGTCGAGTAAATTTGAACCTTACCCTTTCCTTATAAACAAAGAGCCATGCAGCTGTCACTTACTGACGATGGCACATGGCAACAAAATTAGTTTATTAGCTGATCCTGTGACAGGACAGCATGGGAGAAATTCCCTCTGCTGACACCGTTCATACTAAAGTATTACAGTCTATGTGTGTCTTTGTAAATACCCCTGCTGCAGTAGAGGGACCCCTCTGAACAAATGGTCCACCAAATCACCCAGCATAACAAACACTGTGTCTCTGCTGTGCAATGCAGGCAAATATATACATGTCACAACAACAAGTTAGAAGCAAATGGGGCCCTTTGCCATTAAGGGCCCTGGGCATACATGTGAACTTGGTAGGTTTTGATGGGCCTAGCCACAAATTATGCATGGCTAGCTATGCACAGGTTGTGCGACCAGCCCCAGTAATTCTAAAATGGGCTGAAGTACAAGGGGAAGTAGATAGTAGCCAAACACAGCTCCCCTGCCTTAAGAAAGAGGAAAGCAATCGAGAGACCTAGAGAAGCAGCAAATCGCCTGGAGACTTTTGGTCAAACTCTGATTGATCCTGGGTATGATCCCAGAGCAAGTATCCCTTTTACATCATTGTAATTCCATTACTACATAAATGCTGGTTTGCATTTTCATTACGTTTAGTTGCATTGTATAGGGTTTGGTGTAATCCTGGCAGCCTGTACAATTATTCTGTTGGCCTCTGCCATGAGTGAATTGGGCAGCAGTTATATGTTACGAAAAATAGTAAGATTAAACAAGCACCTTGCCATAGTTTTTTATGTTAAATGGTTATAGGGGATCCATTTTAAATGATACTCAGTGCAGTAAATATAAGTATGAAACTGAATGTTCTGCTGATGTCCGTTTTGTGTAATCATTTTTTATTAAAAATATCTATTATTGGTCATCTTCTTTGAATGATATTAATTCATATGTGGGAACTGCAATTAAAATCCATATGTTTTTTTGCTATAGCATTTGTCACACAAAAGATTTCCTACCTGTTTAACACGTGGGCATCATAAACACGATTTTCATGGAGATTGTCACAGCTGCTCTTGGACTGAGGAATAGAGTTGTGCTCAGACAGCATGGTGGAAGCTGCAGTAGTGATGATAGCAATCCCATCTCGAACTCGAGCAGGCAGATCATAGTCCCATTCATCGTAGGACACAGAGATGAGGCCTGTTGGGAATTCAGCTGGCACAGTGTCGGTGTCTCCTGCCACCAGGCTTGGTACAATCCATGTGTAACCATATCCTGTCAACCCCACTGAATGGGCCACCTCAAATATATAAGTGGCTTCCTCTTTCGTGCAGTACAGCAAGATGACAGGACTTTGAAGCTTCTTTAGTTGGTTTTGGATCTTGGAGTCATTGTCATCTAAGGACATGTCCAAGTGGATAACCTCTTCCAGCTCCCAACCCACAAAGCTGTTTTCTATGGTGCTCCGCACCTTGTTCTCAAAGCCTTGGTATCCAGGAAAGTAGGTGGTAACAATGGAAAAAATGTACCAGTCATATTCTTCCATGATGTTAAGCATTACAGAGGCTTGTTGTTCAATGGAGGGTCCAAACTGGAAGAACATGGATGATTCCTCCTGCAACAACAAAAAAAGAAAATCAGTTGTGAACTTGTGATTGCCAATTCTCACAAGTTGTGAAGCAACCATTGCTTACAAAGCACCAAGAATTCTGTCTTGCTTTTAAGTATTTGTATCAATTTAGAACTGCCTGTACAAGTGCATATTTTGAGTTTGGAGTGCTATTATTAATATAAAATGTGTTACAAATAACTGCTGCCCAATTCCTTTGTAGAATCCCAGCCTTTCGAATAAAATAGATCAGTCTCCCAAAATGAGCATATAAATTGTGAAGTTTTGTGGAAAATTAAGAAGTTTAGAGGTGCTCTCTAATATCTATCACAAAACAGTTCCCAAACAAAATGTTGGAGTGCCGTATGGGACTATCTCTGAATTATGAGGGCACTACCACATCTCCTGCAATGACTACAGTATCATACAGTGTATTATACTGGGCTAGCTTAGTTCTTAGTTCAATGTGGTTAACCCATCATAATTCATACACAGAGATATCATAGAGTTGTAGATACTAATTTCCCTACAAATTTCTGGGTTAGTGAAATCACTCCACAAAACTAAGTTCCAGGTCATAAAGAAAACAAAGAACCCATGGTTCCAGACAGTGAAGAGAACTGCATCTTCATTTTTTTTTGAAATCAATATAAAATGATGTTATCTTTGTCAGCTTCCCATCCCTTAGAACAACTTGTCATACTCATAATATTTATTCTCCATCTGTATGTTACTAAATGTATGGCCATATACAATGTTATAATGTTATTATAATTTTATACATTCTCATAAACACAGCTTTGTAGGCTCTATAATTATAATGTTGTATATACTGTATAGGGATCATAGGAGGCAAACATACCTTACTGTATAAGCCATTTCTGATGGGAGACTGTTCTATTTATCTACCACCTTTTCAGTAATGTGAAACTTCCTTACATTAAATTAAATGTATGTTCCCCTCCCCTCTCCCAGATTTCCTTTTACCCTTGCTCTGTTGAAAACTCAATAAACAGTGATTTACCTAAATTAAATGTATGACCTCTTGTTTTAACAATTCTCCTACTTTGAAATAAACTCCCCTCCTGTACTTAAATCTCTTTTAGTATTTAAATGTTTCTATCACATCTCATCTTTCTCCTTTTCCTCCAATCTATCCAATTTTTTTTCCTGCAGACCATTCACCAGTCTGATAGTCCTTCTCTGAATTCTCTAGCGATGGGGGTTTCCAGAACTGTACACAACACTCATATACAAGGTATATGCTGCCTTGGGAGTTTTAAATCCCAAGTGCATTATTTTACATTTATCAACATTAAACAGCAACACACTTGACCATTCTTCTACGCTACTTAAACCACCTGCCATTTGGCTTGTTCAACCAGGAATGTCTACCCTGTTGCAGATCTTTGTATCATCTGCAAAAAGACATACCTTATCATTAAAATCTTTTGTAGTATCACTAGCAAAAATATAAAAAGTATGGGACCCAATAAAGTGCCCCTCAAATTGTAGAGTGAATGGAATCTCAAATCAAAACAAATCAAATAAAGACACTGAAATGGGAGAAAGACGATGCACACTTAGCCCCGCTGATACACACTGACCATATATGTTATGCATATGGTATTCTAAGTCAAAGGACACATACTCAAGCACACACATCACACAGCTACACATATCACATCCAGCCTTGCACTGCAGTTACAGTCACTGTTTCCATGTTTTTGGCCGAGGATGCCTGCTGACTGCTGTCAGCACCATGTCAGTGACCAGAGGAGTATATATACCCCACAAAACCAGAGTACAACTTCTCCACAAGCATGGATAGCACCACTAGTTTGTCTGCTAAGTACAATAAGTGGCTCTGCTTTCAGACAGCAAAGCTACAGTGAGTACCTACTGTTGGGAGCACATGACTTGATTTTTTGGCTCTTCTCTTAGAGCAAGTGGGGTTTGTGGATTTAAATTTAATTGGAATCCCTGGCCTTTCCTTATAATCCGTCTCCTCAAACAGCACAAACGCGGAAATATAAATTGTGGATATACAAACCTTAGTATCAACATTAGTTGTATAACGATGGTGAACTGAACAACTTTGGGGGAGGGTGAAGTAATTTGCCTGTCTCTGCTTGAATGAAATATATACTGGTTATGCCTGGTACCAAAGAAAGCTGTAATCAATAAGGATAGGAGGTGTGAATTACTTTTCAATGAGATCTGTCTGATTACTGAGGAACACGGACTGTGTAGGAAGCTTACTATGAAATTGTAATATGGCAATGTGTGCCAGTAGCTAGGCAAGCAACTATTTCATTATCCTGACAAGTGATAATTTATATATCTAGCACACCCTCATTTTCTTTGCACTCACCCTTTCAGACATAGCATGAGGTACATCCACTCTTCACGTGATTGCTATCCAATCCAGCTAATGTAAAGGAATATCTTCTACACTCGCTTTTTACGTTTAAAGAGCCACATTATGAAAGGGGCTTTTGCTGCTTTTCTCCAATTCTTAAATTTCTTAGTTCACTAAACTAAATAACCTCCATCCTAAGATGAACTCCAAACAAGGAGTACAGCATGGGTTAAATTCTGGATTCTTCTAAAGATTGTAGAAGAGAGGCTAAGGTCATGTGAGGAATGGCTAGCAGTATTTGGATAGGAATTTGTATTTTTGTGCTGAACCAAGGGTGGTTTGGAACTCTTTTGCTATTAAATCAGCACTTGGAGACCCCACTCTGTGACTTTACGTGGTCTTCCACTTCGTGACTGGGTTGCTGTTGTTCCTAAACAGTTCATTGGAATGGGAATGGGAAGATAGGAACGTATCAGGGTCATGTGACATCACATGACCCCGTGGTGAAGGTGAGGCACGTGTGATGTGTGTGTGTGTGAGCATGGTTGTGAAATTGTGTGTGTGAGCATGAATGTGTTATTGTGTGTGCCAGAGTGTATGTTGTAAGGGGGGGAGGGGAACAGAAGGCACAGACAAGTTGTTTGAGGGCAGCTGTTGACCAGGACCCTTTGGTTTCTAGTTACTCCCTGTACATATATATATATATATAGCTATATATATGAAACAAATGAAAGAGTGTCCTCATAGTGCTAACCCAAAGAAAATAAAGTGGCTCTTAATATTAGAACTAGAACAATGCTACTGCCCAAATGGCAATGAATATGTTGGTTAGCGGAGCGTGCGTCAGGCTTTTTGTTTTGTGGCAGATCTAAATGGGAGCATAATCTACCTTTATTTTCATTCTCAATCCCGCTTAAAGGGATGATGCCTTTAGAAGGCCTTTTCTTTTTAGGTCAGATCTTATGAATGGCACTTGGGTTGTATCAATATAACAGCTAATAGAATGCAACTACTATTTAGACAAAAGTAACAAACTTGGGGAACACAGGTTTGAACCTAGCTCTGTGTTTTTAAGCTATGCATTGCCATTTAGGCAATTACATTGTTCTAGTTCTAATATTAGGACACACTTAAGGCAGGTGACGTTTTAATTTACTTTAATTAGGTTTTTGTTTTTTTCTTAGTGTTTTAGCCGTGGTAGTTAAGTGCATTCTGACCACTCTAATTGAGAATAGGAGGCAAACAGTGTATAATGCAATGCACAAGCACATTACATACACATAGATATACACACAACAGACTGGGTTATCTATATTTAGTATGTACCTATTGTCTGTGTGTGTGTATCTCTTTAAGAGAAAAAACTCCCACATGTCAGTATCTTCCCTTGTGATCTGGGTCCAGCTGCTGACATCTGTTCAGCACTCGTTGGCTCTGGCCAGAAAGGCAGCTGCTGCTTGTGTTGCGGCCCAGCTCGTCACAATGAGATCAGGGAAATAAACCATTTCAAAATAGTAGGGATAATGAGATGAGTGTTATGTGAAGGAGACGGCTTGCCCAGTAAGGTCTGCCACTGGATTTCTAAGCTCATTTGTCTTGGCTGCAGATGGCCCGCTTTGTCCTCAGTTTGCTTACTTATTTCTGCATAAAAAAGTCACAATACTAGCCACTGCCCACAATAATTACTAATTTTATCTTAATTAAGACCTCGTTTACTTAATAGTGACCTTATCCAGTATTTTTTTTTCCATTACTGTTTACATTGTACCACTGGAATATGTATATACGACAAAAAGAGTTTGACGTTGTCCTATAAACTACGGTAAATACAAACGCATCTGAACTATTCTGCTGGAGACACACAATGAAGTATAATGTAATGCAATTTTTTTGTTTTAGATATTTTTCTTTTCCTTATTCTCTAAGTCTTCTACACACCTCTTTACCCTTTTCTTTCCCCTACCTCTGACATGATGCTCTTTCCCGGTGATTTTCTCACTTCCATGGGCTATCTTTCCTGACCTTGCACTATCTTTATTGTTGCATCGTTTGTTTTACCTCCTTCGTGAACTTTTTTTGTGTCTGTTATTAATTTCCTGATCAAATCCAAAAGTGTGACTTAGCTGGGGAACAGGCATTGTAGTAGATAACTTCTACTTAGCTGTCAATATTTCAAGCAAACACTCAACATCATGCTGCTGAAATACTAGAGTCAGCAGCACTGGGCTGTGAAATTAACTTTTCACGTTTGTGGTTACAGCCTATCTTGTAAATAGATAGACTGGCCAATTTAACTCTTTCCTTCTGAATTTCCCATGACCCACTGGCACCTCTACACATTATTACATATGTAGGTATTATGTTAATATCAACACAAACATCGTCTCATCTCATAAGATCTAAGCAAACATTTTAAGGTTGCCTAGTACAAATCGGTAAGCTGGTGGTGATTTTATTCTGCATCAGGAAAATGTAAGTGGGGCACTGACACTCACTAAATGCACACTTTCAACTGTCTATGCAGTACAACTGTACAAATGTCGTTGCAATCTGGTAAAAGCAAAAAGCCATTAGTTGCATATTTGTATAAAAGTGAACTGTTAACAGTGATCCATTGTGAGAAGTGGGGTATTGTTACGGTACCCTGTGACCTTTTCGATACAAATCTTCAATTTCAAAGACTTTAATTAGCCTATTTTCTAAGAAAATGACCCTTAGACCTACATCTTTTAGAATTACTTAAGGGCTGTACTATCAGATGGCAACCACATTTTCAAACATGTTTTCCATGTTTTCACTGGTAGTGCTTTGAAAAAGCTGGCAAATGTCCTAGGATGAGGAAGAAGCATTGAGCAGATGGGAAGGGAGCAGCACAAAAGGACAAAAAAGGATTCTAGGGTGGAAGGGATCATATTCGTTGCATATATAGAGAGAGACATCACAGGTCTTTACAATCATAAAGCCACACAAGATCTAAAATCTCATAATACAAGCATTGTGGTGAAATATATGTCTAAATTTAAGACTGATTTTCTAAAACAAATAGAATTTAGACCTAAGGTTAGCATCCACGTGTGCTCACTGAAATGCCTTGACCAGTGAGGTTTGCTCCAAGCCCAAGCGCATACATAAATCTATAGCTAATTTTTAAGCAAAGACAGGGGTATCCTTTGACTGCAATCCTTTCAAGGTTATCCCTAAAAAGAACTGGATTGTCAAATTGGTGTGACTGTTAAAATTTAATCCTGCCCCTAAATAAGCAATTGCAAAACAAAAGGAAGATTGACTTTAGAACATCTAAATTACTATTATATATTTTAATGCTTTAATAACTTTTATCACTCGATCACAGCACGTAAATCAATTGTCTTGCTGGCCACAATCCAAAGCAAACAAGAGTGAAAAAAGTATAAATAATTTAAGCTCTCATAATGATAGAGCATAATGTAATACGTACTTAACAATGTAATAATTGTGTGTTTTAACCCCTTAAATGTCAGACTCTGTTAGCATGCAGACATCGTTCAGGCATAAAGATGTGAAAGGTTAAACATGAATAAACAGGCCAGCGAGGGTTGAACGTAATGAATGAGATTTAGCAGAAAACAGGATTGATGATGGAGGGTGAGTATATTATGGCCTTATAATACATTGGGGGAAAACACTAGTGTATCTCAGCATGGAATACTAAATGCAATACAATTATAGTGCAAAATTATTAGTGCAAATTATATTATGCTTCTTTTCTTTCACATAATATATTGGCAAGTTATATCCCCAACTTTTTTTTCTAGTACTTGGCTTAAATATCATTAATAGTTGTGTATGCAGTATATGCTGCCCATTGTGCAATGTTTACAAAGCACCAAGAAGTAATTAAATGATGTCCTTCTTCATGCACAGCCATGCAAATCTGTATTTTCTGTGATCCATGTTATTAAAGTGATTTTTGTTTTTTTTTCTAATTTAAAAAAGTTGGTTGCCTGTAACAACAACATAAATAATTACTTCAGAGGCATGGTGGTGTGCAATGTTCTCACATATACCCCTGCAATACATGGTTGTGATTTTCTTCAAGTTTTGACTTTAGATTTGCCATACAAGCTAATATGGCAGATAGCATACCCAACCTGATCTCCAGGGATTCTATTTGATCTCTGGGTGGGATGAATGGTATTTAGCCCCATCCATGTCTTCTTTTTTTTCTAATTTGCAGATAGCAACAACCCCAACACAGATTTGTAGAAATCTAGAGAACTAATACTAGGTTTATATCAACATGTACATATGGGCATATACTAGAACTGAAGAGAGCAGGCTCAAAGTAGGTGAAGTCAAAAATGGTTGAAACTTCCCTTTACTGGGGATCCCTGAAAGCTGTGTCGAGAGAGCCTCTCTCTATTTAATTGAAAACATGCAACATCCTTTGGTCAAATGTCAGTCTTTAAGATCATATAACTTTAAATAGACAAAAATGTGTGCTTACAAGGTGACTAGACTGCTGTGCTTTCATCAAGACTTTAATTGTGACTTAAACCATTCATATCTAGGTACTCACCAGGATTGTCACACTCCACAATCCACCCAATGGACCAAGCTTGCTGCCATAGTGTCATGCTTGACTCTGCTTTCTCTTTCATCCCTCACATCTAGTCATTCCCAAAATAATGCCACCTTCACCTGAATCAATTCCCTTGTGATATTCCCTCAGGACTGCTGCAACTTCCTAGTAAATGGTTTCCACCTCTAATGCCTTTCACATATTTGTGTCTAAAACAGTAACTGTCACCTTTAAAGGGACATTTGACCTCTTTAATGCAACAGTATGGCTTGATCTTTCAGCTCTTTCTTTGTCATACCCTATGAATATATATATATATATATGAGATAGCTATTCATATAAGCATACCTGGGAACTCTCCGTGTTTAACCCGGAGATTGCCGGGCGACCGATGCTCCTCCGGTTCTCTGGGTCAAGAGAGAAGGTCTTGACACGCCCCGTTCCCCGCCCATTTTTTCCTTTAAATGGGGGAACGCCCCAGACGTCAGCAGGGCCGCCCACCAACGACAGTGGGACCACCCACCAACGTCATTGGGACCGCCCGCTGACGTCAGTGTGCAGTCCTGGCCGGAGCAGAGAAGTTCCCAGGTATGCATATAAGTAGCCTGGGATCTGACAATAATGTGAGCAGTAGCTCAGCTAAATACCAGAACAATGGGTGAGCCTAATGTCAATGATGCCAAGATGTAGCATTTTGTAAGGGGCCGCTATGGGTAGATGCGGTTTTATCATTAGCTCCACCTCTCTGACAAAAATATAGACATAATTATATTTCATTGAGTCCTTTTACTATTTCACTTAATTTTTAAAACCAGCTTTTTTTAGTCTCAACAACTGGGCTTATACTAGCTGACCTGGCAAATGTCCAGTTTCTTGGGACTGCAGGCCGCTTTGCATCCACAATGCCAGAATCAGTGTGGGCCGCAAAATATTGCTTGAAAATAATGCCTCAACTCTGTGTAAGAGTTTAATAAATTTTGTAGATAAAGATGCATCTATATCATGTCACTGCACCGGAAAGAAATAAACCTGAAATACTGCAACCTGTGTGAAAATTTCTAAATAGACCAACATAGCAACACAACTGAGAATGCCATAAGGCTCGGAAGCAAGTCTTTCCTCTGCTTCCCCCCACCTCCAATGCCTATGATAATGCACTGCCACACAGGGCAAAAAAACCTGCATCCCACACACATATAGACCGATTTGTTAAGCACAGTGGAGAAGCCGGTATGTAATAACAGCAATCAAATAGCACGATAGGGGGACAGCAGCTGTTGCGCAGTGTACTAAATCTATATGTAGGGGTGTAGTGTTAAACAATTGCAGAGATGGAGTCAAATTGAGCTCTCTTTCATTCTTTATATTGAATGCTAAAAGCCAAGTTGAATTTGCTACCAAAAGGATAGAAGGAAACAGCTGGAAGGTATTACTTTGATTTTATTTTGTTTAATCCATGAAAGATTTATAATCATAGAATGGGTTAAAAAAACGCCCTTTTTAAGTCCCTTATAAGTTTTGAAGATAATTTCTACAATTTCCATGTCCAACCAAGAACATGATTAATTAAGGATAAGCACCACTTCATATAATTTCAAGAACAAGGTAACATGTTGGTTAGAGATAACAGAATTATTTTCTCTTTGGAGAAATTGCCCTGACCTAAAGGAACGTGACCCTGCTGCGTTTCTGAATCCTCTGGGCAGTACAAGAGAGGTTGCTTGCACATTGTGCAAGCATCTCAGATGTAAGCAGCAGCGGACCTGTACAGAAGTGATTGCATACATGGGGGAGGGGTGTAGGGGGGCAGTCTGTCCCGGGTGCAAACCATCAGGGAAGTACTGAAGCCATGCCCACCGCACCGGAAAGAGGCCAAATAAGAAGAACCTAGAGGAAGAACGAAGAGGAGGAGGAAAAGAGCTGCAGAAGGTAAAGTGACAGTGACAAGGTAGGGAGACATTCAGAGAGAGAGTGAGAAAGCACTAGTAAGTGTATAAGAGTGATGAAAGTTATGCTGTACCGTCGTCAATGTCTTGTTCAGACATTAAAAATCACATAATAACAAACCGACACAAGGGTCCTGCTCTTGCAAGCTTACAATCTAGGTCCTGTTACTACATACCATCATCAATGTCTGCCTCAGTTTATAATGAGAGAACTTATACTGTACCATTGTCAATATCTGCCTCAGTATATAATGATAGCAGTTATGCTGTGCCACTGTAGTGTCTGGCTCAGTGTATAGTGATAGGAGTTATGCTGTTCCACTGTAAAGTCTGCCTTAGTATATAATGATAGTAGTTGTGCTGTACCACCGTCAATGTCTGCCTTAATATATAATGATAGCAGTTATGCTGTACCATCGTCATCGGCTGGCCCTATATATAATGATAGCAGTTATGCAGTTTTAAAGTGGGGGGTGCCACATACATGATCCATCCCAGGTGCCAAATATTCTAGGTATGCCTCTGATTGCATTGGTCGCCTGGGCCCCCTAGAGTTGCGGCCCCGGTTGTAGCTGCAACCCCTGTGACCTTGGTTGCTGTGGGCTCAAGGGGCAGCTTCTATGGGTGCCCAGAAATGACTGGGCCCGAGGCAGCTGCCCCATTTGCCCCACATTAAAGACGGCCCTGTGGCCAATGTAGAAAGAGTGGAATTTTTGGAAAACAAAATGACATTTGTAAGTATTGAAACAATGCTGGTCCTGGAATTTGCCGTCTGTCTTTTAAGGATCTTGGTCCCTGGGATAAGTCTTATTTTCCTAAATCTTTACATTGTTTGAGGGGAATTGTCTGTAATTAATTGGCACAGAATGGCAAAAGGAGATTTTTTTTATTTGTTTTAAATCCGGGAAATGCTGTGCTACTTTATTGCACTTCTCTAATGAGACTCTTGTGTCTACTAGGGACCTGGATTGGAAGAAATGTTTCTTAGGAGACTACATCAAGTCATCCAGCTTAGCTGGATGGACTACCCAATTTTCAACATACACCAGTACATTGGAGACCCAAAACTCAATTTCTGGACGTTGTATGCATCTAGGCAAGTAGTTGAAATTGTTGATTTATAAAAAGCTGAGTGCAAGCCTTGTGGACTATATATATATATATATATTGTTGCCTATTTTTGTTTTCCTTTACACACTTCAGAAGACAAGAGGCCTAAACTGGGCTTAAAACCGTCAATGGGCTATTTCTTTGTTTGAAATGTAAATTTAAATTGCTTTGTAATATCCCTAACATATGAGGAATGAACTGTGTTTTAAACGACATCTTGATTCAGTAGAGGTAATGCTGATTTTCGCATGGCTGCCATGGAAACAGTCTTTCGTCAGTTTTCTGCTTTTAGTTCTTCTGCCAATTCTACTTCCTGGAAGACCATAATAAAGTCATGCTTGCTTATATTTCCATAGAGACTAACTGTGATTATTGTGGTGAATTTGATGATGGGGAATAGATTGCAATCGCACGATTAGAAAAAAAAGTTGTATGTAAGGTGTCTATTTACTAAAAAGTTAGGCTGTCAGTTAACTCAATTGGTGTGTTTGTCATCGAGCTCATGCAGGGTAACTTAATATTTGCATGCCATGACTGCATCTTGCAAATGAATCCCTCTATGCATTTAGTTTAAAAAATCTCTCAATAAGAAAAACATGAATTATAAAATAACCAGAGCCCCCAGAACCTTTACTTTCTGGGGGGCCTCTTCCTCCAACCCATGCATGGGGGGGGGGGTGTAATAAATTGCAGTAGGTGAGATAGAAACTACCAATGCACTCTAACCCCTAAACAATAAGATCTACGTTCCAGAGAGGGAAAAATTATAACCCTGTCCAGTTGAAGGAGAGAACTCACTGATTACCGTATTTGCTCGATTATAAGACAAGGTTTTTTCCAGCGCAAATGCTCGTCTTATAATCGGGGTCGTCTTATAATCAGACCTCAGATAGGTCTGACTACGAGACTAAGATCCAGATCCCGGTGCGGACTATGTACTCAGAAGCACCGGTAAGTTTTGGAGGAGGGAGGGGGAGGAGTGTTAAATGGGGGGGCATAAGGCATTTCTGTAGGCAGAGTGCTCTATGAAATGCCTTTTAACCCCCTTAATGCCACTCTGCCTCCAGAAATGCCTTTTTAACCCTCTATACGACACTCTGCTTCCTGAAATGCCTACCTCCCTATATGCCAATCTGCCCCATAATATGCCTTTTAACCCCCTAAATGCCAGAGTGGCATATAGGGGTATAAGGCAATTCTGGAGCCAGAGTGGCACATAGGGGGTCAAAAGGCATATCATGGGGCACAGTGCCATTTAGAGGGTTAAAATGCATATCATGGGGCACAGTGGCATTTAGAGGGTTAAAATGCATATCATGGGGCACAGTGGAAATATAGGGTGGGTATAAGGCATTTCTGGGGCGGAGTGACAAAGCCCTGGGGGCAGAATGGTAAGATAACTGGGGGGGGACATAATATAATTTTTTTTCTCATTCATAGGCTTTTATTAAAAAAAAAATAGTTTACATAGTTCCACATGAATTAAATTTACCTGGTAAACTTTTTTCCTATAGGTCGTCTTAATATTTATTCAGGTCTTTTCTTTTTTTTCATAAATTAATGTTCAGATTTTGAGGGGTCGTCTTATAATCGAGCAAATACGGTAATATTTGACCCTTTTGAATTTATTTATTTCTATTATTACTTAAACTTTTTTCTTTTAATTCTAATACTGGTGTGATTCACACTTCACTTGCCACACAAACAACACAAGGCTTAATAATGCCTGGGTTTCTGAGTTCAATTGAAGTCAAGCTAACGTGAGACAAACATAGTTCCATGCTAGTATAAATGGCAGTAGTGAATATACACGTTGGACAATATGTTGCTGCAAGCACTTTTTAAGTAAATATATTTTATTATCCCACTAATGACTTTCCCTTTCTGACTGGCTGTTTATATTGTGTACTAAAGTAAAGTAGCAGGTTAGTAGAAAGGATACAATTAGTTGACAAGCAAGTGTGCTAACTATGTCGCTTAAAGTTAGCTTTAAGACAAGTAGGTTCACATTATTACAATATTTTAAACTTTTAAAAAAAAGAAAACTAAAACAACAATAATAACATTGACAAGTTTTATAGTAATATGAATAATTTTAACTTCTTTGACCACCTTCATTAAGCCTTAGAAAGGGATATTTTTACACATTGTTCACTTAGCTACTTAAAAATAATAACTACTTTGAAAATAAAAATAAGCATTCTTTGGATACATATTGAGTGCTTTAAATAAAAACTTAATATTTAAAAATTATAAAGCAAGATTATCACATGGAAAATAGACATGAGCCTTTAAAAACTCACTGTATTTGTAGCATAAATTAGTGACACAGAGTTGCTAGATGGTACATAGATTAATAGTAAAACTTTAAAGATTGGATAAGTCTTTGTATTTCATAATCTGAGTAACAATGATAAAAACTAAGTGAACCTGACAACCAATGACAATAATGTGGAACTCACTGGACAGAATCTAAGGAAAATTCATGGCTTCTTTATAAACAGTGAATAACGAGGCTTTCCATTTAGGTTAAAGATGATTGAAATTAGGAACCAGCCAGTGGTAGAGCACAGAAAGTCGAGCAGCAGGCTTGTAGGCTCCATGGAAGGATACCCATTAACTGTGGTAACTAGTAGAATACATTGGCCATATGGGCAGTGGACAGATGCACAAAAGGCTACAGAGCATAAGCCAAAGTTAGTCCAGTGATCAATACAGCAGGCAGCAGGCAACAAAAAATTCAATGCAGGCAAACGGGTTTGGAAGCCAGGAGCACAGTAGGACAAAAAGTGGCACAGGCAAACATGAATCCAAGGCAGGAAATGGTCAGGAATAGGAGAGACAGAGGGACAAGAAGAGTGACCACCACAATATTTGAGTGCCATTTGCAGGCAGTATGGAGGCATTATAGAGCTGCTGGGTGTGACATCAACCATGATGCCATAGGCCCTGTCCCCTGAACACCCTGTTGGATTTCTATGACAAGGGGCAGCACAGAATACTCAGCAACAGGCTCTGTCCCCCACTGAACCCAACGCACTCTCTTCATGCTGGAGCCGGACTTCGACGGCAAGGTATACGTCTTGCAACTGAATTTAGACTGCAACCAACTCACAAATTAGGATTCTAACTTAAAACTGAAAAAAAAGTTAGTGAACTTTGCACTTGTCAAATCTGAAACCTTTTATTGGGGCAACATAGAAAAAGATGTAGTCACCCCAACCTTCAAGACCTCTGTTGAGTCCATTTGCAATGTCTTGGCTATTAAAGAGTGTTGAATACAAATCTTATTATTATCCCCCAAAGGTACATTTTGTATTCATATAAATCAGAGGTGTGATGGATGACTGCCAGAGGTGCCCTTCTGTTTAGGTGTTACACTTCATTAAGCAGAGTATTGATTGATGGTGTGGTTATACAGGGGCTCTGTCAGATATAAGGCATACTGCACCGGACAATGAAGTGGACATATAAATTCTAAAAAAATTTTAAATAACACTAGATAAGCGTTGCACTATTTCAATCATACGTGAAAATTTCCTAACAAATGACAAAATTCAGATGTCTCCCCAATGTGCGAGTTTGGGAAAAAAGAAAAGGTCTAGAGAATGCAGGAAAATGAAGCAATGAAAATGTGTCCTAATTCAGAGAGACAAATTTGGTTGCTGTAGCAACGTTACTCTCAAACAGCAGGGTGTTGAGTTCTTTTCTGCAATAGAATTTCAAAAGTTCTGGTAAAAGAAAAAAAAAACAGTAGGAGGAAATATTTGCCAGACATGGAGAGCCCAGCCACGTGCCCAGCTTTAAAAAAAAAAAAAAAAAAATGGTATTGTTACAAATTAAATGATAACCTGTTACAAGTTAAAACGGAGATCTTTGTCCGTGAGTGACTACATCATTTCAGAGTATACTTAGTACAACTGGAAAGAAAATTAGCATCATTTGCTAAATTGTGTTTTTAAATCATTTTCAGAGTACAGATGGGGCCATGCTTACAAAAGCATTAATAATCCAGAGACGTGCTTACTAGGCACACATGGAAACTGTACTGGAAAAAGGCTGGGTAGCATTTTTTTTTTTACTTAATAAAAATTAAACATTGCAAGAATACATACATTAGAGAAAAACATACAAGAAGTATGTATTAAAAGTGTCATCATTCAAATGGTGGTATACACGGGAAAGCAATGTCTATATTAAAAAAGCAAGCAAATTTCTTTGGTTGCCTTCCATGTAAAATGGAAAGATAACAAGGATATTACTACCTAAGTTGTTTTATGTTTTTAAACATATCGGGGATATATCCAATTTTTTGGTAAAAGAAAAGAGACTCCGGTTTGACTTTATAAATACATAATGTCATTGTAACATGTTAAATATTAAAGGTGATTAGCTTCTCTACTATATGTATTTAGATCATTGACAGAAGGATGAAACAGCTGTCCGTGAGTGGTGGTCTGGCTTCTGCACCTATTTCCCAGGCATTGTTTGAAAGCTGTCTAGCACAACAGACATGAACTCTAGGGGATCCAAGTATAAAGTGGATTTAGAGGAAAAAAGGTGTTCGTTGTTAAACTGTAAGGCTTGCCTGGTGGATTTAACTAAGAGGTTGGCAACGCTTCCTTATCTCAAAACTTGAAGTGGAGAGGATTTTCGTCACTTTCCTTGTCCCCACCATAAGATATTTTTTAACATTTGCTAGGTACAGCTATACTAGCTTTGTACAAATCATTCAAAAATAGACCTAACATTTTCTGCTCTCTTGTATATTGTACTCATGTAAATCAATGGTTTGTAATTATACATGCACACAATGCACACACAATAACCCTTGTATGTATGTGTTTTTCCCCCCATTATAGTTGACTCTTCTATTTCCCATACAACTTTATAAAACATTTTACATGTAAAAAGCCGGAGAAATTTAAAAAGATAGAGACTACAAATAAGGAGGTCTGGTCTTCATATGCAAGCTAATTTTCTTCTATTATTGTTTTTTCTGTAGTATATTTTGTACCAGCTAGCATGATAAATAAAGCACTTAAACAATGAAGCCCTTTTTCATAATTATTTATTAGTTTTTAGTATGGGATATATTCCCTCGGTTCTTATTTGATTGCTTGTTATACAATAAGATAATGAGACTGGTCATACTGCTTCTTAATGTCATGGATGCTATGCACATGTAGCAAGACTGTGACATTTTTGTCCACAGAGATGCCTCCCTGTATAATTTAATTATAGACCGTAACATATTTGCAGCCTGTGGAAGATGGAGCAGAGGAATCTCAAAAAGTTTGAAAGTCACAAAAATCAGCCCTGCTATGAACATATCCATAATCGCAATCCATATCACAATCCAGATTATTCCAAATCCAATATATAACATAAATCATGTTTATGTAATTTTTCACTGCACATTTCTAAACAATTTGCAGTACAACTTGTGGCCTTGCACATTCTAATCTTCATAGGAAATGTTAATTAATTGCCCATAGCTTTGCCTTTGGTGGAGGATACAAAAAGTGACAGGAATAATAGTGACCTTTTGTGCTGGCTTCAATTTTGTTTTTATCTCAGGTATGACAGTTTGTCTTTAAAATGTTCCTCCTCTGACAAGTTTCTTTTTTATTTTAACCAAATTTTGCAAAACCTTGTGTCTCATAACTGTATCATTCTGACAAATGTTCAGGTACGACAAAGTGCAAGACTTACTCAGTGAAGAACGGACAACAAATAAATAGCGTGCCGTACAGTGAGTTCAAACCGATATGAGTCTCAAATTCTAGCTTATGTACCATACAGTAACACAGGCCATACATATAGTAAGTAGACAAAATGTACACATTTTACATGTAGAATACTTTTAAAACAATAGAGCTAATAATTCTTTCTCTGGTCAACCTGGTTTGTTATGTATTAACACGTCAGACTTCCAACAGTGGAGCATTCGTTTGAGTAGAGTGGATGAAGAGACTAACAGATCTAGTGAGTGTCGGGGATTGAGGAATTGGAATTACTTTATGCAGGGAAAGGGAGTCGTAGGACTGAAGTGATAGGACCATCTTCAATGTGTTTACCTTTCCCAGTGGGAACGAGCACGGTCCATGGAATACTGATTGGGACTATGGCCAGCATGAATCCATTTGATTATTGATGGTAGTTGGCACTGGAAAATCAGATCCATGTGCCAACCCACAATAGGCATGTGGTCCCATACGGTATTACTATAGCTCCAGCTTCCCTGGAAAGAGGTCTATTGTCTTAAAGCAGAGGCTTAGTTTGGAGTCAATTACACATAGCATAATTATAATGCAATACGACCACACAGCCACACAGATGTATAAAAACCTTCTTACCTAACAGTACGGCTTGAACACAGAACACAACAGACGGTCAGATTCCCAGTCAATTGCTTAATAATATATCTCCTTCTATCTGCATTTTTCATTTTCTCCAATAACTTGAACACACTTTCTTTTCTATTTTACCCTGCATGAACTTTTCCCTTCTCTGTACATCTGATTTCAGCTAAGCAGAGGTTGAATGTTCATGCATATAAAGGACTTCAGCTAGAGTACATGATGCTACCAAATAATATTTTTTTATTTATCAACCTTTATTAAGAGTATTTTTCAAATAAATAAATAAATAAATAAATAAATAATAAATAGTTAAACAAATAGCAAGACATTCAATCGTTTCACAATGTTAAACAGAGTGGGTTGGTAAGAGTAATATCACGTGACAATAAGTATACCCAACAAAATCTGTATTAGGATTTCTCATTCAAGAACAATCAAGAACAATTACTAACAATCATGCGTGAGAGAGATTTGAAGGAGGGAAGAAATACCAAATAATATTTATGTTATGTTTGAGTGAGGGTGTGTTTTTAATAAAACTCATTTTATCATTCAAACTGCTTGATCACCAAAATCACAGGTAGGGATTAGTGATTAATATGAAGCAAATGTGAGTGGGTAAGATCATTGGAGTGGGACAAGGTTCTAGATTTTGGCTTGTAGTAGCACAGTCTCTAAATAATATTCAAATCAATTTCACCTGTGCTTTAATAATTTTAGATAGCAAATTCATTGCAGCAATGGGGACATTTAAAAGTGCTAAGAGTCTATTAGCCTTGCAAAGCAATTAACATAAAGGGTCACTACGCTGACACCTAGTAATTACTACTGAGTTTTGTTTATCCCCAGAGGTGTCTTCTGTGGTATTGAAGATGTGCATCAAACCCTATCACTAACTACTGAGATATAAGTAGGACTTGTACTAACATAGCTATAGGGGGCTCCCCTCCAGGGTACTTATCACTTACCCTCTGGCCCACTGTCAGGGCTGTCCTCTAGCACTTCTGCTGCTGACCCAGCTCTCTTGGGCGTTGGTGATCGACTGTGGTCTCATGCGTAGCCACACGGCACAAAGAATGGTGATACCTATTTAAGGCCCTCTAGCCAGCCCACTATGCCCTCAGAATGTCATACCTATGCTAGTCATAGGGTGTTCCTGTTCAAAGGATTCCTGCATTGCATTATTTTTGCTTGACATTGACCCAAAATCTGGCTCTAATCTACACCTAAATTTTGAACCGGTACAAGAAAACAGGAACAAGCGGTTGTAGTTACGCCACTGCGCTGGTATTGACGCATGTGACTTCCCTTGTATCCTCATCTGAGAACCCACTTTGTGACCCTTGCAATGATAAGCAGGTAGTTTACTGGTGAATTCCCTATGTAGAGTGTTCAGTGTTCACACATTGCTGGCATTGAGAGTGATAAATGAGCTTGCACTGCAGTGTAATGAGCTCCAAATGCATCTGTGAATTAAGGCCTGTAGCAGGGAATTTTATTTCTCCTTGTTATTGTTATAAGTAAGTGTAAACTCAATGCATTGAAATCTTTGACACATGGAATATATAAAATACCCTGACAACAAAGAAGGTGATAATAGTGGAGCCTTTATACCATGTATGATTTATTTATTAGGTCTGTAGGTATAGCAAGCACCTTCTTTAACACAAGGCAAAACGTATAGGCGCTCAGGGCAAAAAACATCCCCAGGGGTCTATCTGTAGCTGTCCCCACTCCATCGAATGATTCTTAATGCCCTGACCCCTAGAAACAAAAACATATGATATCATGTGCATACTACCTGCCATTGTAGTAAGCTAATTGAGAAACAATGCTAGGCCAGCCAGCAGAAAGATGGAAGAACTGCAAACATGCGAATGGTTTGAACTTGTGAGAAAGAGAGAGGCTTTCCTTCTAGGAGCTGTGGCTAGAAGCTTTACAGGCTTTTATTTGACATTGTGACCTACTGATAGCTTTTTATTTATTTGAATCTGTTAACTCAAACTAGGCAACTTCCCAGGATGATGGGAAGTATCACCAACATGTTCTTCTCTCTCTTAGCAAGCATGTTTTTTTTTTAAGATGAAGCACTTGGTTTGATCAGGGCACCTAAGACCTTGGCACAATCAAATTTATAAAACAATTTCAATGTTTGGAAGATCCTAGAAAAAGAGGAATTTAAGGGCAGGATGGATTTGGGTCCCAAATGACAGACCCTCTGAAACAGAGGCACTTAAAGGGACACACCAGCAATCATATGCACTTTAATACATATGATAGATGAGAGGTCAGAATGCCTCTATATGCCTCCGAGCTACTTTGTTCAGGAGATATGTTCATGCACATGATACTCTTACCACCAGTCAGATAAAGATCTGGCTCAGTGAAAGCTATTCCGACACATGCACAGAAAGTGCTTCCATTGATTTGTGCGAATATTGATTTCAATGGGAATGCTTTTCTTCAAGCAACCAATCAGTGACAAGAATTGTCACACCGTAGAGGAACAGGGAAGCTGCACGGCTGCAGTTTTTATCTCAGTTAAGTGATTTGTTTTTTACACATAGTGCTTTGATATGCATTCTTCTACAGTGGCGCTGACGGGAAGAGTAAACTATCCCTTTAATAAGTAAGCCGTGGACAGGTAAAATATCAACCCGGAGGACAGATTTGACAACCACTGGCTTTATACAAAATATGTGTAGTTATCAATTTCAGCTATGCATATTCAACAACTACTTGCTTTTCAATTTCAATTTCTTACTCCCACCCCAACTTTTTCCTGAGATCCACAAGGTGATGCCATGGGGACCACTAATAGTCTATGGACCACAAATTTAAAACCACTGATTTATATAAACGACTCGCTTCTAAAGCTCCATCTCTACCACGCAAACTGAGGACTAATTAGAGAACTGTGAATTTCTTTCATTACAGCTTTGACTTTAGAGAGGAGGTTTGTGTAGCGTTTGAGACGTTATGTCTTTGTGTATGTGGGAGCAAACCTCATGAATTGCTAGGCAACGGATTTCTAGTTCTTTGTAATGTTTGGGAACACAGCACAGCCCATGTGTTCACAGTTGGACACACATTCTGTTTTTCAAGCAATGGAAATTACAAGTGGCTGAACATGGTTTGTACTATAATCTATGGCTACATCAGAATGGATAACGTGTTAGGATTTAAAATGGAAGGCCAAACATTCTTTGTAGCACGTACAATGAAATAGATTGCTACATTATTACTACAAAAAAGCAAAGTAAAATCTGGAAATTTGAAAAACCTTACACTCCTGCTATCGTAACATTTAACATAACTAAATATTCAAATATTCAATCATTATGATACACCTGTTCACTTGATGAGAACTGACATGGTCATGCATACCCCTTTTATCCCCAAGAGACTGTGATACTGCTAAATGTCATTAAAAGATATATCTTGGTTTCTGCATACTGATATGGTACACTGTAGCATACCTCGACATTTTTTGATCCATATGAACTCTTTAAGTGTCTCTGTGCTCATCATCCACTTGAATATTCTATTACAGAAACTTCCCTGAGGCTGCTCGTTTCTGGAACTACCATAAAAAGCTCTGACCAAAAAGGAGCATTTTGTTGAGGTCCTGTAAAGGACTCTTCACATTACCATTTGTCCTGCTTTTAGCTCCCCGGTGAACTGTTCTCTTTTGCCATTCATCTCAATGACCTAAAAAATGAAATCTTGACAAGCAAAAGAGAAAAAAAGCACATGTTTCCTATGAGATACAAACTGTAATTTTAATGAAGGCTATAAAAGAGCTGCCAATGTCTCAACTCTGCAAAAGAACACCTTTTTTCAAGAAGGCAAGAAAATAAGTAATGATTTAGATACAATGGACTTAAGAAGAAAACAGAACGGCTGTTCTGTACAGAGTATGAATGTAGCTATTCAATGCCTCAGACTGAAAGCATATGAACGTCAGCCCTCAGCCAAGATGCACGTAAACAGTAAGCAACTGTATTACCTAATCACATCATCATGTGATGAGAGAGAGAATTACACATACTACACCTTTGCACACATCACCATATCTCAATCAATGTATCAGTGTGATTGCATGCCAGGGTCCAATCAATATTAAAGGCATCCCTGACTGCACTGCATATTGCCTGGATGTCAAGTCACAAAGTTGCACAACCGCAAAGTCTTCCGGAGGCGTGTACTTACCCTACTGCAGATTTGAGGGTGTATTGCTGTTAATGACCCTTGGCTTGCCTGACTACTTGCCTGCCTAGTGATTCTGTAGGCGGTTCTCCTACCTGTGCACCATCCCTGGCTTGTCTGACTACCTGCTCTGTCAACCAACCTTGGCTTGTATGACTACTTGTTTAGTGTACCAAACATGGCTGTGTTTTACCTTTCATTTTGCTTTGGTATCCGGCATCCAGTACATCCTGTCCTGTTATTCTACCTGCAGTAATACAGCTGTAAATAATATGGGGGCTTGCTTAGATTATATAAAGTCTGGTGGTATGTCATTCATTTATTTGTTGATGATATTCTTTAATATTAGTATGACATGCTTCAGTAAAGATACATGGGCCATACTTGACATAGAAATCTGAGAATTACCAAATGCCCTTCACCTTTTGTGGAGAAAGTAAATGTATAAATGTAAATTATGAACATTAACCCGTTAATGACAAAGCCCGTACATGTACGGGCTCAAAATACATGGTTTTCAATGGGTTTAGGGACTGCCCATTGTCCTTAAGGGGTTAAATCTTTATGAAATGATACCACCCTTTTGGCTATAAGTCCTCATACTATAAAGTTTGCCACTCTGTGGGACAATGTTTTGTATATACTAATCCAGAATGGAAACTCTAGACGATTAAACAGGGCTGTTATGTTAAAGTTGTCAATCTCAGATATCATGTACAGACTGGATTGATGCTGTCTCATTGTAATCTGTGAATAAGAGTCTTTCAAACTAGTAATTAAACCAACATCTGAGGAGTTCAATATAAACAGGCCACATAAAGATTTTAATGCCTGTTTAAAAGATTGTCAGAAGCTTGGCAGAATCTCGGTGTTAGTTCCACTACCTTTCATGTTTTAACTGCATGCATAAAGTAAAGCACACCAATGAGAAGATATAAAGTATTCCTTTGTCATCCCTCAATACATTCATATGACTCTTCATCAGAAGACCACAAACCTCTTAACAGTTTTTCTAGACTGGATATTTTAAACACTCATGAATTCTACATGGCAACATGTAAAATTCATACTGTAAATAACTGTTATTCAGTAGATGACTTCTATATACCATCAAGCAACACTACCAAACATAACCCCCAAAACACTATATTTAAAGCAAGGCAAGTTGAGGCTATCGAGCTGTTTGTAGACTAGAACTGCCATAAAAATCGACCATCTTCGTAATGATAATGGTTGTCTTCCCGTAACTTCCAGGCTATTAGCATTATATGAAGGGGACATTTGGATACAAAGCCATATTTTATATTATTTTTTGTCACATTGTAAAATATATACAGATTATTTTAATGACATATTTGAAAACTGAAGATTGTAATTATATTTTTTTACAAAATCCCAATATTACTCTTACCATTCTAGGAAACCATGTTAACATATATTATATGCTAACACTTAAAATATTATATAGAAAAATACTTTGTTGCTCATCAACTACACAGTTCAGAGGTAATTCAATGTTGCACTGCAGTGTTTAACACTAATGCAGCGAAAGGGTTAAAGTACATAGCTCCACTGAGCAGAAACATCCCAGCTGCTCTCCCTATGGATATCTTCATGTCAGGGTTGCATATCTTGAAGACCTGCAGACAGCACTGGGGTCAGTAGGTTAAAATATAGCAGTTCAGTGATCCCAGCTCCCTGTAGCCTCCTAGAGCCTCTAGCAACTTCCCTGACAATATTTTGATTGAAGAAGTAGAGTCTGTCTAAAGTAACTTTAGAAAATGGGGATTCCATTCAATATTAAAGGCGGCCCTGACTGCACTGCATTTAGCCTGAATGTCAAGTTGCTAAGTGCCACTACCGCAAAGACATTGGCTTGTATGACTACTCGTTTAGTGTACCAAATTTGGTTGTGTCTTACCATCCATTTTGCTTTGGTACCTGGCATCCAATACATCCTGTCCTGTTATTCTACCTGCAGTATTACCCATACAGGTATCTATTATACTTGGTCCCTGTCCATTTAACTTGGGGCTCAACCCCTTGCTGTGTGATTCAGGGCAAAGAACTTCTGACGTGTGTCCTCCTGGGTGACAGCAGACATGACACTAGTGCACATATATACACTGTATGACCCCCTTTCTGGTTTGTGTTTTTAATATGTATGCAAAAGTACTTCTTCAAAAATGCCAAAGGCAGAGTTTAGGATTGAGTAATGCATAAACAGATCAAACCTTAATTTAAATGAAATACAGCACGCTGTTTCATAAATGCAGCCCCATATCTTTTCATAAATAAAAATCTGGCCATTCATTTATGAGTTCTGACAGAAAATCATATCATGCAGTATGACAATAGTCAAAAACCATGGCTTTAACTGAAAACACTGCATATGTGATGGATCTAAAATTACTTGAAATATTAACCCATGCGTGGATGATGTAACAATTGTCCTGTGGAAACATTCTTCAGAGGTGGAACCTGATGTCTTTTAATATTAGCGTTTGATTATTAATAAAGAAGCAAATGGGGGGCATGCTCACTAGAGTTCACGTTCTAAACAAAATGTTGAAATGTTTTTTTCTTCCATTTGACGGAGGGCAACTATACACTGTTACAGTGTTAATTAACAGCAACGAGCCAAGGTAATTTTGGTTTCCTGTAGTGAAACCTGTCTCTTTGACACAAGGACAGGAGACATTTCATTGTAACTAGTGTTGCTTATTATTAAACAATCATACCAAACAGGTGCCAATGATCATCAATTTAATATGTAGGGTGAAACACAATCATTAACTGAAACAGAAAAAGCTGTGTATGAGGAATAAAACTGAATGAGAAACAGCCAAACTCATTAACAAGGTGAGGTTGCTGGAGACAGTTTAATGGCAAAAGTCATACAGCATGACAAGACCAAGCACACAAAGTAGTTAACCTGCATCAGTGAGGTGTCTCCCATCCAGAGATTTTAAACCAGACGGGGATTTTGAGATGTTATGTCCAAGCTTTTGAAGAATCACAAATAAGCGGGCAATCTTGAGGAGCATACTGTAGATGCAGTGGCCAGCAAAGGAAACAGTGGAGCAGGGGAAAGGTACATCATGCTTACTTTTCTTTGCAATTGGAAGAAAACAGTGGGACCCTGGTATTCATGAAAGACTTGCTGCCAAAAAGCCATACATCCAAAGTGGAAACAAGGCAAAGCAACTCAACAATTAATTAAAACACGAGATTGGGGAGCAGAAAATGGCAGCAAGTACTCTGGAATACACAATAAATGAATGAGTGTTTAAAGGTTATAGTGAAGCATGTTTAGGGTTGAAAATGGAGTTTGCAAGTTTAGGGTTGAAAATGGAGTTTGCAAGTTTAGGGTTGAAAATGGAGTTGGAGATTTGGTCAGATTGAATCATCTCCTAAATACAGGTACCATCAGGGAGGCATTTGATTGGCCCTATATATATTTTGCTGGATGACAATGACCCAAAACATACAAGCAAAGTAATTAAGAACCATCTTCAGTGAGTCCTGGAAGTGATGGTATGGCCCTCACAGAGCCCTGATCTTAACATCGAGTCTCTCTGGGAAGATAGAGAAGCAACTGAGGCTGCCTAAATCCACAGAAGAACTGTCTAACAACCTACTTGCTGAATTCCTTAAAGAGCTATGTGCAAGTGTACCTAGAAGTATTTTTATATGTTGTCAGCTATTTATATGATTATACTGTGTTATTATGAAGGATGGGCTAGTGTGCATATAGGTTACCTACATACTATATGCACCCTCTGACAGGTGACTAAGCCTGCCTTAATGATAGTTCATTAGATGACCCAGGGGAAATTGACTCAATGAGAGCACTACAGTGCATGTGTAGGATGCTTCTTTATCTTCTACTTTTTCTTTGGAGCGATATTGTGTCAGGAAGTTGCATCACTTAGGATTTGTTGGTTTTAGTGTTGTCACTGCTTCATTGCTGACACTCTGTCAACAGGGAGTCATGACATGAAGGGCATTATACCTAGATATATCTGGATGTAAATCAATAGGCTGAGAGATGGAATTTTCTCAGGAGTGAATGCTAATGGATAACATAGGAAATCTTTGGTGCTCTACAGGGCACAAAGAAACTCGGCTTTCTAAAAACACTCTATGGAGTCAAGAGCAGCAAGTTTTAGTTGTATCTCCCACTGTGTACTGATGTATATGTGGAGAGAAATAAACCTTATGAAATCCCCATTTTGCAAGTTGCTCAAATGTAATCTTTTCCCAAACATTTATCCTATGTAAGAGGCAGGGGATACCATGAAATTTCCCGCCCGCTCTGGGGCCTCTTTTGACGTTAGAGTTATGTGGTGGCCAGACTGAAGCTGAAGTTGCACCTCAAAAGACTTGCAGCTGTAGTTGCTGCAAAAGGTAGCTCTACAAAGTTCTGACTTTGAAGAGGTTGAATAGCTATGCGTGTTCAAGTTTAACGGTACAAACCCCCCCACAAAACCATTTCAGTTCCAGGTTGTAATGCAACAAAGGAGAAAAATGTCAAGGGGGTGAATATTTTTTGAAGGCGCTATTTCATATCCCAACTGCCTAGTAGTCCTAATAAGGCTCAACCCAATACACTATTATTGGATAGCTATGGAACAGCTCATTGGGGTTGGTGGCAGATTTTCATTTTCAGTTTTCCTTTTTTTCTCCTAGTTCGTTTCTCAGTCCTCCTGGCAAATTTCTCAGTCCTATTGTATGAAACCTGTAGGACAGCCAGAGTAACCACCAGGACCTTGATGCTGACACCAAAAACCAGCTAGAGGGAATGACTCAGGACAGAGATCTGTAGTTGGGAGTCCCACAGCTGGCAGTTCAACTATTTTTAGGACTGGTGTTCAATTATTTCTGGAGTTGTTTTTTATTCCAGCCCTGGTAGCATGATGTTATATAAAGGACCATCTGTGACGGCCAGCTCCACCAGATAACTTATTGGTTGCAAATGCATGTGTATTGTGCATGACCCTATCTGATTCTGCAAACAGAAGGTGTGATATGTAACATCAGCAGGAAAGATCACCATATATACTCACAGATAAGAGAAATGAACATGTGCTTCTCCCTTACCCACTGAAGACTCGGCCTGTCCTAAATGCATTTCCGCAATGTGTGCTCCTGTGCTCTACCGAGTGGTCACACAATGTCTTCTACTTAAAATTAATATGTCTCATTATGGCCATACATATGCATGGATAAGCCAAACTTAATTTAGTAGATTCACAAGTATATACAACATTATCAGTTGTGTTATTATCCTTTATTATAAAACATTGTAGAGTTTTAGAAAGCTCTCCTATTTCTACTTACATTATGTAGTAAGATGGGTTTGTCTGAGTGAAGGAGGTGGGGTCAGCTATGCATAGGGCTACAGCTAGCCCCCAAGTGACAGGAAGGGGCAGAGATTGGGGAGGATCAAGTTGGAAGTGGGCAGAGCTAATTTTTTCCCCTGCACAGAGCTTAATCACGCTGACCAAAAACCCAGTAATAAACTCTGATTTCCAGAGCCTCCAAGCAAAATCTGGAGAATTCCCAGGTGTGGTTACACAGACAGTGGCAAATTTAAGTACAGAATATGTTCTGGGCCTTGGTTGTTAGTCCTTACAGTCTCAACATTGATAACATTAAAACACTACATTTTAGTAAAAGTTAAAAATACTTAAATCATACAGAGATTAGGCAAGGGTTGCTTGCAACACAGTGAAGAGGAACCCCATGTGTTTCTGCAGTTTCGTATGTTCCAATGTCTGTAGATAGGGAAGTCTCAAGGGAGGGTGAAGAGGCAAGTTTGTACACGGCAGGCGCTCCCTAATTAAGAAAGAGCTGATGGTCCCTGCCTGTTTTATGAGGCAAGAGTTGCTGTCTTCTGGGATCACAGTTACCATAATTAATATGCTCCAATTTGGAAAAATGAGTGTGTTTAAGCAAAGCATCCAGCGTCTCTTGGCAGGCTGAAAATGGTAAAGAAATACGGCGTACATTTATAATTATTAACCACTGGAACACTGTGTGTTATAAAAAGTGAAGAACAGAAAAACAAATCTCAGCACTGTTAGAATCAACATTATTATTATTATTACTATTAAGCAGAATACATAGCTGATTATGGCTCCCAATAGTATTTAATAGTATAAGTGTTCAATAAGAGCATTGTGTAATCTTTATCATATAGGTCATTTTCTTTAAAACAAACTTATCATTGGTGTTTCATGCTCAATGTATTCATTACCATATTCTTTTTTCATCACTTCTACCTTGGGACCTGAAACTAAATATTTTTGCTTTGGGCCCCTAAATATTTAGACCCATCACTGACCACATCCTTTTAGGTATTAACCCTGAATACTGCTTTGTACCTGCAATAGGATGATACAGACAAATTATACATCATTTCACAGCCACACAGTAGGAATTCCTAAATTTGGTAGGATTTTTGTAGTTACTAAGTTCCAACAGAGTTGCCCAGCAGAGTAGTGTCCATTTAAGTCAACTCAGCTCAGTGGGGCAGGAATCTCAGCAACACAGAGAACCATTAATTAGCCAAACTATACTATGCCAAGCTCAACTCAAGTGCACAAAATCTGAGTTACGTTCTATCTGCAGTAAACTGTTGAAATATTTTTGTTGATACATCTGACGTCTAGGTAATGGAACCTAATGTTATCATAAATTAAAACACCATGCAAACCAGACAAAAATGAATTATTTCATGAAACATTTTAAGAGGAAGGGTTTTAGCAGTATAAACTCATACTTGCCTCTACTGAAAAGAGGAGGAGTAAGCAAAAATAATATTTAAGTACAATTCTGGCACAAGCTATATAGCACTTCCATTAAAGTAAGCAGCCAATCATATGTTAGCCTGTTGAAAATCGATTTTTGTGTGTGGTATATATATGTGTGTGTCCTGGGTCAGGACTATGGTGTCAACTGCTATAAATAACACTACTGAAAAACAAGGTCATGCACACATCCACACAAATACAAGTCAAAGTCATGCCAAAATGCAGTGGTTCTGCATAAGTGGTTCTGTATTTATATTCAACACAATTACAAAATAACAGTGTGAAATGAATGTGGAAAGACATTAGTATATGAAACAAGCAGCAGAGAAGATCCATGTCATTAATGAACAGAAATTAGTTCAAAACAGGAAGGTTAGCAGGTCCCTGATTACAGCAATGAAGACAAGACCAGGCAAGAAAGAAGGAAGAGATTGTATCCATTTATACCATTATTAACCAGAAATGTGTTGGTCTAATGAACAACCAGGGTACTTATTCTAACACACTAAACATTGATTATACTCTGGCAATGGGCCAATGTCATAGCAGCAATTTTAAAGATAACAAATAGACATCAATATCAATATCAAAATATTCTATTTTAAATGTCTATGTCACTGGCTTAAGGTTTAATATGAATTTACCAGCTACTACTACAGTTCCATCAGTAGTTGTGCCACCTACTTAAACATTATGATGCCTGAATGTTTGCTATAAATATGCTATAAATATTTTTGTTGTATAATAAAATCCAGGCATACATACAGTATATAAAAGGATAAATTATTTCAGATTATATTTCTGTTTCTTTAGCATATTAGGGAAACACTTTTCTTATTTGCGTCTTCAAAATGTATTTAAGCATGTAAACTTAAAACAAAACAGTAATGGCATAAATGTCACAATATTTTGAAATATTCGGTAAAAACTGGCATTTAAGAGTCAACCCTTGGCTCTTTAGAAGACACATAGATCTGGTCTTGCAGGTACCTGAACTACCATTTGTTTGTCAAAGAGACACTCCAGTTATCATATGCACCTTAATGTATATGGTAGCTGAGTGCCCCCCCTTAAATTATTGTTTTCTCACGTTTGGAAATGCATTGAGGGATTCAGCGGAATCACCCCCTATCTGAACTTGCTTCTCTCTCTCTCCCCTAGTTCATTGGCTTGCAGAAGATGTTTGTACTTTTAAGAGTACATCAGGAGGAAATTAGTGGCATCCCTGCCCACTTACAGCCATACTCAACTTTAAGTATTCTATACCCAATTTTAAGCACTCACCACCCTCCTTTGGTCCCTGTTCTGTTAAAAAAACATAAGGGTGATTTAGTTTGATTCTGTGAGGTGCCCCAATAATATGTCTTTCATTGATAGAGCAGGAATAGAGTAGGCTTTTGCTTGCATATTGGTTTATTTCAGTGTTTCTAGGAACAGTTTGTCTGGGGATTTGGATTTTGTTTAAAAGTAATACTTGACCTAGACCATAAGAACATGCTGAAGAAACTACATTTGGTCTTCCTTTTAATGTGATACTGTGATAGATTTAGTTTCTCAAGTATGTTAGGAATTCTTGTAACATAAGTGAATCTACAGGAAATCAAAGCTCTTCTGCACAATCCTCTGCTAATGTACCTTGTAACTTCAATACATGAAGTGTTTTCTTTTTAAGTGAAATTCTTACCCCTCAGTCCAGTATTTAAAGCATCTATGAAAACTTGTAGCAAGAGTAAGTGAAACTAAGATAAATACACTGTTATTGCATTGGACTTCATGTTTGATTTTCAAATAGATTCAGTGATATGTTCGGAAAGCGTTCAAGGCAAAACCCATCTGAGAGGTTATAGTCCTTTAACTACTTCTTTTTAACTTTTCCATCTCAGTGAGACGTTTAGAAGATATGAACACAACTAAACAAAAATAAGTATTGCATGGTTTTTGTTTCTTAACATTTTTAAGTTGTCTTCCTTACAGCACTTATGTTCCAACCTGAGATAAGTACATGTATGTTCATTTATCAAACTTTAATAACACAGACAGTGTGCAGGTCTAGGTCCAGGGATGGTCGTTGCAATCTACCATGTTTATGATATCCATAACTGGAAGTTATCTTAACATGAAGTCTATAAAACTGACCTTTTTAAGTCTCTTATGTTCTATACAGTACTCGATGTGGAAAATCTTTTTTTCTTTTGCTATATTCAGGACCCTACTATTGGAATGTAGATTGATCAGCCATTACATTATGACACTGATAATCTTGTTATCATGGCACCTGTCAGTGGGTATGATATATTAGGTAGTTAATGTGCTAGAAACAAAAAAAATGGGCAAGCATAAAGTACTGAGCAACGTTGACAGGTGCCAGATTGTGATGGTTAGACGACTGGGTCAAAGCATCACAAAACTGCAGCTCTTGTGGGTTGCTCCCAGTCTGCAGTGGTCATCAAAAGTGGCCCAAGGAATAAAAGCAGCGAACTGGCGACAGGGGCATTGGCGTCCAAGGCTCATTGATGCACGTGTGGGGCGAAGGCAGGCCTGTGTGGTTAAATACAACAGACAAGCTACCGTAGCTTAAATTGCTAAAAAAGGTTAGGGCTGGTTCTGATAGAAAGGTGCTAGAACACACAGTGGATCACAGTGTGTTGTGTATGGGGCTGCATAGCCACAGACCAGTCAGGGTGCCCATGCTGACCCCTGTCCACTGCCAAAAGTGCCTACAATGGGCATGTGAGCATTGGAAGAAAGCGACCTGGTCTGATGCATGACGTTTTATCTTATATCATGTGGATGGCCGGGTGTGTGTGTGTTGCTTGCCTGGCATCACGATGCAACTTACATGGCTTAAAGCAGGGATCCCCAAACTCGGCCCTCCAGCTGCTGCAGGACTACATCTCCCATAATGCTCCTTCAGCTAAGGGGCTGGCTGAGGAGTATGGGAGATGTAGTCCTGCAGCAGCTGGAGGGCCGAGTTTGGGGATCCCTGGCTTAAAGGATCAGCTACTGCCAGATACCGCACCATGCCTTCAAAGGTCTACTGGAGTTCATGTCTCGACAGGCCGGGGCTGCTTTGGTGGCAAAAGGGGGACCTACATAATGTTAGGCAATGTTACACAATGTTATGACTGATTGATGTATGTCAAGAGGCCAGTATTTACTGATATGCAAAGGATAGCCTCCATACAAAAACAGTGTTTAATGGATTTATTAGCGTCCTGATATTGACTCTTGTAAGTATAAATAATAACGGAATTATTTTATCTTTTTTATCTCTCCTGGTTTGTTTTTGCTTCTCCAAAACATTTAGAAAATGAGTACACAACTCTAGCCCTTGAGGGTCATAACCAGACTAGGAATTGACTGAAAACAAGTAGTTTCATGCATTTTAATTGAGATGCCTTTGCTCCGGCATTGTGTACCCCATGAGTGAGAGTAAGTGCAGGCTAGCTTTCTGTGTTGTAAAATGAAAAAAACCCAGCTTACATGTAACATGCTGATATGTTTGCATGATGCAGTCATATACTTTACATCCCAATACACAGATACAAAGTAAACTAAACCTAGAACCAAAACTATATTATTGTACTATGCAGCTCAAAGTGTGGTCACCAACAGTATCTCTCCCAATCAGCTTCCACCCTCTCCCCTTCATCCCATGCTTACTTGTTACCATGTTTAATTGCCCTTCGTTAAGCAGTGGACCTCAGTAATGGATTCATTCCCTCGGTGTGTACAGAGATACTAAGAGTGTTATATCCATGTGAAGCCATGCAAGGACAGCAAGTAAGCTAAACAGGATACTGTTGGTCAGTGGGTTTGGCCATTTCATTGTGGAAGCCAAAGCTCTACATATACTCCTGTATATATATATTATTATATATACTATAATATATTTATATATATATATATATATAGTGAGCTGGGATCATGTAGCCACACAGTTTTAAGGTTTAAAATACCACACAAGGTCGAATTCTTTTAGAAATTATAGTCCTTTTATTAAGGTCTGGTAAACAAACATACATATAAAACAAAAAAGGAAAACCTTGCTCTCTGAGCACTCACTAACAATTGTAACTAATGTAACTTCTGGGAGATCCAGAATTCTGGACTGGCTTCATCACCTGCTGCAAGTAAACTGTGGAGTGGAGCACTGGCCCTTCCTTCTCTCCAAATGCTCCACCCCAGGGACCCAAACATAACTACAGAATTTCCAATATTTTGTTGGTAACAAAACATTCTCCCTGGGGTTATCAAATAACACATTGCACCGGGAAATATATATGCCATCCACCATCATGCCCGGTTCCCTATATATATATACAAAAGAACAATTTGTACCTAGCAGCTCCTGTGGTGTTCGACATTTTAGTCTGGTAATACAAGCTTCTAACTGCATAGCTTTGTTTTATTGCACCATAGTTGTATTGAATTTAGCAGTAAAGCATGAATTCTATATCAAAGCCATAAAGTTCTGCCGTTACGTAGAAGGTATGACCCAAGTGACCTTCACAAAATAAAAAAGTCAAAGAAATAAGCTACAAGATGCATCAAAAGACACTGCCTATAGGAGCGACAAAAATGAATGTTGTTGTATATGAGGAGATGGTGTGGGGGGGGGCTCAAGCATTATCCATAGCATGGGTAGAGCCCGTGTTCTGGTAAGTATTCTTTGCACGAGCTCTCGTACTGCCATGGGATTGTGTGCTCTCTCTCCATTGATTTGTAAATTAAAACGTACGGGTTCTGAAGCCTGGTGTCTGACTGCAGCTCTGAGAACACTTTGTATGCAGCCCCTGACCTGTCACTACTGCACCAAGGACAGCTCCTGATGTTCAGAGCCTGTATTCAGTTTACCAAGTAATGCATTTGCTTTATGAAAAAGCAGTGTATCTATCCCAACAAGAAAATATTTTTTTTGGATGTATTGCATATGTAGTGAGTAGATTTTCTCCAGAGTTCACCATCTGAGACATCCTGAGTAGATCATATGCGGCAAAAGTATTTTTCGGTGTGAAGTCAAAATTCCTAACATCTTCTGAGAATTAAACATAGTACACAGTTTTGTACTGTTATAGATTCATTTTAAAATATCATTTCATCCTAATAATTACTAATATATGATGATACCAGATGATTAGTGAGTTGAATAATCCAGATTCATTTCCACATTTCAGTATTTTAGAGTAAACTGGTGTGGTATATATTATCCCAAAATCAGAAGGCAAACCACGAAGTAGAAAACTTATAAACACAAGCAAAAGAGAGTGGCTTGCAATGGCCAGTCATTTTTGTGGGAATGTTTCTGTGCCCTCCTTATTGCATAAAATAATATAGGTGCAAAAAATGTGAGAAAGACATTGGGTAGGGAAAAGGGTAGAAAGGCTAGATAACCTCTCATTCCTATATGTTATGCCATTATCCTATGACAATACTGCTACAATATTGTATAAAATACCCCTATCAATTCACTTAGCTCCTGCAAAGTAGTGTTCATTGACACCCATGTATATGTCCCAAGATATTTTGAGGATCTCGTGAAATGTTTATCTCATTTGTTAACACAATTAAAACTCAATGAAAAAGACTTTCTTTGTTCTTTTCAGCACTGTGAATGTTAGTAAGGTGGTTGATATATTATTAGTGTCTGAGTGTATTTCTCAGAGACACACTTTAAGCCTTTTGGTAAACTCAGGACAATACACCAGCAAAAAAGTATATGTCCAACAGGTTTCCTACACACTAGATTCTGTAGGATCAGCAACTATTCAAAACTGTCGTAAATTTGAGCAGACAGGTGCTTTGGTGGGTAACCGAAAGGGTATCTGATGCACAAAGAAGACAAAATATCACAAGCAAAAGTTTAAGAATGAATAAAAAAATTGATGATTCAGTCATACATACTGTCAAGTTATGTTCTTCTGAACATGGCAGACAGAGCTATGAAAATTACTAAAATAGATTCTCAGCATTGTATGAAAGATATATGACTACTAATTTTTTTCCATACACTGTGCAATTATACTCTAATTTCACTTCTTATATATGTTCCTAAATGGGACTCACTTTTTAACAAATGTTCTACTTATCAATGTGGTAACAGCCTTCAATTTATCTCCTGTGGAGCAGCTGCGGGATAAAGTGCCCTCTGGATTGCTGTAGACAAGCGAGATATTGACCTTGTTCAGCAGTGTTAAATCATCTTTTTGAGTGCTATCAAAGAGATGAGGGTCCATGTCAAAGCTGCACTGAGGAATCTTATGAAAAAACATATTAAAAAAACATATCAATATGAGGACATAGGGTGATACCCAACATATTAACCAATCTATGTCAATTAAAAGAAGGTTAGTGGAACTGACTTAGACGGCATTCTTATAACTTGTACCTATGGTAAAACAATCATTTAGATTGTAAGTGTGGAATAAAATGTAATATAATATAATAAAGGTTTCATAAAAATGGTGGTGTCTGTAAATTGTAGCAATTTTATGCGTATAAATACCAGGTTTTAACCACATCTATGGTATTAATTCAGCATTGAACTATGGTTACACCAGAGAACTGCTAAAGCATTTTCAGATATTTCAGATGATCAGTGAACGCATTTGTAATCTCTGATTTCGTTACTGACACTCCCGACGCTGCTATGTAGTACTTGAAGTACTGAGGCATTAGACATTTTACTACTTTTATGAGCAAATGTTTGTACATTATTTTATATCGCATTGTAGAAGAAAGTAAAATCGTACTACTGTTGGGCTGTAAATAAATATCAAGCCTGCTATCTAGATTTGCCATATTTCTACCTGATGTAAATATATATTCCGAATTCTTCTGCCTTGCCTGATGTTTTAGAAAACCTTATTTATATCCCATCCCATATATTATAAGCACCAAAGATAGCATCCAAGTCTTATAATAATTGATCAAATTAGCAACTATGCGACAAAACCACACTGATTAGATATCATGCTAACCTGACAATTCTGGCACCAGACCAATGCAGCTGACATAATGAAAGGACCTATACATGCTAATTGTAAATTCTATTGTTTTCCACAAATATCCCATACAACTGGTTCATAGCTGATGAGGCTGCTTGTGAAAAGGTAGGTTCATTTTAGAACCTGTAACAGAAGGAAAGAAATAGTATTTATTCCTGATGAGTTTCTGTATTATGTAAAGAGCTATGTGGTGAACAAGGCTATGATGACTGAGCAGGATTTGGCAACTTACTGAGAATAAATAATTGTAATGGTATTTTGTAAAAAATAAAATAACACTTTTTGGGGGAACTTCACTGGCGCTTACTCCAAATACATACAGAATAACCCATTAAAAGCAAGGGTCTTTTTCTTAAGCTATGTTTGTTTTTTGGTGTGTCTGGGTACCAGGCTGGAGACAGGCACTACATAGCCCAAACAATGCCCTTAAGCACAGTGGAAAAGTGTCTAAAAGATGTTTTAAACCTATAAAATTTCAATGAGAAAACTAGCTCAAAATCTACACAAAAATAGACAGAATAGGATATTTGGGTACTAAAACCCACAACATAAATGTCTTTATGAAAATAAGTCCTAAATGTCATCGCCATAAAAATGTAATCATATTATTAAAAATTACCAAACCAAAATCTATCTATCTATCTATCTATCTATCTATCTATCTATCTATCTATCTATCTATCTATCTACCTTCTGAGTACTATGGATGGTATGTGTCTTCATCGGGTCCTCTACCATGTATCCTGCTGGTAGTTCTACCTTGGTGGGGGGCACATAGCAGGCATACAGAGCAGCTACAAGTACCTTGGTAACCCTCAGTCACATGGGAGCCATGACGAGGAGGCAAGGAAGCCAACAAAATCCAAATACCGCTAAATGATAAGGCCGATCCTAAAGAGCCTGCTCGAAGGGAAAAAAATATATTCATATATATATATAATATATATATATATATATAATATATGTTAAGCCTGACATGCATGTCCTTATGATCATCATCACAGCTTTATCAGGGAGAAAGAGGACAGCGCCCCAAAATGTTATTGGTCAAATAAGTTAAATTAACAAAAAGAGTAAACAAAAGAAATATGAGGGAATCCTTCATATCCTTTTCTGTAAAATCATGAGCATAATATTCAGAATTTACCCCTTTTTCAGTGACTTCTTCAATAAGTCCTGAAATCGGGGGGTGCATATTTTGCAGAGTACAAAGTGCCATATATTGTGACAAAATTGTACAACAATTTTTAATTTTTATATGTTTGTTTACTCCAACCCACCGCTACATTCTTTCTTATTTTTCCGCTACTCTGGTTTCTTCTTTGTTTTTTTTTGTTTTTTTTGCATCACCAACCATCAGCCAGTGCCCTAATCTGGTGGGTGGTATAAAAGTGATTGTAAAATTTTATATCTGTATATTATAAAGAGGTGTGTGTATTATACCTGAGATTTTACAAGTCTCAGCATTGCTGACAGCTATCCAGCAGTAAATGCCAAAATCACTTGTCGTCACATCACTCAATGGATCCTATAGGTATTATTGTACTACTATAGTCACATAATATAAATAAATGCTGACATTTATTCACCATTTGTTTTGTCTCACATTACTGGACATATCATGTAAGACATGTATTTTGGAATTGGGACAGTAAAAACTCACTGCTAGTAATAACGCATACAACCAAATGACGAGATGATACATATGAAAGATAGTTGCTAGTATCAGCATGTTTAAAGGATCCCTATTTGGAAAAACCAATATTCTCTGAATGTTACTGTGACGGATCGTCCTGTGCCCCAGACTGGACACATCCGCCCGTCAGCTCCTTCCCTCTCCCAGTAAGCGGACACGCTGTGGCTGTCCGAAGAAAGCAGTCACAGACCAGCACTTCCCTCAATCATGAGACAGGACTTCATGCTTTGAGGTTAAAAACAGAACTCTCTTTATTACAAACACACAGAACTTATAAATCTCCATTCCTATCTCCCAATCCTATCAGCCACATCCCCTCACAAATCCCATCGGTATACAGGGGATGTATCAGGTGAGGGGATTAAGGGATACAATGGGTTCCCCCACCTGTGTTATACCCCCTGTAGTGCGGGTGCCGTCTGGGCAGATAGGGCTGTGACGGCTGATTAAGAGGCCCAGCCAGATTATAGGATCGTCTCTTTGAAGGCTGGAGCTGAATCCACATTCAAACCGGGTACACATAAATATAATAATAATAATAACAGTGAAGATCAGACAGGGTTCTTCACATTACTCCCCTCTTGTGCAAACATCCGGCAGACACAGCCAGATCCCTAACGGATCGGCTTGGGGATGACCGGACCTCTACTGTCTCTAGTCCTGCGGGGTAGGGAGAGCGGGCGTGCGGCCTCTGGGGCACCCTGGCAGCCCCATGTCAGTCATCCAGGCTCCTAGGCCTGGTCCGTAGTCAAAGGGTAAGAGGCCAGCCCAGAAGCCTCTCCAGTGGGCAGCCCTCTTTAGTCTCCTCTGCAGGCATGGAAGACCTTTCTCCAGGGCTTCCTTTCCCCTCTGGGCCCTCAGCCCAGACTCGGCTCCCTCCCAACCTGATGGAACCCTCCCATGGTTACCCTGACTACGGGCTTGTCCCGAGTCAGCTCCACATTCCCCCACCCAAACAACAAGAGCCCACTTCAAAGCAGCAGCAGTTTCACTTACCCCTACCTGGCTCTCCGAGCTGGGGCTCGTTTTGCCCACTAGACCATGCCGCTGGGGAGGAGTGCCGGTTGCCCTTCCTCCCATAATTGGTGACAGCCGCTGGGGAGGGTCGCCGCCTGCGCCCCCTCCCGGATGCTCGTGCTGGGGAGAGCCAGATAATGGGGGTGTAAGCAGTGCAGGGCAGAGGTCAGCGACTCTCTGCCCGGTTGCCAGTGCTTCTGCTGGTGCAGGGAACGGTGCTGGGCAGAGAACAGCGTCACTCTGCCTTGTGGCCAGCTCTTCCGCTGGTGGTTCCCTGCTAGCAGGTGGGGACCCTTCGCTGTGGGGCGGGCAGAGGCCAGCAGCACTCTGCCCTGTTGCCGGCGTTTCAGCCACAGCGAGGATTGCTGGTGCAGGACAGAGGTCAGCGACTCCCTCTCCGGGTGCCAGCACTTCTGGTTGGTCCTCGTTAGCCGGCGGGAACACTGTGCTGGGGGATGAGCAGAGGCCAGCAGCACTCTGCCCCGTGGCCGGCTCTTCTGCCGGTCTGGCATTTTGCGGTGCTGGGCAGAGGATCGCGTCGCACTGCCCTGGTGGGTCCCTGCTAGCAGGCAGGGACCTTTCACTGTGGGGCGGGCAGAGGCCAGCGGCACTCTGCCCCGCTGCCGGCACTTCAGCCGGAGTAGGAGGGGCGCATGGTGCTGGGCAGAGAACAGCGTCCCTCTGCCCTGTTGTCTGCGCTTCTGCCGCCTCTAGTGGAAACCCATAGACCGCTGCCTCAAATTCCGGCGACTGCATGCGGTCCATAATCGCCCGGAAGACTTCCTCCCAAAAGTGATTGCCCACTTTCACCTCTTCGGGCTCTGGCTGCAATGCCAGGGGCAGAGTGGCTGAACCTTCAAGTCCGGAGGCTTGCCAATTACAGTGAGCGGCCTCCGGAGCTTGCTCTGTAACATTGGTCGGCTCACACTGCATGGCGTAGCTCCCCTCGAATAGCGCCACGTATTCTGCCTCGAGGCACCATTCTCTGTCTACTAGTCTCTCAAGGTCTTGGCTGAGTTCACTTGTTGCAGTGGGCGGCAGGGCTCTCCGGCGCTTGTCATTAATGTCCCACCATCGGTCCATGTTGCCACTGCCAAAGAAACCCCTTTCCTCGAATGCCTCCCACAACAGGCCAGGCCCGCCAACATCCATCCCTTCCGGAGAATGGGGCTTTCTGGATTTTCGCTGCGGGCCTCGGGCTTCCCAGTATATGGCTCGGTACTCCTCTTCGAGCCCAATCTCCTGTCGGACCAGCCTCTCTAGCTCTGCAACCTCACCTGGAGACGCAGGTCCCCCGAACAAGTAGAGCCTCCCATTCACCTGGTCCCTGATTCGTTGTTCTAGGGTGGGCAGATGTGTACCTCGGTGGGCGCTCCACTTTTCTAGGGCCGCTCTCCATCTCACGAGCCGGGCTCGGGTCCGTCTCTCAAACTTCCATACTGGAGTCTCCGATTCGAGGGTCTCGACTCCCCTCCAAGTCACCCCGCATCCCGGTGACTGTTCACTCCACTCCATCTGTGGATCCGTTTGGCTCTTCCTCGCCAGGGTATAACTTTGTTCTGTGGCTAGTTGCTTTGGTCCGCTCTGGTCTGGAAGGAGCAGTTCCCACCGCTGCCACCAATGTGACGGATCGTCCTGTGCCCCAGACTGGACACATCCGCCCGTCAGCTCCTTCCCTCTCCCAGTAAGCGGACACGCTGTGGCTGTCCGAAGAAAGCAGTCACAGACCAGCACTTCCCTCAATCATGAGACAGAACTTCAAGCTTTGAGGTTAAAAACAGAACTCTATTTATTACAAACACACAGAACTTATATACAATCTCCATTCACTGTGCACCAAACCCAACCCCCAATCCTATCAGCCACATCCCATCACAACTCCCATCAGTATACAGGGATGTATCAGGTTGAGGGGATTAAGGGATACAATGGGTTCCCCCACCTGTGTTATCCCCCCTGTAGTGCGGCTGCCGTCTGGGCAGATAGGGCTGTGACGGCTGATTAAGAGCCCCAGCCAGATTATAGGATCGTCTCTTTGAAGGCTGGAGCTGAATCCACATTCAAACCGGGTACATATAAATATAATAATAATAATAACAGTGAAGATCAAGACAGGGTTTCGTCCACAGTTACCAAAAAAAATAATTTAAGCAGATGCTTCAATTAATAAATGGTGTAAAATAGAAGCCCTCATTTGAGCTTTTGGGAGAGAAGGTCTGTAATTTCTTAATTCAAAAACACTCTTCTTGTAAAAATGTCCTGTTTCCTTTTCTATGGGAGGTCCTTAACTTTTAAGCAGACAGGTTTACGCCTGTGTAGCTAATGAACGTCACAGGAAATGGGGGAGCACTTATTGACTTGACACATGGAATTTCCATCTTCTAAGAGCCTAAAGCAAAATTTCATATAAATTTTGCATAAATAACCCCAGTCCTGCAATCCACATAGACATGAGGATCAATAAATATTCTCAGTATTCTAAAACAAGCCAAATTTTGCAAAAGGTAAAAATAATTATGCAATCTGGGATGGTTTCAATAATATTTGTGGTGTGCAAAGAATAAAAAAGAAATATTAACCCACAATTAACCAAAGGGTCTTAAACACAGTTTAAACCCCAATGGGTGCCCAACCATACCTCACCATCCCTTGGCTGTAAGATGGAGGAAGTGTGTAAAAAAAATTATATAAAACCAAATGTAAAGTAAAAGAAAACGTACCCCCTACCTCTGGGTACTACAGGTAGGAGGTAAGAGGTAAATCCCTTGCATTTACCACACGCATTTAAAGCCCACAAGCAAGTCAGGGTTAATAAATCCTAAAGTTATCTAAAAATGTTACTAACATTCAAGTGTAACTCTGAGACAAATAGATAACTAACAGTTCTCATCTACTCGACCCTTTGTAAATAGTGATTTGTGTGGTAAGTCTCATACTTGCAAATATTCATTGTGACCATTGTCTGAGGCAGTTGGGAAAAGTTGTTCACCAAGCAGTTGGGTTTAAGGAAGGAAAGATGGCCAGATAGAGGGCAGAGCTAGAAGACACTCTCACTGACTAGAGATCAAACAATATCCACCTTCCATAATTGAAGGCACCTTCCTTGTTATCCTGCTAGTTAAAATGTTTAGTAAGATTATTGTCAAAATGCTCCACTTCTTAATAGGGACACATCTGAATGATTACTTATAATAAAAATGAAACAATGTCAATTCCAGAGCTAATTATTTCAGGCAAACAAATGGATCAAGTTACTTGGAGTCATATAAAAATTAAGACAGCTGTCTCAGTGTTGCAGTTTTCATTGCACACCTGATAACATGCACTGCTGATCCATACTTGCACAGCTTTGGTTAATCCCAAACCAAACCCTCGCTGATATTAATGCTCAACCTGTTATAACTTCCATTTTCAATCAATTTAACTAGTGACATGTAGCCAGCTCAATGATTCATTTCCCTGGGCTTCGCAAGACCTTGTTACTTACTGTTCATAATCTACACATTGAGTATAACTTAATTCCTGTTACAAATTTTAACAGACCTAAAGTAGCAGCACCAACAGACCTACTTAAAAACCTAACATACACAATGCCGTTTCACATGGAATCTTTGTCCTAGACAGTAGGTCATTGAAGAATTGTGGACCAGAGGTACTTGTCCTGTTGGATCAGTGAAACTTCCATTTTTCTAATCAAGGGAACTCTTTTGGTAAGTCAATATATATCAAGTATTGAATTGTGCAGGGCCAGAATAATGCAGGTAGATTTGTGGAAGAAGGGGTGAATGTCCGCAAAAGAGCGGAGCCTCCGGGCTCATACATATATACATGCTTATGATCTATTTAAACTAGCTTAACAATGTACTTAAATGATGAACATTCTATAAACATAATGGCTGTTTGGTATTTGCATCAGAATACCAGAATCTCTTCTCTGCTTTCAAGGTCAGACCCACTAATTACTGAGCAACATTCCTAATTCTGCTAAATAAATGGCTATTTATCCAAATAATAGTTGTATCCTAATATATGTTAGAGAGTCAGGATTGACTACTTCATTAATACAGTGGTATTGGAAACCTCCATTACATTTTAGTTGATATCCATGCACTTTGCATTTCCATTTGAGATAGACAAATGGTATAAAAGAGGAGAATAAGAGGAATAGGGGATTCATTCAATACCATACAGTAAGTCCTGGAATTTCCACATATTTACAATTATTATTTTTACTAGTTCTGGCCAACACACCATAACGGACACTTCTTGTGTCTTTCTAGAACTCTTACTCCTTCTGAAAAATCATTTACACTGTTTTGCTAACCTATGATGAGTGCTGGTGGTTACCATCTGTCCACAACAAGAAGGAAGCCAGCCTGGTTACATAATGGTATAGTGTCAATCCCATGGTTGGGATTGCAGTAGTTTGTTAGCCTGTTGGGCCAAAACTTCCACTCCCAGAAGCCATCCCTGGGGGTTAGATGCCGGCAGCAGTATGCTATTTGTAAATCTTCACTTACTTATCACTGCTTGTGATAATATCGGGTACCTGGTGCATTGTTTTGTTATAGCCTTATTCAGATTATTAATCATGGATTATTTTGTTTGTTTGTTATACCACTGTACACATTCCCATTTGCATTTATCTGTACGTGTGACTATATACTTGTGTTATTAATTAATGTTTCTAGTTGTAACTCTTTTTTGTTGATGATTAGATTGATCATTTTATCCATAATGTATGGTGATTTGGAACATTTCATGAAAATTTATATTGTTATTCCTTCATGCTTTCATTTATACATTAATTACATTATTATATAATAAGAATTTATATTGTTTAGTGCCTCGATTTATAAATTGTATATCTTATGAGAAGTTGTGTTCTGATGGTTTATGCCGTTCATGCCCCTTAGGATGTATAGGTACATTCCTTAAAGCTGTGTCAAGACATGGAATACTGGAACCATGCCCTGTGGTCCGATGAGATCAAGATAAACTTATTTGGTTCAGATGGTGTCAGGCGTGTGTGGCGGCAACCAAGTGAGGAGTACAAAGACAAGTGTGTCTTGCCTACAGTCAAGCATGTTGGTGGGAGTGTCATGGTCTGGGCCTGCATGAGTGCTGCCGGCACTGGGGAGCTACAGTTCATTGAGGTAACCATGAATGCTGATATGTACTGTGATATACTGAAGCAGAGCATGATCCCCTCTCTGCGGAGACTCGGCAGCAGGGCAGTATTCTGACATGATAACTACCCCAAACAGACCTCCAAGACTACCACTGCCTTGCTAAAGAAGCTGAAGGTAAAGGTGATGGACTGGCCAAGCAAGTCTCCAGGTAAAGGTGATGGACTGGCCAAGCAAGACCTAAACCCTATTGAGCATCTGTGTGGTATCCTCAAAAGGAAGGTGGGGGAGGTCCGTGTCATCATGGAGGAGTAGAGGCTGTGTGTTGAGTTATTTTGAGTTACAGCAAATTTACACTGTTATACAGGCTGTACACTCACTACTTTACATTGTAGCAGAGTGTCATTTCTTCAGTGTTGTCAAATGAAAAGATATAATAAAATATTTACAAAAATGTGAGGGCTGTGCTCACTTTTGTTAGATATTGTATATGTACACTGCAGTACCAATCCGAAGATTTAAAAATGCAGCTGTTACCTTTACGGTATTTAGCAAAACTAAAATAATTTATTGAAACTACCTGCCGTTTCTACTTTTTTGTTTAGCATTTAGCATAATTGCTTTGAGGACATTAAGTTTAAAATTGAGAGACTAATTTAGCTTGATGAAGCTGATATCTGTGGAAAAAGGTGACACACCTAGCATTTCAAATCAATTTCTGTTCTAATTCCTTGAGTATTTTCCCTCCTCCTCTGCCCACTCTTATAAGGCATGTCTTATCCAAGCGGCAGTAATAAATAACTTAAAAAGTGGAGAGATAATATATTGGGATGGAAAT
>VKOC01000004.1:27867537-27884102 GCA_009364415.1 Spea multiplicata
CTGTGTCCTTTCCAGTATTTCTAGCACAGAATGTCTGTTTTCATGCTTTTCAAAAGATACATATTTATGAATTTTACTTCTGCAGTATTCGCATATAATTGATGTTCACAGGTTTCTGGGTACCAAAACAAGCCATTAGGATGAACACTGCCTCTTAACATCAAAATATTTTCAGTTCACATTTTCAGTTGTTTGGCTTACTGACCATAAAACAGTTGGCATTCCTGAATACCAGATTTTGCTCAATAAAATTTCCAGAATAAGTCCATTTGACATGTGCATTTGTAACTATTTTTTTGTTCTCATTGTGGTGTAATGATGTTAAATGGACCTGGACATCCTTGCCTATGTACACCATTCTGTATGATGACCCAGTGTGTAAAAATTGTTTATCGCTATAGATTAAACTATATTAGCCCAGACGATGATTGAGTCCTTTAGTAAAACAGTATACATTCTATTGGGCTGAAGTAGAAAAAGATGTAAAGTCACAAAAGTTTTTGGGACTTTAGAGGTCTCTTCCTCAGATGGACAATGTGACAAACAGATCTATTTGGTCCCAAAAATGTATATGATAACATTGACTAAAAAATCTGACTTTAGATTGGAACTCTCAATCACAGCCTGTGTGTTTTCTTAAAGACCATTTATCATCAAATAGAGAGATAGCAGCAGGCATTGATTTTTAGTTTTTTGGCTTGATAGAAACTAAAGGCAGTATGTAGTTTAAAAAAGATCCTGGTGCTTAGTGGTCATTGACCTAAGAAATCTGATGCAACTTTTTCTGTGAATTTTCATTTATGTGGTATATTCTTGGAAAGAGATATATATATATATGGGTGATATATATATATATATATGTTATCACCATTGCCAGTTTCAGTAATTCTGCTGTGACTGTGTTACACAGTATGAGAACAGTAGGTGGCTACAATGAATTTTTCAGAGAGGGCCACTGTATTTTCTGCCTCATTTGGCCTCATGTGAATTAAAAATGATCTATATGGTGTCATGTGCTACTGCTCTGCATTATTTCATGTGTAAAAGATGCTATGGGCATCTGCACAGACATTGGTAGCTTAATTAGACAAGTTCCAAGGGAGATCATCCTAACTGGCTCATTAAGAGATGGTGGATTGGGAAGACCCATCACTCGATAGGGTGAAGTTGTCCACTGGCTGGTGCCCTTCAAATCGGCCCAAGTCGGAATACACCAAAGGGCTGATATCCAGAGTACTTTTAGGGAAAGGTTCACAGTAGTAACATGAAGATGCCTATTGGATTTATTGTAGCTGAGGCTTTATTGGCCTATTAACATGGCTGTAAACACTTGCGTTTAGTGATCACTGAAACAATTATTAATTATTCATTATTGAATCAATTGGTGCTCTATTCATGAGAATAACATGAAAGCTTATATAACAGGTGGAGGAGCCAGTTATTTACACAATTTCTCTTTGAAATACAATACAGGACATCATAAAATATGAGAAACTTATCAAGGCTTACAGTTCATTCTTTTTTTCTATTAAAATTTGCCTGCAGATTTATCTGTCCAAATTAATTTTCTGATGACCGTTTTGCAGATTTAATAACTGCTAAATTGCAGTGACCTCAGTTTGTAATTCCAAATTTTAAATCAATTGAATTTTGATGTGATGTGTTGTTTTGCTGCACATTTCATACTGAAACAGCCAAACCTGGCTAATCTGCACACATCCAAGTGACTAAGCGGAGGTGGAGAAATCATCAGATTGCTTCTATACATAAGAAATCTATTAAAGTGCACTCCAGCCCTATTTCCATGGTAAATGCATATTAAATGCATTCTTAAATTCCCTTCATTGCTCCCTGCCCCCTCCGTGTCCTGACATTTTGCACTGCTAATTAGCTGCTTGAAGCACCCCCATTGAAATCACATGGTCATTAGATCCCCTCAAGTGTTTGCTGAGCCAGTGTTTGAGCTGATGGGCAATACGTATATCACATGTTAGGAGACGTGCATTAAAGTGCAAATGATGGCTGGAGTTTCCCTTCAATTTCAGGTTGTAGTGTTTTAACAACTGACATGCTAAAATTTCACATTTTAAACATATGTGGAGTGAGCCACTACCTAATGATGCAAGCAAAGAGTGAATTGGTTGTGTCTGATTTATATCGAGATAAATTGGAAATACTCACTTTAGAATCATGAAACCATGTGTAAAAATGATTTATTATTCTATTTTCTAAAACAAAAGCTTCAAGGGCACTTGACTTTGGACTGCAGAGAACGATAGAAGGGTCCTGTAAGCAAACTTTGCCATGCACTACTTGGTTGTTAACCTATGTGTTAAGTAAGAGAAGAATATAAGAAATAGTCTAAATACACAACTTGTTGAGTGATATCTTTTTTCAGTTACTGTATATCGTTTTTCATGTAATGGCACTATAAAATACTCTTCTCCATTTGTCTAAATATGTCCTTTCCATCTGTATTTAAATTTGTTCAGTTGTGAAGAACCTGTTGATGCTATACAGATAAAAGGTATTAATAATTACATGTTTATTATTATAACATGAGGTTACAGACCAAGCTTTAGTGGTTCTCAAACCAGCCCTCTATAAACACCAGCTGTTTAGGTTTTGTGGATGTCAATTGAAATACAACAGAATACTCACAAAATCCTGGACCACTTGTGTTCTTTGACAAGCCACCTGATTAGATCAATACAAGTTTTTGAATAGGCAGTTGCTATGAAACTGCAATTGTATGTCCAGTGCTCAGAGACCCATTATCAACAGTATTTAGCCAGCACATGAAAGAACAAGACAAAGTTTTATTCAACAACAGTGCAAATGGACAGAAAGATCAAATAACCACACAGGATGGCATCAGTATGGCCGAGCAACAATTCCACCACAATTCATAAGCCTTGTTTTCCAACTTGCACGCTTAATGCATACACAGTTTGATCCAACAGAGACAGTGACCTGCCATTGTTATTGGGCTACCTTTGTTGGATCAAGAGTGTCCTTAAATAATAATCTAAATGCTCACAATATAAAGAGTGGAGATAAACTGATTTCCAGCATGACAAATTATTAGCTGAAAAGTATAATTTTCACATGATTTTAAACTCATGGAACAAATCTAGAGAGAGTTGCAGAGGACTTCAAATCAAACATACAAATACATTTGTGTTGATAATGTCTAAATACTAATAGGATTTTTAGTTCTGCAATGTACTGAAGCAGATATAATAAACAGTAAGATCTGGGTAAGTGTCAGTTATTGCCCAACAGCCGGGATTCATAGCTTTCAGATTTCCTTTTTGTACAGATTGCTGCATGTTAACGTCTGGTAGCCGTGGGCGACTTCAATCTGCACATCGTCATATCTTCCAATTTAAATGCCTGTGGTTCTGTGGAAGACATCCACGTATTTCACACCGCGTGCTCATCAGTGTCAAGCAAGGGTTATAAGTTGATTTGTCTAGAGGACACATGGGCCACCTCTTACTTACTATCTATTTAAAAGGAAATAGAAGAAATAAAGATGTTGTACTTCTTAGCTATGACACTAAGGTTGCCTTTTTAAACAAGAGAACCAAAAGACATACAATTGCTTTAAGGATTAATTATAGTATGTTGTAAAACATGGTGTCCTTCTTATATGCACCTATGTCCAGAGTATTTACATCACATTGTCTGTTAGCATACATTGTCTGTTAGCATTCATTCCTACTTGCTGGATTCTCCCTCATTGATCATACCCCACCCAGAGGGTGATGGCAAGGGGGCAATTGTCCCATGGGCTGTTCTGATTTAAACATTCTTGGCCACTGTCATTAGCTTTATTGTTTACTTGCGATTCCACTTACAGCCACCAGGCTGTAGAACTGTAGAAATAATTTACTCAGTCAGTGCTACGTTACCCAGCTCTTTATGAAAATGTGAACAAAACAAGGTTTTTAATTGTTAAACTACCATAGTAAACCAATGGTATGTAAATAATTTGCAAAAGTTTGGTTATATATTTGCAGAATTCTGCACGGCATGTTCTGTGCACAGTTGGCTATAAATGCTGCAAGATTTTGATAATGCATAGGACAGAAAAGAAAGGTTGCTTTGCCTGGCAGCATGCCAGGTTCATTAATATTCACTAGCAATATTGGGTTTAAATTAAGCCTGGAGTGGATATCGACTTGACACGTTAGATGCAGGAGTTTCTCTATCACTCTAAGGAGGCCTTTTGGATTTGTATGCAATCACATACCATATATTCTATGAAAAAAATGTTTCTATCTGTTCTGCAAAGCCATACCAAGGTTAGAAGAGGCTCTGAAATCTGGTAACACTTTGTATCTATTCTTTTTCATCTTCCATACATTTGCTGAGTGTTTGATTTTTAATATCTTATTCAGTAAGCAATGCTAAAAACAATGATCAGGGTATGCTATCTTGACTAGGTAGAATTCACGAGGCTGAACATGATTGATTTTATGATTTTGCTATATCTTCTAGTGGCTCAGATGTAGACTGATATATATATATATATACACGCACACATATACACGGAAACAGCTTATGAATACAAGCCAACAGAATATATATTACACATTGAAGTTGTTAGGTGGTATGGTGTCGAAGAAATAAAGGTCTCTGTTTTCCACTAAAGTAGTTGTACATCTGGAGTGTTTACCTGTGGTGAATGTTCAAATGCAATTATTGTTTTGAAAAATACTGACCACAACAAATGCTAAACCCATAGAGGGTTATAGAGTATAGGAATCCTGCAAGACATAATGGGAAGAAACATAGATATGGTGACCAGAGTACAAAATCATCTGGAAGGAAAAAGAAAAATATGTAAAGAAAAAACCTTCAATGATGCTACAGTTACAAGTTACCCAACAATCACATTAAAGCTGTATATAACTAATACATTATTCGTTTTTTATGACATTACCGTACAACTAGGTAGATTAAGTGATTATATTTCATCTTCCCTAAATGGATAACTGGCAACCAAACAAATAATGTCACAACGTATAATCCTGTCCTTGTTTCTTAGGTGTAATCTACAGCAAATCCGGACTTTAAGAGTTTATTGTTGTACGAGCACAGAATTGGATTTTGCTACAGCAGCCTAATTTATCATGCTCCTAAGTGTGACCTGAAACGGCAGATTTTTTTCCCCTGCTCTGTGTGTAAATGAAGCTCTCATGTAGAACAGGATATAGTTGATGGCTTACGATGAACACTGTACTTATCTCACCATTAATATCAATCTACCCCCACTAAGTATAATCAACCATCTTGTTTCTTTGTTAAAAGAAAATCGAGTGGGAGAAGTGAAATGATGTCAATATGTGAACTGCTTGTCTGGGTAGGTTGAATTCTAGACTGTAATAGAAGTGCAGAAGGGAAGCGTAACAGCTTGTCGTGGGCTCTCAGAGTGAGCATGGTCTGAAACGGCAGATTTTTTTCCCCTGCTCTGTGTGTAAATGAAGCTCTCATGTAGAACAGGATATAGTTGATGGCTTACGATGAACACTGTACTTATCTCACCATTAATATCAATCTACCCCCACTAAGTATAATCAACCATCTTGTTTCTTTGTTAAAAGAAAATCGAGTGGGAGAAGTGAAATGATGTCAATATGTGAACTGCTTGTCTGGGTAGGTTGAATTCTAGACTGTAATAGAAGTGCAGAAGGGAAGCGTAACAGCTTGTCGTGGGCTCTCAGAGTGAGCATGGTCTGGTGCACCATGCTAATGTACTGTGAAAGCAGATTGAAAACGGCGAGGAACCCCTGTCATTCACTGGTCATTAACTCCAAACAAAAAAAGGGGGACGATAGAACTGCTCGCTAATCAGAAAATACATTAAGAAAGTGTATTACAAAACATATTGTAGTTCCTTGTGAAAAGGTTCATCTGCACTCAGCGAGCCTGAAAATATCCTTTTGTAATAAATAAACTAGAGTTTGAAATCAAGCTTAAATTAGCTAAAATTGAGGTACGGATAGTTGTTTTATTTACATTTATTTAATTGTGTAATAGTTCATTATTTTAAAATCCTACACATTATACAATGTAAAGGGGACAGCCATCAAATAAAATGACAACATTAATGCTCATGATAAAACTGTAAACCTCTAGGAGGTAAAACCTGGTGCCTTGGTTTTAATCTGAACAGTGAGTTAGGTGTTGCTCTCAAGTGATTCAGTCTTGTCATTGATCTACATGCATACTCCTAGAGCAGCGCTAGATATTAAAGTAAATGTCCTTCTTGGTTACAAAATCTACCCACATGTTCTAGATAGTGACTATGAGCCTATCATTTTACATGAAAATTAGGAATTATAAATCAAGAAGGTACAGCCAAAAGCACTAATGATTGCCAATATCACTGATTATTATGATCATTGAATAGTGCCAAGATACATAAGGTCACTGGGAGCACACACTATATATATTGACTAGATATATAAAGTCCCGAAACACTTAATAACCATTAATCGTAATATAGTTCCGTGTATCTGAAGCTACCAAATACTATTGTTTCCAGATGTTGACCAGTTAGAAGCAGAGCTGACCAGAATCTTGAGAGTTTCGCTGAAATCATCCCTGTTTTTGGTGCTCTCATCCACATCAGCCATCTGCACAACAGATAACAAAGAACCTGGGTTTGTCCTGTCCAGCAGGTGTAGATTGAATATTCATTGGGTTACATTTGTTCCCAAATCTGGAAATGAGCTTTCCTATAGATATATAAGAGAAAGCGAGCATTTGTGTATACAAAGCGTTGGGATGTCTAACATAGAATGCTATCAATGTAAATAATACCTATATCTCTAAAAAATAAGTGCCTGTTTGTTACTGCATACGTTAAATTGAATTTTTTTTGATCACTAGGTGGAACTGCAGCATTGTGTTAGAAAACCTTAAATATTTGTCACATTGTGTGCTGACCTCAAGCTTCCCAGATGGACAAGCACTCAGCATGTGACATGTTGGCATGGTTAAAATACACATGAAAGGAGCAATTTAGGGTCTGTTTCAACAATGACAGTTTGGATGCTGCTTGCAAAACATTTTAACTGATTTTTAACAGCAGACATTATGAGGAATATACTGTGTTTGTGCGCTAAAATTAATATGCATAAAAAATACTGACTACATTTACATCTAGAACGAACAAGTGTACTGGCATTACATATTAATATTAAGTACCGTTAAATGGAAGTTTTCATTAAAAAAGAATCTACCGGATTTGTATGAAATTCAACAATTAGAATGGTGTTATATTTTATCATAGTTAATATGCTAGATGCTAAAAACAGCTTATTTAACACAAACTACAAATTTTTTAACATAAAATTGTGTACATTTGGTTTTTTGCGAAAGCACATTCACCTTTAAATCCGCAAGGTTTTTCGACTTTGTATCCACAGGAAAAATGTAACTAATTTAGATGCTGTTTTTATTAGCAATTTCAGCTAGAAATTAGTTGAACGTACAGTTTTAATGAAACGTATAATACTTAACTTATCCTCTTGCGTCCATTCTTTCCCCAAAACATTAATTTCTTACATTTATACACCTTACATCAAATTACATTCAGTTAGCTCTATTTTAATAGCGGGACAGTGGAAATTCAAAATAGCATTAACATTTTCAATATGTAATTTGGCAATCGGATTAAAACACATTAGGGCTTCCTGGTACAGAAGGAATACAGGGCCCTGCTACACAAAACATGAATAAAGTGGTCACAGCGCACATTTTATTCTTAAACTCAGTGTGCATATAAATTAACAAATTGAAATTATTGCTAAGAGAACCTTGTCAACACAAGTCCTATTGCAGAATGTGTTTTACAGCTGGTACCACCATGGGATGGTATAACAGTCTTCGGACCTCCACCTTTACCCGTTGATTTCGTTTACTCACAATGAGAGGGCAAGCTTTTGTGAATATCTAGAATATTACACCTGAAGAAGATACCTAGATAGTCATAAAAGCTCGCAATCTATTATACTTCAGTTAGCCAATAAAAGTAACAACCTTAGCAACTTTTTTTTTTTACAGTTAACATGGTTCAAATGTAAACCTTTTCAACACTCTGCGATATACTTTATTTTGTTGAAGGGTTTTAACCCCTTAATGACAAAGCCCGTACATGTACATTTTTCTTTTACAGCTGTAACTTTGGTTGGTTTTAGTGGAAGCGCTGTACATAAGTGCCCCAAGCCCACTGAAATCTCATCTTCGATTAAGTCCACCAAGGGTGGATGAAACGCGTTAGGTGCAGCTTAAGGTATGCCTTACCATGGAACAGAATATGTGCTACTGTATCATTACATTTTAATAATGAATAAAAGCTAAGTTTTACTGACTGCTACGTGAGGGTTGTGATTGGCTCCGTCAGGTTTATTGCTGGCTGTCTGGATTGGACATAATAGAAATTGTACAAAGTAGAAAGCAGTTTGTATTATTTTGTTGACAACTATAAAATAGCAATTACTGTTACTACTACTATTACTATGGATATGTCTTCTGTTCTATGACATAATATAGTGGGAGAGTAGTAGGTGTTTAACTGGCTAGCCTAATCATAATCACCCAAATAGTATTGCTGTTGTTGTGCAATAACATAATTTATCTATTTGAACTTGTAGTCTGTAAAATACTTGGAAGAAATATGCTATTTGTATTTTGAAAAGGTGTTATAGCATAGCTCTTTTCTAACCTTTTTTTATCCCGAAATTCTGCCACTACACAAATAATAAACGGCTATACAATTTCAGTATTTGCTGTGATTTACAAGGACTTCCATGCATTATTTAGAAGTGTGTGTGCAGTAGTTTTGATGGTTACCAACCACTATTCAGTGTAAGGATGGGACATTTATTGACTTGTTTCATGGAACAATTTGCAAAGCATTGGTTCATTCGTGCTTTAAAGCCCTTTGGTTATAGCTGAGTATACATAAGGTACATTTAGCCCCCTAGCTCTCTACATATTGTGCCTAGTAAAACACAGAAAACGTTTGGATATAGTTTTTTATGCTGCAGTTTGGCAATAGGAGATGACAAAGGTTGGGTTATATATAGATTGCATGTTACATAACCAGGGGCTGAATTTAGTAAGAAGACGTAGGGGAATGCTGATTGATTTCGTAGGTTGAATGAATTCTGGGCAGAAATCAGACAGAGATATGCTTTGAATATAGCCTGCATTTAAAGCTTTGGCTGCCATGAGGGCCTGTAGCTGATTGGAAGAAACGATGTACAAATTCTAGATCAATGACATGGTTCAATCAGTGGAGTAGCTATGAAATTGTACAAACAAGGAAGGGATCTTGAATAAATCATTCATACACATATCCAGTTGTAAGGGTGTTAAGAAATCCTTTATCTGGTGCCCTGGCTTTCTCATGTGGCCTGGGCAGCTGCCAGCATCACTCACCCCTAGATACTGTATTCCTCTGCTGTCATAGTTAAAACTACATAAATTCCACAGATTTCTGACTTTGAGGATTTTCTAGTAAAGAGGAAAATAGCCATGTTTGGCTTCCTGGCTTATCGATGCAGATATCACAATTCCAAGTATCATATTGAGAAGTGAAGAAAATCCTGTATATTTCTGATTTTCCTATATGATGTGAAACATCGGCAGAAACAGCGGAGTCAGTAGTCAGTGTTAAGTTGTGTGTCCAATCTTTTAATTGCCTGGTGAACTCCCTCTATTAGTTTAAATATGTTAACACGGGGCCATGAGAAGTGTCTGCTACAATTAAATCCGCCTGTTGCACATTAGTGGAAAATGAATACTAATGAGACCTGACCATGTATGATCGGATGGTGCTAATAAACTAAAAAGCTTTCCATGAATGAAGATGTGGGCAGTGTAGAAACCATACAGCGATTCAGGAATTCAAGTAATACCCTTAAAATGCCAAAAATAAATATGTTTTTTTAATTCCAAAATCTATCAAATCTATCTAGCCAAGGGAGGTGGTGTTATCAAATACATTAGATGCCTTCAAAAGGGGTCTGGATATTGATATTTTTTTTTGAAAGGCATGACCTACAGGGCTATAAATAGAATTAATATTTTGGAGCTTCTTGATCCAAGGAGAAATCTGATTGCCTTTTGGCGTCAAGAAGGAGTTTTTCCCCGATGGCAGAATTCGAAGTAGCTTAAATAGGGGTTTTTGTCTTCTTTTGGATCAAGGGCAGGAAGGTTAGGTAGAAGGGTTGAACTTGATGGGCTTAGGTCTTTTTTCAACCTTATGTACTATGTAACTATGTATGTTTCCCAGATATCTCCTATTATTGCCTGTTAGTCAATAGTCAAAAGTTCTGGTGACTAACTCCCCTGTTAGTCACCAGAACTGAGTAAATGCATTGTTAAAAACAAATATAGAAATCAGCATCAAAAATGTATCCCATTATATATTTTATCATATCCTACAGTCACCAGAAACAGACACACAGGGCTAATATCTGAATTCAAATGTATCCCTTTTTTATAACATTTTTGATGAGGACTATGGGAGAATTGGTTTTCAGTTCCAAACAATAAATCTTTGATAATAGAATCCAGCCAAATGTTTTAGCTTACTCGGGTATTTTAGAGCAACCTATGTACGCAAAAGCATATTTTACACTATTGAACAATGTGCAAAATACAAATTGTTTAAAATGTATCAAAATGTTGAAGACATATTTAAATATTTAAACACCTAAAAGAAGATGTCTACAAATAATAAAAATACATTCCCAGATATTGCATATTTTTACAGTCACTTACTGATAAGAAGGGAGATATTATTATTATTATTATTGACAACTTGAGAGATATACTTCACTATACAGTATTAATTCAGTCTTAACGTGGCTCTACTAATTCATCGTCACTCGTTATCAAATCAACTTATAAATATCTCAATATAAAATAGTATTTTGATTCATTCACTAATATAAAATTCCTACATTTTGTGTAGCATGATAAAACCAGAAACGGGAATCTGCTTGATAATTATAGCTGCCATGGAACTTGTATATTATCTTTATTTCCGCACAAAAATATTGCATAGGGTCGGTATGAATCTAATGAAAGCCATCAAATACCCTTCAATATTATTAGATAGCTGCGGCACCCTTATTAATTTGAAATTTCCCACTGAAGAACAATGTTTGTTTAATCATAAAAAGCACTTCATTAACTGACATGACCAGTCCTAACCATAACATTTACACAGTTAAAATAAAAGCAAATAGTTTATCTTGTCTCATCTGCTTATAGTTGTGCTAATCACACACATGGAACGTCACATTTTGAACTGAAAATACTCGATCTTTGCATCTAGAGAATTAGTAATATTAACATGTTAAAAGCTAGAGAAATTTAGTTCTAAGAGCTGAATACAATGAGCCTAAAAAAATGGTAATTACCGATTTCTTTTTGTCTCCAATTTTTATTCTATTACAACATTTATAGCCAGGGTGTGAAAACTTTAAGCCTTGAGGGCCACAACCAGGACAAATGTTCTGTATATTCCAGCAAGAGCATGGCCTCTCAATCAAAATGACACCCCAGCTACGTGGAGTAATTTGTTGATCATAGAATCCATCACTCGGGAAAGCAAAATATAGATTTATTCCTAAAAATAGAATACCAATTGTGCTTTACTTTGCAATGGAAAAATATAAACTTGTAAATGTAAAGTTTCTTATTAGAAGGATGGGTAAAATTCCCTGTTACAAGGTGAAATGTAAGAAAACAGGCACTGGGAGTCTCCTGGAAACGTCTAAATTGCTGTTGCACCCATATTTGCCCAACAACAGACAGGGTAATTAGTTTCAAGTACCTTTTAGTGGGTCCTCACATTCATAGTCTTCCTTCGGGATTATGTTTAAATCAAAATGCGATTACAACCTTCTTAAGTCAATGATCAGATAACTGTACTGTATCTTGCTTTTTAAATTAATTGAATTTAACTCATTGAGGCAAGCTTGTGACATATTGCCAGGGGTAAGTTTACGTCCTGGTAATAAAATCTGACCACAAGCTCTGCCATAAGCATGGAATATATGGATGTTGATTTAAGGTTTTTCTGTTGCAATTTTTGGCAGAATTTGTATTCCGTTATTGGTATCACAGATAATAGAGTACATTGTATCGACTGCAGCAGACTGCAAAATGATTTTTATATAGAAAAAAAGACAATCATTTTGTTTTAGCGATCGATCGATCGATAGATAGATATCCAAACATATATTGTATAAGTGTCTTTTGTAATACAGCTGCATAATTTTGCATGGGCTCAAGGCAAATGTCTCTTCAAGAGTGGAAGAATATGAGCAGGCGCCAAGCTGGGGCAAACTCCTTAAATATCTTCATCTTCTCTGGTTTCCATAATGCCCCTCAAAAGCTCAAGCTGCTATGCATTAATATGTTCCCACACAGAAGTTATATTTGTACCAATTAATCAAAAGCTGCACTTACACTTTCATAGTTAGTACTCGTGCAATCTCTCACTTTGTATGAAGTCATTACCAGTCTGCTTGAAATACATACTCACATAATAAACCCTTCTGTAATTTTAGGCTACCAAGCTATTCATTCTTACTAGCATATGCGGCTAAAATGTTATCACTTCTGCATGTCATACAGTTGTACGTGGCTTCATGGTTATTCCTCAAAAACCTAGAGAAATGTTACTTTGACAACATTTAGAATGCGCGTGTGACAGTCCCTTTGGAATGCTTACGTGACATGCATTTCTGAGCGCTAACTGTAACACATTAAAGTGATAAACGTAGGTAAACCAGGCGCAGAATGCTTATTTAAGATTTCTTTTTATTTCTCTGTTGTTTTCTGTTTAAATATTTGTCAATGAGGGCAATATATGTATATTTTAAAACTGCTAATGTGTAAGGCTATTAATATTCCAGGCTGATGAGATAGCTTAATGTCTATGAAAAAACATAACATGCAATACATCATGAACCGGCACTTTTCTTAATGATGTATCTGATATAAAATCCTTTATTTGATAAAGGTGACTCGGGATATATATATATATATATATATATATATATATATATATATATATATAATTTATGTCAGGGGAAGAAAGCAAGCAGCTAATCCAGGTACATTACTGCAGAAACATTTCCAACACCAGATTCCTTCACCGCAAATGCTCATTGTCATACTGCATAATTCCTCATACCACACAGCTTAAAAGGTATAGATTAGCGTTATATCATAATCGGTGTATATTTATTTAAGAAACATGATTATTACTACATCATAAGCTTGTGAGCAGGGCCCTCATTACCTAATGTGTCGGTCTGTCTTAGTCTGTCTTTTCTACTCTAGACGTTCCCCTTGAATATATCCATTGTCAGAAGCGCTGTGTAAATTGTTGGTGCTACAGAAATAAAAGCTGAGAATAGTAATGATGATAATAATAATTACTTTTTGGGTTTTGTTTTTTTAAATGATCTTTTATTAATTTATTGTTTAATTACCAGTGACCATAGAACCTGTGGAAATCCTAGGTCATTCTTTGAAAATGAATGAATGAATATCTGTTAATGGCCTGCAGTAGTTACACTTATGAATGTCTGGGCTTTAAGCGTACTGTTCACCTACTCTGCTGAATTTAACAATATTGTAAATAAAGTAACGTTGGAAATATTATTGCCAGTACTAAGGAATGCCAAAACCCTACTAAGGAATGCCAAAACCATTTAGAAGAATAATTATTTAATTAATAAACATGTTACCTTGTTTAGATTTTTAGCCAGTAGCACTTTAATTTGCATGTAAAAGTTTTGTTTACCAAGAGCATACTAAATGAGCGGAAAAAACCCCCAACTTAATTAACCCGTGGAAGAGGTTAATACAATAAGGCAGTTTAAACATGCTGGGATAGGCATCCCAAATCTAACCGAAGGCCAAGATCTGCTTAAGTCACTATAGCAGGAATAATGGGCAGACTAGATGGCTGAATGGCTCTTATATGCAGCAAATGTGTTGTTTTTATGCGATTAAACCTTTAGAAGAAGAAATATAAAGATCCAATAAGGTTTATCTGCTTAAAATACTAGAGACTGTATTGTTTTATCTCAGTGGAAAGTACCTTTAAATACATTCTTGCATCATCAGACACATAAATCAGAGATGTTTGTATTGCAGTTTAATACGCAGCCACATATCTTTACAGAAATTATAAATAGCACTAAATGTTTATTACTTGGAAACTGAAAGCTTATATTTTTAATATGGTAGAAGCTTACTGGAAATACCATTTTTCACAGTCAATAATAGTGACAAACATCACAGGCACCCAAGCACTCATCCCTGTTTCCTGCAGTGCCCTATGCCGGAAAGTGGGAGGCAGTAGATGTTCCAGAGAATACAGACTCCAATTTGTTTCCAGTGTTTGGAGTGGGAGCACATAAAAGTACAACCGGTAACTAGACCATACTCCTGCAGTTTCCTGGGCAGAGTGTAGGAGGGAATAAAGTGGATTGCCATAAAAATGTCAAGGTTAATGAACACATATATTCTTACTCACTCACAATGTGCTCTGTACTAATGCAAATCCTGCTAATATAATTATGATTCCTTTCATACTGTATAACCCAGGCAACAATAAACATTGCACAAAAACTGATATGCGTGAGTGCATGCAAACGGGTGCACAATATAAACGTTCTTTTTCACTCAAACAAAAATCCAGAAGAACATTGAAATAATATGGTCCTCATAATTAAATCCTGCTTATTAAAATAATTTTAGTACATATATATATATATATATATATATATATATATATATATATATATATATAATGGGAAATCATGTTCATATAGTATTTTATGGTAGTTTTATTAATTGAGTATAAGGAAATAAATTCTATTAATAGTAATATGATAAGTATATGGAACTTTTTCTTGACCGTTTTTTTCTTATCTTTCAGGGAGAGTAAAAGTTGAAGATGAGGCCTTCAGAAGCCTGCTACTTCTTAAAAATCAGCTTGATGACCCTATTCTGTTTGGGCTATTATGCCCAGAAACACCCCAGTTTAGACATTGCAGTAATTTTGGTGGGTACTTCAGATGAGGTAGCCATAAAAGATGCCCACGAGAAAGATGACTTTCACCACCTTTCTGTGACACCAAGGGTGGCCCTTGTCACCATGAATGAGTCAGATCCCAAGAGTATCATCACAAGGATATGTGAAGTCATGGCTGAAAAGATGGTTCAAGGTGTGGTATTTGGTGATGACACAGACCAGGAGGCTATCGCGCAAATTTTGGACTTTATCTCTGCCCAGACACTTACTCCCATTCTTGGCATTCATGGTGGATCCTCAATGATCATGGCTGATAAGGTAAGACCATTCTCTGAAGTAGTTATCAAGGAGAATTGATTATACTAAAAAATGCACCTATATGTTAGAAAGGTAATATATTCCCAATTATGATGCTTTATGCTATGAAAAATTAGTGCACTGTAGCAGAAGAAGCCTCAGTGCTCCATTACTTTTGGAATCCACTGCCACCTGTGTTCTCTATCTCTCACCATGACTTGGGGGTCAGTCTTTTGTATTGCCCTGCATCTGATACACCTGTAGAGCTCCACCCCAGTAAAACCAGGTGTGCAATGGTATAAAGTAGCATCATTGATGACAAGAGGTTCATTCACACTTGTCCACCAAAGGAGACAGGGCATGCAGAGACATCTGGCCCCTCACTCAACGTGACTCCGTCGCAGTGCCGGCGTTTCATGCTGAGCGCCGGAATTATTCTGGCACTCAGCTGTGAATCGTGCACCGCGGCAGACCAGGAAGACGGACGCCTCCCGCTCCCACCGCAGGACTCCGGCAACAAGGTAAGTCAAAGGAAAGGGGGTAGATAGTGAGAAGGGGCAGAGGGGGAGATTTTTTTCCTTTAGTTTTTTTGGGATGGGGGGCACCAGAGGAGTAGTCCGCACAGGGCGCCAGAACACTTAAGGCCGGCTCTGGTTAGGGTCATCTCATTTTTATTATTTAATTGTTTAATATTTTGTATTTTCAGTATTGGGTACAGTAAAAAAAAAGAAAAAACTTTTTTACAAGGTTAGGCTTAGGCCTAAATCTAAAAGAGAAGCTATAGTATAAATTAACCAACACCAGAGGCACATAAGATTGTTTATATGCAACTACAATGTTGAATTATTGCTTTACAGCACAGCACTGGAGATTGTATGTGACCCAAGTTGACTGGTTGGATTAGAGTGTGGCAGCTGCAGTTCAATGTTTATAAATGTATCAGGCATAAGTAACATAAAGTGGGAGGTAGTTATAAAAAATTACAGATCTCTGGACAGACCTCACGCAGAGCATAGGATACAGAACTGGAGACTCCCTCTCCAAAAGGGTATATATTCAAGAGAAAATTCAAAGAAGGGTCCCTGAAATGGTAAATAATTTGCAGGAGAAAAAAATAAAATGAAATACTGAAAGATTTAACATTTAAAGGTAAGAGGGAGAACTCACACGGAGAAGGCAG
>VKOC01000004.1:27919920-27930613 GCA_009364415.1 Spea multiplicata
GTATATGTGTATGTGTGTATGGGCAGTGTATATGTGCACGTGTGTATAAGCACTGTATGTGTGCACGTGTGTATGGGAAGTGTATATGTGCAGTGTATATGTGTACGTCTGTATGGGCAGTGTATATGTGTACGTCTGTATGGGCAGTGTATATGTGTACGTGTGGAGTGTATTTGTCTTATAGTGTATAGGTCTGTGTAAGTCTGTGTGTGTGAGCATTTTATGTATGTTTGGGCAGGTGTGTATAAGGGTAGTGCATATGTGTGAGTACTGGCAAGTGTGTATGTGCAGGCAATTGCAGTGTATGTGTGTGTTTTTGTGGGCAGGCATGCGTAAGAGCAGTGCATATGTGTGTATGAGCAGGCATGTCGTACTTAAAGGGAAGATTATGATTCCCTGTAACACATGTTTAACTCAGGGGCGCCTAGGGCTAAATCCAGGCCTATTTCTGGTTAAAATGAGTATGTGTGTCACTGTATGTCACAGCATTCGGACACAAGAGAATATTTCGGGGTGCTACTTGGTCTAGGGCATCACTAATACAAAGCACCACGAGTTAAATCTAGGGGTAGGCAGAGTAAGTGAAGGATGTGTTTGCGTGTCTGGGTGTGATAGCGTATATTTGTAGGTATGTTATTGTGCATATCTGTTTTTATGGTTATGTTAGTATGTTTCCAGGTGTGTTATGGTGGGCATGTGTCTAGGTATATTAGGGTGGGAATGTTTTAGGGTGTATTATTGTGCGTGTGTATGTGTGTGTATGTTAGGGTGTGCATGTGTGTGTATGTTATTCAAGTGTTTAAGTGTGTGGCTATGTTCCTGTGTGCATGACGTGTTAGGAGTCTTAGATGGTTCCTTCAATACATCATAGTAGTCTCTGTGGCCGTGTCCAGTGGGGTCCATCTGTGGTTGTAAGATTTTTCTGTTTCTGTGGGAATTTTCTCCCATTCATCCAGTAAAACGTTTTATGAGCTGAAGGTGATAACCAAGACATTTTGGACAGCACTATGCTTCTAACTTTGTGGGAACAGTTTTGGGGAAGGTCCTTTTCTATTCCATCACGACTGTGCCCCAGTGTACACAACAAGGTCCATAAAGGCAAAAAATTCCCCACAGAAACTCTCCAAAATCTTGTGGAAATCGTTCCCAGAAGAGTGGAAGCCGTTATAGCGGCAAAGGGGGCCAACTTCATATTAATGTCTATGTATTTATAATGTGATGTCATAAAGTCCCTGTTGGTGAAATGGTCAGGTATACCCTACCAGTAAAAATGCTATCCCCCCCCAGATTTTTAGGGGTTCCTACGCCCATGAGAGTGCTTCTTGTTTTGTTTGGGTGATTACAAAGCAAATAGCAATTTTACTAGATACTTTACAACAGAAAGTCACACATTTTATATATTAACTATGACCTGCCTCCATTAAGTCAGTGACACAGGAATTGAATTAAAACCATAAAAAAAGGGAGAATTAAAAAAAGAAAGAGAAGTAAGATAGAAGGTGATGCTCTGCAGAGGGGCATCTTTGTGCTGCACACATAAATGCATCTACATAAAAAGTTGACTTTACTGTTCTAAAAATAATGATCATTATTTTGTCAAAAGACCTGTGGACATCCCCTGAGCATCTACGTCATGATGGGGTCTCTCAGAAAGGCGATATCTATAGCTATGGGATCATAGCCCAAGAAATTGTTCTCAGAAAAGAGACATTCTACACTGAGCAGTGCCATGACCCTAAAGGTAAGTGTACAAACATCATGTCTTGTGAAAGTAGACACAAAAATAAATATATAGAATTTACGGCAAACAAATTTCACATTATATAAATGTAAATATACCATATAATATGATTAAAATGTTGAAATATACTGCAGGTAGATTCAAGAACAAACAAGGAAAATCTAATAAACAAAATAAAACAATACAGTACAGTAAACAAAATAATCTGTGCAGTTTTGTTCTTCCATGTGTACTTATTTTTATCTCAAAAATATTTTGTTCCAATTGTACCCATATAGTTTAATTAGCTTTTCCAAGAATGTTGAGAAAAACTTAGCCTGTAGGACTGAAGTTAGACTACAAGACCAGAACGAAATTGAGTAGGGTGGATTCATGAACTGTATTTTCATATTTTACTAATGGCTTACCATGTAGGGTTGACCACATGTCCGGCATTGCCCAGGACAGTCCCGCAATAGGACTCGGGTCTGGGCAGGCTCAACCAATCAGGATAGACTTCTTAACACTCCTGATTGGCAGAGAGTTCAGAAGCCTTTCCTGTGTAACATCTTGTAATAGAGGGATTAATCCTCTGAATCTGCTCGTGTTTGGTAACAGAGGGTTTAATTCTCTGAATCTGTTCATTTCTGGTAATAGAGAAGTTAATTATCTGAAACTGCTCATATCTGTATTGATTGTATGTATATTATAAAATCTGAAATCAACATGGTTCCCACAGTTTCCTAATAATTAATATAAAATGCATTTTATAGTGTATATGTGAATCAGTGTTTATGTGAGATATAGGCAGTACATGTGTCCCTGAATGGTTGTATATCTGAAGCCCAGTTTATGACAAGTACACATGCATGGAAATATGCAGCCAGAAAAAAACAAGGAAGCCTCCTACCAGGAAAATGTATCATGGAAAATGTAAAAACTTCAGTACGCTACAAAAAATGATGCCATTTTAGGCAAAATAATAAGTTACTGTGCATTAACCCCTTAAGGACAATGGGCGGTCCCTAAACCCATTGAAAACAATGCATTTTGTCATTAAGGGGTTAAAGAATGGTTTTCTTGGTTGCAGCCTGCAAAATGTAACTTTTCTGATACAATAAAGCTGCTGACAATTGTGCACACTAGACCAAAAGCCTTCTCACAATATGGGTATTGAATCACAGATTTTTACAGATTTTCTTACACGAATACACAGAAAAAACTTTACCAAATCAGTTTTAAATTCCCTGTATGACAACAGGCAGTGGTGCGATCCCTTGTTCCTGCCTCCTCGTACCGGTTCAAAATTGTTTAGAAAAGGCGGTCCAAGTTAGAAGGCAGGGCCGGCCTTTGGGGTGTGCGACCTGTGCGACCGCACAGGGCGCCACACTCCAGGGGGCTCCGCCGTGGGTCTGCCGCCGCCGCGGCGCCCCAACTTGCGGCACCCGGCACCCCTCCAGAGACGGATAGTAATGTCCGCCGCTGGAGGAGCAGGTTCCCTCCGGTTCCCTTCAGTGATTTTAAGACGGGCATGGATGTGTAATTGTGTTTGTAATAAAATAGAAAATACCCCAGTGAAGTCACCATGGTATCATAAGGGGAATCATTCAGTTCCAAGAAAATATATCCAAAAAATTAATTTAAAAAAAAAATGATGACCAAAAATTAGTGCTGTATAGTCCCACAAAATCCAGGCACGGAAAAAGTTAAAATACCAGAATTTGAAATACTCTGCACCTGTAGTAAAGCTGCAGGCACAGCCAAGAGTTCTCTGGAGGGTCTGGAGAGACCCTCTTGGAAATCTTGCACACTGGCACTTGTGATGACAGTAGATCAGTTTCTGAAATACTCAGACCAGCCCAACTGGCTCCAACAACCATGGCACTTTCAAAGTCACTTAAATCTCCTTTCTGATGCTCGGTTTGAACTTCAGCAAGTTGCCTTGAATACGTCTACATGCCTAAATGCATTGAGTTGCTGCCATGTGATTTAACTGATTAGCTGATTAACAAGAAATTGAACAGTTCTACCTAATAAAGTGGCCACTGAGTATATATATGTCAGCTATGTTGCAAATATTGCATTACAATGTCCTACAGATCACTCTGGTTGATGTTGAATTGATTTTCTGTTCCTTTACCTTCAAGAAAAAATTTCCAGACTCCTGAAGTGCAAAGGAGATTGTCCCTTCCGACCAGATTTGAACTTTGATACAGCTGATGAATGGGAAATTGAGGTGAGAAAAATGTCATCCTAAAAGTTGTGTGCATTTTGGTGTTTATCCTGTCGCAGAATGGTGACTATACTACCCTGAGAGCTGACTAATAATGCAAAATCACCACTGTGCAAATATAGCACATGAACTCAACATTACTGGTGATCAAACTGACTGGGATCTGTCAAGTTATCCATCTCACTAAATATACCTAACTTAGAGCTTCAATATGTTGCTCAAGTGAGGGGAAACTTTCAGAAGTGTTAAGTGAGACCTTGAACCTGTCCTTTATATTGTACACAGCAGTAGTTCATAGGTTTGTAAATTCACTCCCAAATAGAATTTGAAACATAGAATTTGACAACAGAAAAGAATCATTCTGCCCATCAAATCTTCACAATTTCTTCTTGGTATAAGGGATTTAAACCTTATCAGTCCTTGGCCTGGTCCTATAGTGAGGATTGCTTTATGTCTATTGCGTGCATTTTTAAATCACCTCACTGTATTAGCCTCCACCCCTTTTGCTGGGTGATTGTTCCACTTATCTGCTACTATCTCAGTAAAATAGAACTTCCTTGCATTACATCTAAGCTTTTGACCTAAGCCATTGCCCCTTCTCTCAAACAAACTTGCCTCTATTAGTTTTTCCTAATAATTATTAATAATAATACTTATTAAAAGGATCTGCATCCTCCTCTCTGGCACCCGGTGGACGCCTGCGTGGCGCACGCAGACAACTTGTGTATGTGCATCACGCAGGCGTCCATCTGCTTCCCCCGGTAGACACCAGGGAATCTGGAGCACTGGAAGCAAGTCTAGGGATGCATAGGTAAGTCTAGGGAGGGCAGAGTGGCATATCTGGGGGGCAGAGTGGCATATCTGGGGGCATTAAGCATATCTGGTGAGCAAAGTGGCTTATCTGGGGGGCAGAATGGCATATCTATAAGTAAGGAGGATTATGAATTAAGGCGGGGACTTTAAAATGGCAATTGTTTTCTGTTTTTTACATCACATATGCTGACTAACTGCATAATAGATACCAAAAATGTTAAAATACATGTATTCTCGTTCATTAGATAAAATACTGTTTTACTATCCCCCTAATGTGTATTTTTTCTTTAGAAGTATTTCTTTCTTTAAAATAGCACCAAACTTTAAGGGTGCTTTAATCGGGCCAATACGTTATATTTATCCTGCTTTGGGATTTTTATGTCCCAAATAGCCAGTGATATGATAATTTTACATTTATTAATATTTAACTCCAGCTGTTACACTCTAATTTACTTAAATCTTTTGCCATTTGACTTGTTCTTTACCATTAAGACCTCCTGTAATATCACTAATAAAAATATTAAAAAGTTCTGGTCCCAATACTGATTCTGAGGCACCCCACTAGTAACAAGTCCTTCCTCTCAATACTTACACACCATCAAGTACTGACATATGCAGGGCAAGCAAAATCACATTGGCAAAATTTTTGTTTCATTTTTGCTGCATTTATTTTTGGGCAATAAATTACTTTTCCCTGCTTTTTCCTGCTTCAGATTCCCTGCTGTCTAGTGGGGGCAGCTGGTGGAGGTTTGTGCAATGCACGCAGACAATCTCCGCTGCTGCTGGACGGTACTTCCGCCAGGGCTTCTATGACTGAGCACCGGAAGGTCATGTGATGCCGGTGCTCCATCATAGAAGCCCCAGCAGAAGTTCCGGCAGAAGTGGAGGTTGTCTGCGCACGTTCACCGGCCGCTAGAGAGGAAGATCCAGGTCCCCTGCAGTGCTTCGGGGGGGATCTGGATCTTAGTCTTGTAGTGAGACCTCTATTTGTGGTCTGATTATAAGACAGCCTCAAATATAAGACAAGGAGTATTTTTTGAGCAAATACAGTATATTGTATTGTAAGAAGCGCTGCGTAACTTGTTGGCGCAATATAAATAAAAGATAATATATATTCATTTATTTGGGTACTCTGATACTGTTGTGACTCTGCTTGTTCATACTTTAGGTCTATGTGTTAGTAAAAAATTGTTGGGAGGAAGATCCTGAAAAGAGACCAGATTTTAAGAAAATTGAAAACACACTTGGGAAGATATTTAGGTAAAGTCCTGCAATTTTCACATAACATTTAATGGTGATATATATACAGTTTGCAGCACCAAATGGAAAAATAAGGTAGAGGGTTGTTGCTTGATCATACCAGTCCCCCTTATTGCTAGTGTGCTGTCTTCACACATCTTTTGATTTCAGCTCAATTCCCATTTCATTGTCAATGCAGAATAGGTAAACAGTATAGCTAAGCAGTAGCAATAATTTTCATCTACCTAAGATTTATATTTTAACACTACATTGTGCAAGACATAACAGACTGCCTGGGGTGTTATGTGATATATGTATAACAGCAACAAAATAACAGATATAGGAAAGGCTGAACTTGATGGACGCATGTCTTTTTTCAGCCTATATAACTATGTAACTATGTAACATAAGTATACACTTGGCTAAGTAAGAATCAAGGAATTAATTACCTTCAAGGCTTGTATATCCCATGCAACAATATAATACAAAGACAAACACATTCTCTTTGTTAACTTTACTTGATTGCTATACTAAAACCGATTACAAAGTAATTCCACATACAAATTGGTCCATTTGTCTTCATGGCAGTAACTTTCATAACCAGACAAATGAGAGTTACATGGACACTCTTATACGCCGACTGCAACTCTACTCCAAAAACCTGGAGCACCTGGTGGAGGAGCGAACCCAGCTTTATAAAGCAGAAAGAGATCGTGCTGACCAACTCAATTTCATGTTGCTTCCAGGGTGAGTTTTTTATTTCTTCAAGTGTGTGCCAAGTAAGGAATTAATTCACTCACTCTTACTCACGCTCTCTCACACTCTTTTAATGTCTCCCTATCTTCTCCATGTCTCTGTCTCCTTTTTCTCTTGCCTCTTCTTTTTCTTCTGCCTTCTTACTTAGTTGGCTTCTCCCTGGTGTCAGCTCCATTAACCTGGCCTCTCGGATCACTTTCACAAAAGAACGGAGCCTCCGTGGACATTTCCTCTCCGCAGGTTGGAACAGGGGTGTAAGAACAGCGTAAGCACTGCCCACACTTTCCCTGACAAGATGTCATCCTCCATACTTACCTGGAGGAGACCTGCACCTGAGCATTGTCTCGTGCATTCAGCAGCAGCACCTCTTGTCCTGGAATGTGTGCACACCACGTGCACTTCACCTTTACCTGGCCTGGGTAATTGTGTGTGTGTCTGGGTGTGGGGATAGTCTCTACCGTGTTCTTCCAATTGAGGAAGAGGATGTGCATGAAGGCTGATATCAGGGAGAAGTGGACAAAGAAAGGAGACAGATGAAAGAAAGAGAAGAATCAGAGCTGCAGAAAAAGAGAGAGTAACACGGAAGCAGTGATCACTGTGATACTAAATGTTGTAAATGTTGTATATTCCTAAATCAAATAAATCCCTAGCAGCCTAGTTGTGTTTCATACGCTACACTTTTTTGGGAGTTTCATAGAGTCAGAGGTAGTCAGGTATATAACGTATTTCACTGTCCCCAGACCCTGGATTTGTCAGTTCTATAAGTTGCATATAAATACAACTGATATGTATCATCATTCTGAGAGTCAGAGTAATATTAATTATTCCTTTCTGGGGCAATGAGGTCATTTTTACTGTGCTGAGGCCTTCACAGTGCCCTTGTCCCATCCCCTGTGCTGTAGGCTGTGGATTAGTGGCTACATTTTTTTTAAATACATTTATAAGATGTCAACATAAATAATGCAGTAATGTGACCGTTGTTGCAGGCCAGTAGTAAAATCCCTTAAAGAGACAGGCCGAGTGGAACCTGAATATTTTGAAGAGGTCACCATTTACTTCAGTGACATAGTTGGTTTCACCACAATCTGCAAGTACAGCACACCAATGGAAGTTGTGGACATGCTGAATGATATGTATAAGAACTTTGATCATATTCTGGATCATCATGATGTGTACAAGGTATGTATCCAATTAATGTTTTTCAATATACTAAACATAAGTGTTGTAAGTTTAATCTTTTAACTATAGATTTCAGGTTGTACTTCACAAATCAAAGCAATTTACATTTCTAAAAAAGGAATATTCCCCAGAATGGAGTAGCCTAAAATTGTTGTATGTTGTATGGTATGTACAAAATGTACCTGTGTAAACAAAGTGTGTAGCTCCAAACACCACTGCTCCTAATGGTGTGCAGCATAACACAGAAAAAACCACAGCGCTCAGGTATTGTATGCAAAAGTGAAAATCCATGTGTTTAATACATTAGATAGCCGACAGGTGGGTCCTGAGATGTTTCGGGTGTGCAAAACCCTTTCTTAATGCAAACCTACATCCATGGAATAACAAAAATGGCAAGTTCAAAGGCAATTGCCTGCCATTCTCTAAAACTGATCTTGGGCCACCAGCATAAAAAACTTTTGATACAAGCTTTTAAATGCAACAATTTAGTTATCTGCATCATGAAGACAGTTTACAATATCAATTGAATTAAATAAATATAGACAAGTTTGAACATTTCAGAAATAGGACTAATCAAAATTACGAATACAGTCAGGAAACACTCTGTATTCATCTACTATCTCATGAATAGAGCACAAAGTTATTTTTGTGTTATGAATATTTTCAAAGCTATTTTCCCATTTTGTAACATTGTCACCCAATTGACACCCAAACACACGCACCAAGACAGGCTCTGCCACACCGACACCCAAACACACACCAGGACAGGCTCTTCCATAGTGGCACCCAAACACACACACATACCAGGACAGGCTCTTCCACAGCAACACCCAAACACACACACACCAGGACAGGCTCTGCACACTGACATCCACACACACACACCAGGACAGGCTCTGCCACACCACAACTAGTCACATACACCAGGACAGGCTCTTCCACAACAACACCCAAACACACACACACACCAGGACAGGCTCTGCCACACTGACATCCACACACACACCAGGACAGGCTCTGCCACACCAACACCTAGTCGCATACACCAGGACAGGCTCTGCCACACCGACATCAAAACACACGCACTAGAACAGTGTATGTGTATATATGTATATTTATGTGTATATATGTGTGTGTAAGCTGATGTGTGTGTAAGAGCAGTGTAGGTAAATGTCTGTTTTTAAGCTGGTGTGTGTGTATGTGCATATATGTGTGTAAAGGCAGGGATGTGTGAGGGCAATGTATGTGTATATGTGGTGTTTGGGCAGGTGTTTGTAAAAGCAGTATGTAAGGGCAGTATATGTAAATATGTGCTCATGGGTATGTGTGTGAGGGCAATGTATGTGTATATGTGTGTTTATGGGCAGGTATGTGTAAAGGCAGTTTGTAAGGGGAGTGTCAGTAAAATAACCTCTTTAAAAAAATAGCTGAGGGAGCATAATTTTCCATTCAAAAGGAGCTAACTACTGCTCTGCTCACAACAACCAGGCAGTGTGAGAGCCTGTCGCTATGTCTCTGCACTTATTTGTAAACTATAAAGAAAAGCTTTCGTTACTTTTCTTGTCTTTCTCAGGTCTGAAGCAATAACTGAGGAAGAGAAGAAAACTTTTAAAAGCTTGTCTTTTAAGTAATATGTTAATTCAATAAAAAGGTATCACTGCATACTTATTTCTATATATTTATTTAGTGTTTTTACGTGACATGATTCGGTGGTGAAACTTATTAGTGTTTTGACGGTGGTATCTTATGTGCCTCCCCCTATATATTGTTCCTAGAGTTGCCACTGAAGATAGCCCACAGGGGAGTCTGAATGTAAGCTGAGATGTGCCAAAAAGAAAACGCTCCCCATAGAGCTAGTACCGAGAGAGGTTTTTTTTCCACTGATAATGTGAAAAAACTAAATTTTAAGAAACAGTCTTAAAATACAAAGTTCCAGACATGTGAGATCTGAAATAAGTCACAATCAAACCTTATGCCGTTTGGTACTTTGAAGAGAGTAAAACAATTAAAAGCCATTATTGTTTAATTATTCTTGATTTTAAGGCAAGACAGGAGGCTTCGTATTTTGCATATCTTCCTTTACTCTCACCAACAGCAGCAAAGAAAGAGTTAATAACACAAGTGAAAACAACCAATAGAAACAGTACATAGGTGGTATATAAACTCCTTAACTATCTTCCTCTTCCTCTTTCTTTGCTGCTCACCAAAGCTGCAGGTCAGTCCTCTTCCTACCTACATTTATTGCTGATTTCTTGAAAAATATCTGTTTATTATTCATTACATATTGCTTTTTTCACCTAATTCTAGATAATTAGGTGGGTATGCACATTTATATACAGTATAGGTTTCTGATATATATATATGTTTGTATGTATATTTTTTACTTGTCTTTCATTATTTATATTCATTGTTTCTTTGCATCTGTGCATTTTGGGAGGGATTTTTCCCTTCTCTTTTCCCTATCTGGGACCCCTTTTTATGAGTTCTGGTCGCTAGTTTCTTCAGTTATTTTCTGGATCATTACAGTAATGATGTGTGTTCTGTGTGTGGAAGTAATTTTGAACCACATATAGCTGGCATTACTCTAAAGGGCTCCTTCTTATCTGTGCCTCACTGGAGTGGTTACAGGGTGAGCCCTGCATTACTTTCAATATTTGTTGGGAATTTTCTGGAATTGCATCTCCCAGGCTGAGTCCATGTGGTTTTGCACATTATATACAGGCTGAGTCTATGTGGTTTTGCACATTATATAC
>VKOC01000004.1:27956659-27974605 GCA_009364415.1 Spea multiplicata
ATACCGTATTTATCGGCGTATAACACGCGCTTTCGGTAAAACAAAAAAAAGCCGAAAACCTACCTGCGTGTTATACGCCGATAAACCATAGAGCTGCACGATCGGCAGCCGCGTCACCCTCACTTCCGGTCACGGCGAGGGTGCGTGCTGTACGCCGGTGCGTGCTATACGCCGGTAAGTACGGTAATTGTCTAAAATCTTTATATGCTGTAGCATTTACATTATCCTTCAGTGGAACCAAGGGGCCTAAAACCCTGAAAAAGAGCCCCAGACCATTAACCCTCCTCCAGCAATCTCTACCATAGGCGCTATGCATTCTGGTAGGTAGCGTTCTACTGGCATCTGCCAAAACCAGATCTACATCCAGTGTTTGGCTAAGGAGATGGAATTCCTATGTGCCTGATTTTATACTCCTGCTAGCAATAGGTGTGCCTGAAACACTCAAACTCAATAAATAGGACGAGTCCACATATGTTTATAAATATATGTGTGTATAACTGATTATATAGTGCATATACTGCAGGAATATACAATATGATTATTTTCTTGATATACAGATACTATACCTGGAAGGCAATGTATGGCTTCATGCTTCTTTCTTCTACGTCAGTTTGAAGATGTTCTGATCTACCTTAACTCTATTAAGGTCAGTGTAATAAAAATGTGGTTGTAAAGTATGATATGTTTAGGCACTTCACCAGCATTTGTTTTTGTGACTTAATTTAATATATTTAATTTTTGTGTTTTTGCTTTGTCTTTATTCAACTGTGAATTCTCACACCGACACCTTATTGACAAAAGTATTGGGGGACATTACAGGGTGTGTGTGTATATGTATATATATATATATATAATTTTTTTTTATTATTATTTATTTTTTAAAAACCATTATTTAGTATGGGGGAAAAAACAACTACCAAAGTGGAAAAAATGAAATTGGTGTATTTTACAATACAAACTATACATAGCCAGTGCAAAGGTAGAAAAAAATATTTTTAGAAACCCCTCATATGCCTTGTGTTTTTACATATTTTAATAAGTACAAAACATAAATATGAATGATGTTCATCGCTGATTATCCAAATGTGTTTCCAAAGTAGATTTTTTTTAAAAAGATGTGACACAGTGGAAGTTGGGCCCTAGTGGCAACTAGAAAAATGCTGAGTCACAAAACAAGGCTCCTGGGAAATCAGGAATAAACATTCTTCCTGTTCCAGGCCCTGGTTTAAGCATTCCAAAGTTATCTTGCAGGGTGGCAACAGTCGAGAAGAGCAGTCAGTTTTTTAGGTTTTGCGGGACAGACCTACAGGTAGGGGAGCTTTAGGATAGCCTTGAGATGCAGGCGACATAAGACTTAGCTTTTTAGTCCCTAAGAAAGCAGATATGACTCATCTTCCAAAGGATGAACTGCTTTATGTGGGTTTGAGGGTGTAAGGGGAATGAAGACACAAACATTAACCCCTTAAATGCCGTGACTGTGTCATATTTGCATGATTGTTCTCAGGTCAGGACTGGTCACATTTGTTGGGACCAAAGAAACCGAGGACTTTGTCTCTAAAACTTCCTGTGGCAGCTAAAAATGTGATCACTGCTAAACCAGTAATCACTGTGTTGGGCCTTCATGATTGCTCCCAAAGGAACAATCAAAGTCTTAGAGGGACTCTTTCTCACTGATGCTGGTCTGCCCTGAGTTCAGCAGACAACAGCAATCTCCACATTTGTGACGATGTGGGAACATTTTTTACCCATGGCATACCAGGTACGCCACTGGTCCTCTAGGGACATTTTCTAATCATGGTATGTCATTCATCACAAAAGGGTTAAATGTACATTGCAGTACCAGTCCTGAAATCTTTCTGGGATTATATATTTGGTGTGTCGTTTTTAAAATGGTCAGTTGGCAAACTAAAATTGCTCTTTCTCAAATTGACTTGGGGTAGAACAGGGACTAGTGGAATATATCCTCAGCTCACAACTGAAAGCAGGATATTTAAACCGAAAAAGCATTTATAGCTGTCTCTCTCCACCTGGATATACCCCTCAGACTCTGAACTGGAGACCTAGATCTTCAATTGTTAGCCTTTAGTTTATCTCCTTTGTCCTTATTTAGCTAGTGTTATTCTTTCCAGGAAGGTGGTGCTGTCCCTGTTGAAGATGCTGGCCTCTGTACTTTCCCTTCTTGCTAACTTTGAATCCTAGCAGATGAAAAGCCCTGCTACCTCTGTTAGGTCAGCTCTGTTGTTGTTTTGGTAGCATGCATGAAAATGATTGTTGGGCCAGCTTCCACATAGATGTGTAACAGGGCAAGTGCAAGAAGTATGTTTCCTGCTTACCACGTCCTGGTTTTAGTAGAGGCAGCTTATAAAGAAGTTAATGATAGAAAACTTTTGTTTTCTAACGCCAGTAACAAAAATAATTGCGTAGATTGTATACAGTAAATTGTATTAAGGTCCATGCACAATTGGCTTTATACCATAAAAAATTCCAAATGTATTTTAAAATCCTTCCCCAGTAAAAGGACACTGTTTGAAGAGTGAAACTACCGTATTTGCTCAATTATAAGACGACCATGATTATAAGACAAGCCCCCAAAATCTGAATATTATTTAGGAAAAAAGAGAAAAAGCCTGAATATAAGACGACACTATAGGAAAAATGTTTTACTAGTAAATGTTAATTCATGTAAACTATGTAAACTATTTTTTTAATAAAAGCTATGATTGAGAAAAATATTTTGTTTTTAATTCCTTTTATTTTCCAACCTGCTCCCCAGTTATGCACATCTGCCCCCCCATAAAATGCCTTAAACCCTATATATACCACTGTGCCCTATGATGTGCCTTTTAACCCTCTAAATGCCACTGTGCCTGATGATATGCCTTTTAACCCTTTATATGCCACTGTGCCCCATGATATGCCTTTTGACCCCCTATGTGCCACTCTGCCCCCAGAAATGCCTTATACCCCTATATGCCACTCTGACATTTAGGGGGTTAAAAGGCATACTATGGGGCAGCGTGGCATATAGGGAGGTATAAGGCATTTTAGGAGGCAGAGTGGCGTATAGAGGGTTAAAAGGCATTTCTGGAGGCAGAGTGGCATTAAGGGATTAAAAGGCATATCATAGAGCACTCTGCCTACAGAAATGCCTTATGCCCCCATTTAACACCCCTAAAAAAAATCTTACCGGTGCTTCTGACTCACGGTGTGTTGTCCAATTCGCGTAGGCAACTTCCGCTGCAGCCGCAAGGAGGTGCGGTTAGCAGCAGGGGTTGTCTGCGCCCATCGCGCAGACCTTCCCCAGCTGTCAGAGAGAAATCCCCGGTCTGATGTCTGACAGCTGGGAAAGGTCTGTGCGATGGACGCAGAAACCCCGACTGCTAACCGCACCTCCTTCTGGCTACAGTGGAAGTTGTCTATGCTAATCCCGTAGAAGTCTGCACGCTGCCCCGGCTACACACAGGGGACTCAGAAGCACCGGTAAGTTGGGGGGGGGGAGACAGGAGGATCCAGGTCCAGCGCTGCAGGGGATCTGGATCTTAGTCTCGTAGTCAGACCTATTTGAGGTCTGATTATAAGACGACCCCGATTATTAGACAAGGGGTATTTTTCAGAGCATTTGTTCTGAAAAAAACCTCGTCTTTTAATCGAGCAAATGCGATATTTTGTAGCAATGACACCTGTAGTCCACCTGCCTTCTCCCCCTCACTTCAAAATATGGCAGTTACTTGACATTCTTTGTTCAATGTATTATATGGGGCTTTGAGAACAAACTGTTTATCTCACCTGGTACCTTGCCTCTTAAATGTATGATAGCATCGTTTTCATGGGACTCTTTTTACAGAATTTTTGGGGAACTGGCAACAACAAAATTGACATATACACATAAAAACACGTATGTGTGTGGGAACAAATCCACAATAAGTTCTAACCCTAAAAGGTGCGCAGGCAAGAGTGAGAACACAAAAATACTATAATATACTATAAAAAATAAAAAAGTGAACATATTAATTGTGAAAAGTTGACATATTGCATAACCTGTTGGCAGATAATATAAGGGAAACAATACTGAGATAATGGCTGGTAAAATCCCATTGTAAGGTCTTGCGAGGTATTGAACTCAGAACCTGGTGGCTACCAGGTCCCTAACCATTGACCAGGAGTCTCTATTCTAAATTGTAAGATTATCTGCCCTGGCTCTGCAGGACACTTCTGGACGCACCTCAGCAGCTGTTCAAAGTTATTCACCTGTCTCGGATACTAATAAGCAGCACTGTATTTACAGCCCTTTTCCACAGCTTAGCGCTGCAACATTAATTTAGCGTGTTCTGCTGGTATCCTGCTTGAGGCTTGTTATTTATTTTGCTAGTGGGCCTGTGGCCCTGACCCTGGCTTGTTTCTCATTTTGCGTTGGTGCCTGTGACCCTGACCTCAGCTTGTTTCTTGTTGCTTATATTGTATCTGACCTGGATTGCACATCATGTCCCCTTCCAAAACTAGAAAGGGATCTGGCTAATCAAAGCTAGGGACTCGACACCTGAAGTCAACAGAGGTCACCCTGCTCAAAACCCTTCATCAGATTCCAAAACTGCCCTGGACTGCACCTGGACTGTATCTGGACAAACCCCTTTGGGCCTGACAGCCATTAAAATGAACAATAATTCTAGATCATATGTAACCAACATGGAAAACTAAAAAGTCCAACAATTAACAAAAATATATACTTAATACATTTTTTATGATAAATATTTTGGTTTGTGTGCCAATCTGAACTAATCCCCAGGGAAAACTTTGTACTCAATTCAAAGATCCAAAAGGTTTTATACTTTGGTAGTAACTTCTTTAATGCAAGTTAAGGGTACTTTTTTGGTTTTGCCTATGTTACACGTAAAACACAGTATTACCGTATATATATTATATTTACAGTATTGTACAAGAAAGCCACATGGATCTATTTTGTTTTAACGGTTGAAAGCGGCGTATAGATCTGACCATTCTGGCCACACATTTAATGCCAGATCCATATAATGTATTATACAAAAGGTCCAGAGTAAGAATCAGTTGATGTGTTCAAATCTAATTTTTCACTGTAGAAAAAGGTAGTACGTTTAAGGTTCACTTGATTAGTAGTCATATAACTGACAAAACAAACTAAAGATTCACCATTACCATCCCAAATTATATTGTACTGTATAGTAAACTACATTTCATTGAATGCATGCTAATTTAATTTCAAAAAGTAACGCTTGAACATACTATTTTAAATAAATTACCAAATCGTTGAATGATTTATTAATGAGTCTATTCTTCTTTAGAGTTACTTCTACAATGATGACACTTTTAACTTTAACTATGCTCAAGCAAAAGCAGCAACTGGAAACTATAAGGAGGCAGAGGAGGTGAGTCTGGTTGTATTATATAGTGAAATTAAAAACGAATTTGTTACAGAGTGACCAGAAGTGTGATTTTGATTTTTTTTTTAACATTTGGAAGGCTAAGTTTAGTGTTCAAGAATGTATTGCGTTATGTATCCGCTAGTGTTGTATATTATATTATCTGAATGCATATACGGCCATAAGATTGTATGAACTTGATCTGTTTGACCATTTTTTTTTTAACTTTTTTTTAACTTTAACTTATTTATTTATTTTTTAGGCATTTCTGTTAATTCAAAATGAGAAGATAAAAAATGACTATGTTTACCTTAGCTGGCTTGCCCGTTGTTGTAAGTAGTACTATTGACTTACATGAAACCGTTTCATAATAAGGTTTATTTAATAAGATTTATTATAGTATTAATTAATCCTAAGCATCGGTTGGTTTCCTGTGACTGTTGTTGGGTCACAAAAGGTATGTTTCATAGGAAAGTCCTCTCTCTCTCCTTAAGTCTCTGCCTGTGAATGTTGAAAAACAAAAGGTAATTAAGCATCACATTTTACTACTTTTTTCACAGTATTTTGAGGGTACATATGGGAAAACTACCAGCTACCTTCTACTGGTTGTTCACCTTCCGCACATTCCTGTCTCTTTTTATGTCTCTGTTAAGCTCTAGCTTGAAGTAAATGAGTGATAAGCGTTCTTTGAAAATGTGCCATAATGAACCACATTCTGGTATTTAAGTATGCATTCCAATGTTTATACATCTCACCTTGTGTGCCTTTCCATGTACAGAATCAAATGGATTAAGATAAAGTAAATTAGCACTGTTATAAGATAACTAAGAAGAGTAGATAAGTAATAACATTTGTTGCAGCACATAGTATTTATGCAAATAATGTTTACTAATTGTAAACATTGTAAAACCCAGAGGCTCTTTATTGTTGCTGAAATGTACTAAAATATTTGAAACTGTCGTTATGCAGTTTAAAAGCAAAATGGACAATTTACATTTTTTTTTGTATATAGTTTGCGGGAGTCATCATAGTTTCCTAGATGTGTACATACTTTATAGCAGGAATATCCTTCTCTTGATACAGTTGCTATCATGGTTGCATATTGAGATATATATATTATGTGTAACGTATTTGGAGCATATTTGCTTTTTTCCATTGTTTTTCAATGCCCTTGCAAACCCCTGTGTACGTTGGTGAGCCAGAGAAACTGCAGGCATAATGATGCTTCATCGTATTCATTTGTGAACAGCTAGAATATCCCTTAATGCAATTAACTCAGCTATATGTATTTATGAGTGCAGCAACTAATTCCGTTTTTTAAAAAAAACATATATTTCAAGATATAATGAACAAGAATCCAAGGATGGCTTGGGAGTTATATTTAAAGATGGAAACATCCGGGGAGTCATTTAGTCTTCTACAGCTGATAGCCAACGATTGCTATAAAGTAAGTATCGGTTAGATAAACTTAAATTTGGCCCAACAGACAAGTAACTCAGAATGTTTTCACTTAATACTACCTTGATAGTGCCCAGGTACATCAGGGAAATGTAAGAAAATAAAAATATAGGAAACACAATTAAACTTTGTGTTTCACTATATTATACGTAAGTGAATGTTTTTGATAAGGCATGAAATATTGATCTGGTACTGTGACACACACGCTATATTGGGACACCTGACACTCTTCTGGGAAGGTTGGGGCACAGTCATGGCAGAACAAAAAAGGGCATTTCCCAAACTGTTCCCCCAAAGTTGGAAACATTAGAGTTGTCCAAAAAGAACACCTTTGGAATGAACTGGAACGAAGATTGCAAAGCAGGCCATCTCATCCAACATCAGTGCCTGACCTCACATATGCTGTACTGGATAAGTGGGCAAAAAGTCCCATAGAAACATTTCAAAATCTTGTGGAAAGCCTTCCCAGAAGAGGGGAATCTGTTATAACTGTACTTAGAGTGCAATGTCATAAAAGTCCCTGTTAGTGTAATGGTCAGCTGTCCCAATACTTTTGTCCCTATAGTGTGTGCGTACATGTATGTGTATGTATATATATAAAAAAATAATATAAATATATATGTGTACAAACTTTTTGAACGTCCCTTGTGTGTGTGTGTGTGTGTGTGTATATATATATATATATATATATATATATAATGTGTGTGTCCAAAGAATGGAAGGCACACTCTAATCCATATTTTCATAATTGATTAGTTGACCAATTATGTTTCGATTAATCGGATAAAAAAATAAATGTACAATTTTCATTTATTTAAAATAATTTAAAAAACAAACAGGATGTTAAAAACAAACAGCAGAATAAAAAAAAAGCATTTCTTGTTTTTATTTCCCAACCTGCCCCCCCCCCCAGTTATGCAACATTTTGTGAGCCCAGGCTTTGCCACACTGCCTCCAGATATGCCACATACCCCCCAGATATTGCCACATGCCTCCCAGATATGCCACTCCGCCCTCCCCACATATGCCTTATATACCCTATATGCTTTATACCCCCAGATATGCCACTCTGTCCTCCCCAGATATGCCTTATACCCTCAGATATGCCATAGTGCATAGTCTCAGTCCTCAGCATTAAATTAAACCCTAAATACCCCTTTAACCATAACTGCCCCTAAATTAACCCTAAACACGCCATTAACCATAAATGCCCCTAAATTAACCCTAAACCTCTCATTATCCATAACTGCCCCTAAATAAACCCCCACCTCCCCTAACTTTCAGCAGCCCAAATATAAATTTTATACTTACTGTTAGATGAGTTGCTGAGCTGTGTGGATGCTATAAGGAAAGGGGCGGGGACAATCATCAGTGTGACTGCAGGGAGGGACTGTGAAGCAAAAAGGGGCGGGGCCAATCAGTGTGACTGCAGGGAGGGACTGGGAAGCAAAAAGGGGCAGGGCTAATCAGTGTGACTGCAGGGAGGGACTGGGAAGTAGTAACTGCTGGAAGTGACATTGAATGAACCTGATTATAAAACGAGGGGTATTTTCAGAGCATTTGCTCTGAAACAACCCTTATCTTATAATCGATAAAATCAATCGTTGGCAATAATTCTCATTATTGATTATTATCTATTTTATCGATTAGTTGTTGCAGCCCTAGAAAATAGGAGCACTAGAAGGACTTCATGTTAAAGTACAAAAATGTTTATTAATTTAGGTTATATGATATGACCTAAATTAATAAACATTTTTGTACTTTAATATGAAGTCCTGCAAGTGCTCCTACTTTCTTCATGGATATAATTATATGTAGCTACATTATGGTTTGTATAATAAAATTGTTGTTTTAATAATCTTTCTTTAAATAGATGGGTCAGTTCTATTACTCTGCCAAGGCCTTTGATGTGCTAGAGAGACTAGATCCCAGTCCTGAGTACTGGGAAGGAAAGAGAGGAGCTTGTGTTGGGATTTTTCAAATGATTTTGGCAGGTCGTGAACCCAAGTAAGTACCTTAACTGAACTACAGTAAAATATATCTTGTTTTGGATGGTGTCACATAAAATATACCACCAAGGCTTTTACTGTTCTAAATTTGCACCTTTTTGAAAATATATGTATTGTATATGTTCTATACATCAACCCTGCTAACATGCCTAGTCAAGGCTAAGCTTTGTTTTGCAGGAACATCAGGAGACTAAGACTGTTTTTGCTATTTTTGTACTTAATGACTTTTTAAGTACCGTATTTGCTCAATTATAAGGCAGGTTTTTTTTTAAGAACAAATGCTCTGAAAAATGTCTTTATACCTTAAATATAATATTTCGTCTCATATTCGAGGTAGTCTTATAATCAGACCTCAAATAGAGGTTTGACCATAAGACTAAGATCCAGATTCCCTGCAGGGCTGCAGTGTTTATTAATCGGGGTCGTCTTGTAATCGAGCAAATACGGCATATATATATATAGTCCCTGACCTACAGTGCCTTCTACTAATATTGGCACCCGTGGTAAATATGAGCAAAGAATGATTTGAAAAATTGTTTTACTTTTTGATCTTTTTCTTAAAAAATACTCTGTTCTCATGGATATGAAAGAGGGGTTCGAAACACTTCTCATTTCCTGCAATCGAAAATTCAGAGCTCTCTGCTTTATTTTCATTTATTTTGTTGGCGATCCCTCCATTTTGGCTTTATTTTAGTTTTTTTATAATATGTCATGTGTTGTTGTTCATCTGAGGTTGTATTTACCTATTTTTTAGACCTGCTAAGGAACAGATGATTATTGTTATGTCCTGATGTGTAAAACCATCAAAGAGAGTGTGCTTTTTTTCACATGACTATGTATATCTACATGTGTGTATATATATTTATATATATATATATATACACTGTATTTGCCTGAATATAGGCCGCACTTTTTCCCCCCACTTTAAGTCTTTAAAGTGGGGATGCGGCCTATATTCGGGGTTTAGCGCAGGAATGCGCAATTCGTATCCCCCGACGCGACATGCAGTTCCGAGCAGGCAGCGGGATTAGGATACAAACCTGCATCCTACTCTCTGATACGCTCAGACAGCCTCCCCAGAAAGGTGTTCTGTCAAAATTCAATTTTTAAAAACTGAAATGTACATGTTCCAATTTTGATCCCACAACGTCTGAGAAACATGATGTACCTATGCCTGTGGGGTATTGCTGAATACAAATAAGTTGTTTCAGTAATTTGCTGTACTCTTAGAAAGAAACGCTCTGAAATACTGTCTTTTATATAATTTGTTTGTTGAAATAGGAAAAGAACATTCTACTGCAATTTTTGGCACAGATTGGCATTGAAATAGTTAAATAAAAAGTATTTTGGTGGTCGTTTGATCAACTTTCAATGAATAGATAGGCTTGTTCAGCAGTTTTGTTTTTTCTAGTTGCTATTGGGCCCAAATCCCAGCATATCACATCTAGTGTCATTTGTGCGTGTCAGTTATACTTATTGTAACTACCAAAATAAATAATACCAGGCATATGAGGGGTTTCCAAAATCAGGACAAATACCTGTTTGTACTAAATGTTGGTTTACGTATATAACTATTTCAAAAGAAAGTCCTATTGTCGTAAAAACACGATATATAATTTGTAAGAGAGCGCTAAATGAGTTACTGGTTGTTTTTGGAAAACATTTTAATAACATTGGTGTTTACAAGTGTAAAATACTTTCATCCTGAAGGGGTTAAAATATTTTTGATATCTCTCCATCACTGGTTTTGGAAGCAGTTTTTTGGTTCTCAAGACCAACTAGCATGCAAATAATTAACTTTACAGCTTAGTAATTATATCTAGAAGTTAATGGCTTAATAGGTAGGTATCATTGGTGGATAGTTTTAGTGTTAGGTAGGGTTAGATGTTACTGTATATTGTTAGCAATAGGGACGATGATCAGATTAGATCACTGGCTATTAATCAGTGAGACCAACTAACTAATATCAGTGACTTAAGTGGCGTCCTCTTTTACAAAATACCTTTAAACAATAAGAAAATGCACAGTATATATTCAAATCAGTAATTCCACCCCCATCTTGTCATAACGCAGCACTGTAGTTGTGCTGTGCGCTACAAAAAGCAATTTAGTCACTGGCCTCACAAAAATCTGTGGCAGAAGTCTGATATTCGCGGTCACAAAATGTGGTGTTAAACCAAAAAATATATATATCACAAAGGTTCCTCTACTTTGACGAATATTTAATAACACATCATACAATAGAGTGACAGCTCAACAAACAATGCAACACTTTCCAAGACTAACCTGCAACCAAAAGACCCAAAATAACCCAGAACAACACAAATTTCTCCATTAATGTAGGAGAGATTAAATTTAGATTTTGCATTCAACAGGCATATTGAATTGCTTGTGAGATCACTGGAGGTGCGCCCTTGTTGACATATCAAAAGACGTGATACAGGAAGAGTTCAACTGGCAAAAACATTAACAACTGTACACAGCTACTGCGAAATATACCCAAAATATGATTTATTTAACTTGTTCTCATTTGGAAACCACTCTATGTGCCTAGAATTGTAATCTATTTTGCCAGGTATATGGTGAGCGTCACTTTTTTTCAGGTATGAAAACCACCCCATAAAAGTACCGTATTTCCCCATGTATACAACACACTTTTCTTTCGAAAAATGCATGGTCTAAAAACTGAGTGCGTCTTATACAGTGGTTGTAGATTGCAGTTACTACGGTACTTCCCAGTAACTCCCTGCACTCACACTGCCGATTGGCCACGCCCCTCTTTGCTTATAGCTTGCACACTGCTCAGACAGCAACTCATCTAACGGTAAGTATAAAATTAATATTTGGGCTGCTGAAAGTTAGGGGAGGTGGGGGTTAATTGAGGGGCAGTTATGGTTGATGGGGTGTTTAGGGTTAATTTAGGGGCAGTTATGGCTAATGCGATGTTTAGGGTTAATTTAGGGGCAGTTATGGTTCATGGGGCGTTTAGGGTTAATTTAGGGGCAGTTCATGGATGGGAGTGATGAGGATAAATATGAATTTTATGATAATACATTTTTTTTCAAATTTCGGCCCCAAAATGCGTCTTATACATGGGAAAATACGGTACATGTTACTGAAAAGGCGACAACCCAGGTGTTTCACTGGAACTATTCTTTGAGGCAAACATTTTCTTACCAGTCCCTTCAAAGGTTTGCGGTAACTGTATTTTTATGCAGTTTTCACACATATATTGCAATGTTGCTTTGCATTTTTGTACATTATGTCTTACTGCAGAAAAAAACATTTTGTATTCAGCAACACCGATTATAGCAATGTTCCACATGCATAGTTTTAGCATGTTTGGAAAAGCTGTTGGACATAAATTAGGAAGAGTGCCTTTCATTTTTAAAACTTGAAGTTTCCAGAGATAGCTTTACTGGGTGATGTCCCATATAGGACAGTTTAGGAGCCACTCAGATTACCACCATAAAAGTATATGTTCAAGAATAGTAAACCATTTAAGAGTATTCCACTAGGGTGACACCTGTCATGGAGCCACTACACTACCAGTATGAAAATGGTTTTAAAAAAGAAACTGATTGAACTGCAGACTAAACATTGGTAACTAAACATATTAGGCAATCATGCGACCCAATTATCTGCTGCTTAATGATATGTTACAAGAAAAACCTAAGCGCACTTTAAAAAGCAATGTTCCTTTATTGTCGATTAAAAAAAACTTTTATTGCATACATGTTTATACAATAGATATAAAAAGGTAGAACACTACCCACTAGAATGCATAGGGCCTACTGTAATGTTTGGTGAGGGAAGGCTAATTGTCTGGCGCTATTTCCAGGGTTTGGGCTAGGCCCCTCATTTCTAATGAAGGGTGATGTTAATGCTACAGTGCACATACATTTTAGACAATTGTATGTTTGCAACTATGTGGCACTAGTTTGGGAAAGACCAGTTCATATTCCAGCATGGCTGTGCCCATGTCCACAATGCAAATGGTCATTGACTATATGCTATATGGACAAAACCCATTGGGACAAACCTCTTAATTATTGAATATAGGTGTTTCAATCAGACTCACTGCCACAGGTGTATAAAATCAAGCACCTAGCCATGCAGTCTGCATCTACAAACATTAATGAAAAAATAGATCGTTCAGGAGAGCTCAGTGAATTCAGTCACAGTGCTGTGATAAGATGCATCTTTGCAATAAGTCAGTTTGAGAAACTTCATTCCTGCTAGATATTCCACGATCAACTGCTAGTGGTATTATTGGAAAGTAGAAGCATTTAGAATCAACAGCAACTTAGCCACCAAGTCGAAGACTACATAAAGTCCTTCCCAGAAGGGTGCAAGCTGTTATACCTGCATTCAAAGTCATAAAAGCCCCTGTTGGTGTCCCAATACTTTTTGTCCATATAGTGTAGTTTGAGGAGTTTAGTATAGAGGAACTCAAGTTGCCTGTGCAGAGCCCCGACCTTAACTCCACTGAACACCTTTGTGATAAATTGGAATACCAATTGTGAGGCAGACCTTCTCTTCCAACATCAGTGCCTGACCTCACAAATTATCTTTAGGGTGGATGGTCACAAATTCCAACAGACACAGTCAACGTTTTAAATATATATCTGTAAAAGATGTCTTTATGTTGTATGAGTTTTAGTTCATATCAAGGTAATCTGGATATATTTGTACAACTCATTGAGCATAATTGAACCTAACGACTTTGATCTTTATTAAGCTGTTCATGTTTGCTTTCATCTGTTGTAACAAGCAGCTTGTTATGCTTGAATAGGAACCTGGTAAAAATATTGGGCAGCAAACCAGAACTAGATTAAAAGGATAATCCGTAACAAGCCAGGGGTTAGATGTAGGAGTGAATAGGTCAGCGGTATAAACAAAGTCAAAATAAATGGAATCAAAATAAAGCAATGCATAGACTTGTAGAAGCACACACACTAGAGATCATATAAAGGTATGGCTCGGAGTGTTTAACCCCTTAATGACAATTGACGGTTCTGGCAGGTCACCCTAAAACAAAGGGTTAACGACAATTGACGTTCCTGGACCGTCATGACTTAAAACGGTGTTGCTGTAATTCCTCTACGTCGAGGCATTCAGCAACACCACGATCGGCATCAGGGACCATGTCTGGCCCCTCTGCGGGGCATCAACGGCGGACGCCCATTTTAAAAGAGTTTAGGAGGCGATCAACAATCACCTCCTAAACTTTAATGTTGTTGCTGAAATGCCTCATTCAAGAGGCAATCAGCGACACCGAACTCACACCCCAGGACGCGTTGTGACTGCTCCAGAGAGCGGTCACAACCGACACTGCGAGTTATTTTGCCACTAGTAAGATGTCGGCGTCCTTTAAAAAAAACCAATGGAGTTGAAATGAGTTCTTAGGTGAGTCTCTCCAGACCCTCCTGAGAATATGGCTCCACTTGCAGGTTAAATACAGGTACTGCATTCAACCATGCAAGTCAATGGAGCCCAGCTTTCTAATCACAGTGTGATTAGTAAAAATACATTTTAAAAAAACATATTAAGAAAAAAAATAGTTAAAAAAAAGTCCTAGAATTCTTGCATGGAAAGAGTTAAGATACTGGCATGTTAAATGCCCATGGGGTACTTTCAAAAAATTTATGATTTGATGGGGTAAATTGAATTGGCTGGGTTCAACAATGTCCCAATTAACACAGGGGGATGGATGACCACGTCTAATTTCCAAATAGAAAAATTCACCCATCCCAAATGGGTCTTTTAGCCCCCCAAAAACCCGACAACCCATGCATGTGGGATATCACTGTACTCAGGAGATGTTGCTGAACACATATTGAACGTGAGATATACCAGGAGCTGTAAATTCATACCTTAACCCCTTCAGGACCGGGATTTTTAAGCTAGGGTGTCGCTAAAGGACCAGAGCCGTTTTTGTGTTTTTGCCATGTCTGCCTTCAACTGTAATTTCTCTCTTATCAATTGGTGCACCCACACAAATCATATATTGTTTTTTTCAGCACAAGTAGGGCTTTCATTTGATACCATATTAAGCTGGGTAGTACATTGTTTTATTTGAAAAAAACTGGGAAAAGTGGGGAAAAAATGAAAAAAACGAATTTTTTTACAGTTTTGTATACATACAAATTGTACACACATTGAACCAATGGGAAAAAATTATCCCAAATATATTCATTAACTTGTCCTGATTTGGAAACCACCCAACATGGCCAGGATTTTTATCTATTTTGACCAGTATAGGGCAAATATTGCAAGGCATGCATCACGTTTTTGAAATGTAATTTTTTTCATGCATTTTTTGAGGAAGCTATGAGGGCAAAACTGGAACATGCGCATTTACATTTTTTAAATATTTTTTTATCAGATTGCTTGTAAGTGACAGGTTTAGGCCGCTGACATCAATCAGGGAGACCGATCAATAATCAGCGACTTAAAATGTCACCGACAAGTGATCAGGTAATAATTATGATTTTTTCATTTATTAATAATTTGTGTTTTTTCATAATTACCCTAGATGACCCCTCTCTCTTTGTAGGGCAGGGTCATCCGTGGGCTGCCATAATGATCCGATCACTCCTATTGGCCAGGAGCGATCTGATCAGCCCAGCATTTGACCTGGAAGCACCCTGGACTTTCAGGTCAGTGCTGTTATTTTTTTTTATTATTATTATTATTTTATTTTTTTTTTAATTTATTTTTTAATTTTTATTTTTTATTTTTAACTCTTTCAATGCTGATGCTCCATTGAAGCACAGCATTGATTGATATTTAGTCCCCACAAGCTTGTGGGGACTAATATTAACCCCTGCAATGCTGCGATGGGGGTCATAAACAATCGCAGCATTGAAGGGGTTAATTGAGGAAGAGGGGGGGTGGGGGGGCTGGTCTCCACACTCATGTGGAGACCAAAGAGCCCTGTCTCCCTGTCCCTGAAGCTGCCTCTGGCAGCTGGGACACAATCTCCAATGGACTGGAGATTGTAGGAGAGGAGTCTCTCTGATCAGCCCTACAGGGCTGATCAGAGGACTTCTGGGGGTTCGTTTTTGCTGCTGGAGCCCCCTAAAAAACGGGAATTAACCCCTTGAAGGGGTTAACGCTGCACTGATGCTCTCATGGAGCGATCAGGCAGCAGGGGGTGTTGGATCAGGTCCCCACACTTGTGTGGGGACCCATTCAACACCCCCCCCTTCCCTGAAGCTGCCTGTGGCAGCTGAAACAGCGATTGCAGATTTTTCTGCAATCGCTGTTTAATGCCTAGAGAATCACTCCGTGGGAGTGATCGTAGGCTTGGGGGAGGGCTTAGACACGCTGTGCTGTCTGCCCAGGACTCCTGGGCAGACAGCAGCAGCGCCCCCACGATCACCGCGATTGTGGTGATGTGGGGGCGTTTTTTGGGAGAGACGTACCTGGTACGTCCCGGTCTACAGGTGACCAGTAACCAGGAAGTACCAGGTACGTCCCGGTACTGAAGGGGTTAATTATGTGTGTGGGGAAAAATACACACAAAAAAATACTACTGCAAACTTTGAAAAAATGCTGGTGGTAAAATGTGTGCATGCAAAAACTTAAAATACTAGCATTTGAAATACCCTGGGGTGGCTAGTTTTTAAACATATATGGTTAGATGGGGTAAATTGCATTTGCCGGCTTCAAAGATACTCGAAATAGCACATGGGGGAAGAATTACCAGATTTGGAAAAAATGGTTTTGAAATAGCAAAACACTACTTGTTGTTATTGCCCCATAACATGCAGAAAAAAAGCAAAACAACATAAAAACATTAGGTATTTCTAAACTCAGGACGTATAGTAAAATCTATTCAGCAGGTTTTTTCATTGGCTTTTAGAGATGAGTAAAATATTTTTCACGTAAAAGTTAGAAAAAGTCATTTTTTTCAAAAAATTACACCATATTTTATATTTTATACGATCAAAACAATGACATCTAAAGAAAGCCCTTCTTGTGCTGAAAAAAAACAATATATAACTTGTGTGGGTTCAGTAAACGGGAAAGAATAATATTACAGCAAGCAGAGCAGAAATGGTAAAACAGCCATTGTCACGAAGGGTAGAAAAAATAAAATCAGCCATTGTCACGAAGGGGTTAAATAGCCTGCTAAGAAAAGGTCGCTATGGCAACAAGGAGTAGTCACAGGTGAGTTCTTACATTCTTAAATGCTTTGTGCTGCCTGTGACCATGACACATATGTGAACTTGAACAATTAGTGCATGATGCTTAACTGTACACAGGGAGATTATACCCAGATATTGGAAGCAATCTGTTACGCCACCAGTCTCGGCATGGTTGCGTGAGGTCAACTCCGTCTGCCAACTGGAGGAGCTTGTCGCTTCCTCTAAGGGCTCTTCGCATAAACACGGCCTGAGATGGCTACCGTGGCTGTCATTTCTTGTGTCCCCATCCTTTTCCACATTACTACGGGACTGCGTCCCTGCTTAATGCACAACCGTTCTGGGTCTCTCTCTATTTGCATCAGTCACGTAGTTTGACCTTGCCAAGTACCGTATTTGCTCGATTATAAGACGAGGTTTTTTTCAGAGCAAATGCTCTGAAAAATACCCCTCGTCTTATAATCGAGGTCGTCTTGTAATCAGACCTCAAAGATGTCTGCTGGGGCCAGGCTGCTCACCGGTGCTTTGGTTGCGAGCAGCGTCTCCTCTGCAGCCGGAAAACAGGAAGCTAGCAGCACTGCCTCCCCCCTCCCTTCTCTGGGGGCGGGGCCAGAGAAGTTGCTCACACAGCCGGTCCCCTGCAGAAGTCTGCGAGTGGGAGATCTGCAGTTCAGGTAAGGGGGTGGGGGAGGGTTTTTGGGTAAGTATGTGTGTTTAATGTGTAAAGTATGTGTGATTAATGGAATGAATGAGTATTTAAATGTTTGTGAATGAGTGTGTGTGTGTGATAGCATGGATGTGTAAGGGGGGGTGGGGGTGGTAGCATGACATAGGGAGGCTGTACTCACACTCCCATCATCCCCAGGTTCCAGCATGTACTGGCTGCCTTGGCTTGATAGGAGTGTGATTGCTGTTAGCAGTTATATATAAATA
>VKOC01000004.1:27974705-27986972 GCA_009364415.1 Spea multiplicata
ATATTATGTTTACATATTTGTTGCCAACTTTATTAGGGTAAGAAGCGCAGACAGTTTTTGTTTTTTGTAATTAGACAGCTCTAGACAGCTGGGAAGTTAAATAATGGTACGTAAAGTATACATTTACAACCCTTGGGACATCAAATGAGGTGCTGCATGTATTAGTAGCACAAGACTGGAGTGCACAAGACATAAATGAACTTGTGGCTTTTTTTATGTGTGATATTCACTTATTTGTTGTGCACATCAGATTTGTGATATAAGACCTCATTTGCTGCAGCTGGGGGTGTAGTTTCTAAAAATGTATAGTTTTGTTGGCATATTTTTACATCCCAGGCAGCTAGAGCTGTTTAATTGACAGCAGCCATGCATTAAATTTCAAGATATCTTTTGTGATACTCTAGTAAATTGAACTTTTAGCAATAAAATATTAGAAAACACAGTCTACTGTTCTCAATTTCTGTTTATTTTAGACCGGTTACCTACAACAAATATTTAGCAACACAGGTTTTGATATTAAAGTTTAGAAAAATAAAATTACAAATTATTTTTTATTGAATCGGAAGCCTTTATTTTGCAAAGCTAATGAGACATACACATATAAAAATATTATATATTTGCTGGGTATGCTGAAAAAAACAATATATGGTTTGTATAGTTTATTCCCAAGAAATTTACTTCTAAATACGTTTAAACGTGAGATGCACCAAAATGCCGAAAACCAGCTTAGCACCCAGGTGGGAAATGGCTTAGCATCCAGGGGGTTAATTGGCTGACTGCTAGGATATAGACTGTGCCCTTATTTAAATATCTTATTCATATTTGCTGCTGGAGTAGTAAAGAGAGAATTAAATGCATAATACTCGCCTCCTGTCTTTAATAAAATCTATCTGTCGCTAGAGGCTAGGAAAATCCAAAATGTTCTAATACCCTTTGTCCCTATTCTATCTAACCCTTCCATCACCCCCCACTTGATCCTGATATATTAGACATGTGCGCGGCAAGCAAAATCACTTACATTTGCGTTCCCAAAAGGGGGAAGTCCCTGACACCTTCTGGACTCACCTTTCATTATAGAATTTGTTAAAACATGTTCCCCCAGAAGGAAGGACGGTCAAACAGGCACAGTAGCAGTAGAGCGTTGGGCCAGGGCACACAGACACTGGCACATCATAGGCACATACAGCCCCATGAAGAGCAGGACTTGAACTTCCCCAAAGTTATATATTATATCATATATTATGATATGATAGAAAGATAATAAAAAATGACATCCAGCTCTATTTCTCCATTCTGGAATGCACTACAACTCTATATTACTAATACTCTGGGGATTCAGTTTTCTATTTTGGGGGACTTGGCAATTTTTGGTGTATTTCCTGACCAATGTCCCCTCCCGTCCACGGGAGTACGCTTTCTCCTGCTTACTCTATCGGCGGTAGCAAAGCGGGCGATACTGTCGCAAATCTCCTCGGCCGCCGGTGTTGCCTATGGTCCTATCCCATTTATATTTTCTATTCTGAATGGATTGGATTGACTTATGTTCTACATAAGGAGAGCAAAGCCAAATATTTTTTCAACCGTTGAGCTTTAAATAGAGACTCCAGGTTGCAGATATTTCAAGCGTTTCACACCACAGTGTGGTATTGTCTTCAGGCTTTAAAGGGCAATCAACCAGTATCGGGACTTTAATGTATTCATGCCATCTCTGTCCTACTGTTGCTGATAAGTATGTAATACTGTCCTTTCCTAATTCATGGAGCATTTTTATCTACTTTCTGACTAGTGTTATCGCCCTCATTTGTGTATTGCTGGATTTGTGACTTATCTGTTGGTGACTGCGCCCACCCTATTGGTATGTTGTTATGTTACCTTGCTATTTTCTTATATGCCGAAGTCTCAACTGAGTTATCATCAAAATCACCAAGTGACCTAGAGAGACGTGCCTGTATTGGTGAGCAGGATGCAGGATTCAGCAAATCGGCCACACGATACATGTAGTTCTGAAGGACAATAAAGAGGGTGAGGGTAAGGAGAGTCACATGAGCACAAGGCAAGTCCAAAAGACAAGGTCAAGTCAGGCCAAGAGATCAGCAACTGAGGTCAAGCAGCAAAGGCACAAACCAGAAGCAAAAAAATTTCTTCACCGGGTAGTATCAATGATAAGTTAGGGAACATAGTCAGAAAAACAAATAATCAGGTAGGTAGAGTAGCAAGGTAGGAGAAAACAGGTTCAGGCAGAATAAACTGCTTACACTAGAGCAGACACACAATACAACTGTCCACAGGTATTCAAGGCTTAAATAGGGTGGCAATTGCCTTTGGGTGTGCTCCTCCTGGAATTGGGTTGTGGAGCCTTTAAGAGCCCTGCCATGGGCAGGTCGCATGATGCAGTGAAGCTGAGGGCAGCACACTGCTTCCTGTTGTGGAGAGGGCCTAGAGACCCTGACCCTAGGCCTCCCTCCACGTTACAGAGTATTATGATACGGAATTGAAACTAGGCTTGTTGCGTGTAGCCATACACCAGTCACAGAGGTATGTTGGGGACGTTACAGTATGCACTACCCAGTGCATGATCAGGAGTATGTCTAGATGGATGAGATTGGTGAAGCAATTTTGCTAACTCAGGGGCATGTATATTTTTGGCTGGTTAACAGGAACATTCTGCTGGACCATAACCCTGCATATTCCAGATGACCCCTCTTGATTTTGGAGTCCAGGATCGCTTCAACCTAAATTCTTTTGAAACCATCAATAACGTTATGAGCTAGTGGAACCAGACAATGAGAAGGGTAAAGATCGGGTAACCAAGGTTTCAGAAGTCATTGTGAAATGCAGAGTGCACCCAGTAGAAGTAGCCTTCTGGTTGAAGGTGATTATCCTTCCCATGAGAGCAGACAGGACAAGAGACAACATCATTTGACAGTTGGGGCCAGCAGAACAGAAAAGAGTCTAGTTCCTTGGTCTTGCAAATTCCATCTGCCAATCATGATTTGTAGCAAAACTGAAGAGGGGGGTACAAAAATCTTGTGCTCTTCCGCTGACATCACTCGCACATCCCTCCCTGTTTGTCACACGCAAATGCACCTGCTGCCACTATTTACTAGCAGTGTGTGCGTCCAGCAGAGGGAGCGCTCATGGGAGAGGATCCCTTGCTCACTGCTTTCCTCTTACCCCAACGTGAGGTAACTGTAGCGGTGGCCCAGGGACCTCGAGAGTGGGTGACAGATGGAAGAACCAAGAGAGAGACATTTGATCAGTCATTTGTAAATTTTAAGAGGTGAAAGGCAGTTGGCTGCTTTCTTACTGAAGACATCCTCAAACTTCTTATACTGAGAGGGGATTTCGCTGTCATCAGGGCAGGGGTCAAAAATGGAAGATGCTAGAAGTGCAGGTAAGCAGTCCAGCAGTGAATAGACACAACAGGTTGTGATAACCAGTTCATGGGTTATGGAAGCATAGCCATGGGATACCCAGGATAAGTCGAAATAATGGAGAACAGACCTCTCAGGCCCTACTAGCCTTTACTTGGCATGGTCAGGTGTCCCCTCTGCCTGTCCCTCACTGCACAGCTCTGCTCCGCTGTGATCAATGAGTAAGCCAAAGCTGCGGAGTAAAGTTGCAGACCCCCTCTTTTTCAAGTCAAGTGCTGGGGGAGGCTGGAGGAGAAGGAGATCCAATGGCATGTACTCAAACTAGCAGAGGGGTATGTATTTTGGAAACATAGCCCTCTGTCATCTAATCTAATAAGGACTTCAAGAGACGTGGATACCTGTAGCACTATAAAAAAACAACCCACAGACATCTTCCTTATTGGCCAGTGGTCCAGAGATTTGGTCCCTGTGTGTCTTTGGACTTCAGTCTCCAGATCTATCCTCCTTGCTGTGCTACAGTGTCTCCTTTGCATTGATCTCTTGGATTATCCTGTTTGCCTTAGCCTTTGACATCTGCTTGACATTCTCTTCTTCAATTAAATGCTACCTGCCTTGACTTTTCCTGATTATGTCAATTGCTCAACAATTATTTTGCACCCTTGTGTTTCAGGCTCTCTGCTTATCTGCTACTGCAGACCACCTGATGCCTGGCAAGAAATAGCCCTCCCGCTCTATGTTCCTACGTCACTCCTGAAAATATACTAAAGCCATAAATTGAGCTAGCAGGGATGGTTGATGCTATCACTACTTTACCCAACAACTTGTCTCATTTTCACAGTCCATGCAAGGCATACAACACAAAGAAACATAGAAAGTGACGGCAGATAAGAACCATTGGGCCCATCCAGTCTGCCTAACAAAGACGATCAGGCAGCTTTGCAAGCCCAGCTCCATGGACTCCATCAGTCCTTCAACCACTACCCTTACCTGTCATGGTACCCTAGGTTGATGGTGCAGCTACTATAGCCGGTGACTGGAATCAATATCATTACTTTATTACCCCCACAGACTGTGTAAAAGTTTGTATGGCTATTTCCTTGTTGTCAGGTGCACCTATGTCCTGAGCATACTATCTGCTGCACACTAACAGTCCATCAGACAAGGCCACCGTCGTGTTGAGGAATATATCACAGACTTTCTGAGAGCAGCAGTGGCAACAAAAGGGAAGTAACCTGCTCTGTGTGATCATTGTCATTTGGGCCTGTCTGACATGTGTCACACACTGGGTAAGCAGGTTAGCGAGGTGCCTCGGTGCAGGGATAGTGTTGTCTGTTTGTACGCCGCGATTCATGGTGCAAGGTAGACAGGCACACAGCAGACAGAAGTGCAGGACTGGAACTGGCAAGGCTGATGCTGAAATAGAAGCCCACTGTCAGGGCACACGACTGGAAGCTCACTGGCAGAGCACAGGACTGGACACGCTGCTGGAAGTCCTCAGGCTGGGCACACGACAAGAAGCCCACTCGCAGGGCACACGACAGGAAGGGCACACAACAGGAAGCCCACTCGCAGGGCACACGAACTCGCAGGAGCGATACAGGATCAGGTAAAAAAGGAAGCCAGGAAATATACAGGAACAGGGCCAGGGCAAAACAGTTCTATTACTACAATGCCAAGGCCCAGTTTGCAGGAAGCTACAGCCCTTTATACTGCAGGCCAGCAGGTAACGAGGACAGGTGACAACAATAGGAGGAGAGCAGAAACATAGGCAGAGCGGCCACTAGAGGCTGAACTGGGAACAGTCCAAAAACCTGAATACACAATACAGGAGCCAGGAAACCAGGGCAGAATGTCACAACATGCTCACAGGCTCAGGTAAGCATACCTACCTTTCTGAAAGACTTGATACATCTGGTGACCCAGACATAGGCAGAGACGGTTTAAAAGTACCAATGCCACCAACTTTGCACTTCGTTCAACCTTCACACCCAGACCAACTGTGGCTAAGTGTGAGGCGGCACATACAGCGCCACAAATCACAGGTGGAAACCCAAAAAGCAGGCAACAGCAGTAGCACACCACTGAGGATAACAACACGTAAGGAACACGCCAATATAGTCGGAGTCTGGTACATGGAGAGGACACGCCGAGATAGCCGGGGTCTGGTACACGGAGAGGACACGCTAAGATAGCCGGGGTCTGGTACACAATAAAGGGTAGCAAGGAATACAAGGCAATAACTGTACACTGAATGAATCTCAGTGCCCAGTTTTTAAACTTCCTGCTAGTGATCACCACGTCCATAGACGTGACGTCACTCGTGCGTGTTCCCCGCCGGTTGTGGCAGGGAACACATAAAGTTAGGTGAGGGAGCACGCGCACGCCTAGAGGAGACCATGCAGCCGGTGGAGGAAGATGGAACAGACGCGGAGCGGGTGGTTGTGGCGAGAATCCCGCCGTGGGTTCTGACACTAAGCAATTAGGAGCTACTTGTGATCTACTGTCAGAGACTGTCAAAGGCTAGAAAAAGACAAATGAACCTTTGCATATATTGTGGGGCTTCTAGAGGGAACAGGCGATTCCATACACAAGGGAAGATATTCCTTTTTAACAAAGTAATACAATTGCATCAGTATTATTTTATGATATATAAAGAAACAATATATATAGTGTTGAATATAAGTGATTCTTATTGTGCAAAGTAACAATTGAACCAGGTGATTCTATACACATGGGAAGATATTCATACATAACAAAGTAACAAAGTGATACAATTGCAGCAGTATTATTTTACAATATTTAAAGAAACAATATATATTGGGTCCAATGTGAGTAATTCTTATTGTGCAAAGTAACAAATGATACAGCGTTTACCTAAAAAATAAAGTGCTGCACACATCTTAAAACTCGCTTTCTGAGATAGGTACCCATATATATATATATGTACATACCAACAAACATCTCCTACAATATCTAAAAAAAGGACAGACGTGTCTATATGGACATTTAAATGCTTGTCCAAATATATATATATATATATATGGGTTCTGAGTATGCAACTGCTTCCCACAGCACAATTTATTAGTCATAACTGTTCCGTTACGGGAACCAAAGATGAAAAAATAAGGGTGGTAACCGCAATCTCTAAAACACAAAAGACAATGTTCAACCTTACTACAGCACTGTTTTGAAAAATGGACTAACATTAGTTGATATGCATAAATCAAATGCAATTTAAGACAAGAAATAAATACTTCTTAACAATTTTATCATTTCACCTACAACACCTGGTATTCCTGGGCAGTCTCCCATCGAGTTACTAACCTGACCCAACTCTGCTGAGATCAGACAGGATCAGGCACATTCAGGACAATATGGCTATATCTATTTATATAAAACAGAGAGACAATACAGAGAGACAATATAATAATCATTCTTTGTAGTTGTACAATGTATAACAAACATTTTCAAACAAATTGTTTAAGACTAGGTTCCAAGCTACCAAGCTCATAGATCCACCATGCCTAACATTGCTGTAGCAGACGCTTATGATTACCGCCACGTCTGGACTTAATGACCGGCTCCAGGATCCGAAATTTTAGATCCTTCAAATTGTGGCCCATGTCAGAAAAATGTGCTGGGACAGGTAACTCTGTTTTATTAATATTAATTATAGATTTATGCTTAATTTTCTGTGTAGTCTCACCAACATAAATTAAATTACAAGTAAGCATATATATGACAAAATTAGAATCACAAGATTTAGTCTTATACCATTTTCCTTATAGGGATGTTTACATCTATCTCCTTTAAGAATACTCGAGCAGGCTACACAACCCAGACAAGAGAAATTACCAACTCTTTTAGTGCCCAAAAATGTTGTGGAGTAAATCTTTTGGTAATATATTCTGCTTTAACAAGCCTATTCATAAATTCATAAATTCCTTCACTTGGGGATAGGTCTCTCGCAAGATATGCCAGTATTTCTTGATAATATAAGAAGTTCTTGTACTATGTGTCCCATAGTTTGATACATAAACATATATATATATATATATCAGGGCTCGACAAATCCCAGGCGCCAGGTCGCCATGGCGACAGAGAATTTTGTCCTGGCGCCTAGGTTTTGTCAGGCTCTTACATCCAGAAAAAATTGTGGATGTAAGAGGCTGAGTCACCACAGACAGCACAGCCACTCCGAGCTTGAGCCTGAGATCCCTCCCACGGAGTGAGCCTGTAGGCTGAAAACGCGGTTGCTGGAAAAGCAGCACTCGTGCTTTCAGCTGCCACAGGCAGCTTCAGGGAAGGGGGTTGGGTGTTGATTGGGTCCCCACACAAGTCTGGGGACCTCACCCAACACCCCCCAGCTGCCTGATCGCTCCATGGGAGCGACAGTGAAGCGTTAACCCCTTCAGTGCCGCGATCATTTAGGGGTTAATTCCCGTTTTGGGGGCTTTGCTGCTGGTGGTCCAGGCAGACCAGCAACAGCAAAAACGAGCCCCCACAAGCCCTTTGATGATTCCTGTAGGTATGGAAGCCTACAGCACTCATCAAAGAGACTCCCTCTGCAATGGCTGGTCCATAGACCAGCAATTGAGTCCCAGCTGCCAGAGGCAGCTTCAGGGACAGGGGAGAGGGTTCTTCGGTCTCCACATGAGTGTGGCGACCAGCCCCAACACCCCCCTGCTGCCTGATCGCTCCATGAGAGCGACAGTGCAGCGTTAACCCCTTCAATGCCACAATTGTGTATGACACATTCGTGGCATTGCAGGGGTTAACATTTGTCCCCACAAGCTGAAAGTCCAGGGTGCTTCCAGGTCAAATGCTGTGAGTTTAGTAAGTGGGCTGATGATGATCGGATCCCTCCTGACCAACTGTTAGTTTAAAAAAATCCTGGCTCCTAACTGATGTATATATATGGACAAGCAATTAAATGTCCATATAGACATGACTGTCCTTTTTTTAGATTTTTTGCACAATAAGAATTACTCATATTGGACACAACATATATATTGTTTCTTTATATATCATAAAATAATACTGCTGCAATTGTATTACTTTGTTATAAATGAATATCTTCCCGTGTGTATGGAATCACCTGTTTTAATCTGATGTTTGCATTGTCACTTTAAATTGCACACATGGTTAATGATTGTTGTGAGTAACCTGTTTTTTCCTATATAAACTCACTGCATTCACATGTTTGCCATGGCTCGATAAAGACCGTAAGGACGAAACATTGCCCGTGTTGCTGAATTAAATATACCTCACTGAACTACTGGGAGTGCTGAGTGACTTTACTTGTGATAATTTGGGGAGCTGGTGGAGCCCAGTTCAAGAACCAGAAATATTGGAGTGTTGTTCTGCTATTTATACATTGGTATATGCCTCAGTACATAGTGATAGGTGTTATGCTGTACTACCGTCAATGTTTGCCTCAGTATATAGTGATAGGTGTTATGCTGTACCACCGTCAATGTGTGCCTCAGTATATGATAGCAGTTATGCAGTACCACCGTCAATGTTTTTCTCAGTATTTAATGATAGTAGTTATGCAGTACCACCGTCAATGTTTGCCCCAGTATATAATGATAACAGTTATACTGTACCACTGTCAATTCTTGCCTCAGTATATAGTGATAGGTGTTATGCTGTACCCGTCAATGTCTGCCTCAGTATATAATAACAGGTATGCTGTACCCCTGTCAATGTTTGCCTAACGATAGAAGTTATGCAGTTTTAAAGTGTGTGTGGGTGTGGGTGCCACATACAGGATCCACCCCAGGTGCCAAATACTCTAGCTACACCCCTGGCCCCAAGAAATGCTTTTGGACGCCGCAGCCAGCAGCAAGCTATTATTAGCTTGCCTGCGGACCTAAGGCACACTGCGCAGAGAGTCTTCTCCTCTGTGATTGGAGGTCAGCTCTTGCGTGGCAGCATGAGTTTCCCAGAGAGCGTGGTGATGTCAGGCCTCGCGTCTGCTCACTCAGGGTGAATCCTGGAGCCGACACCAATTACAGCAGCGGCCAGCAGTGACACTGTGATCGCCTCCTAAACTATTTTAAAACAGGCGCCTGCCGCCATGCAGTGTATGGCGGACGTTGACGCCTGGGGAGGGGCCAGACATGGCCCCTGATGCCGATCTTGGTGTTGCTGAATGCCTTGACATTGAGGCATTACAGTAACACCGTTTAGGTGCAGAAAGCGAATGAAAGTAGATTGCTTTCTTCACCCGTTTTAAGTGATGGACCGTCAATTGTCATCAAGGGGTTAAATATTTCCCCAGTAATCTAGAAAGTAGTGGCCAAATTAAAATCATATAACTCCCTGCATTTAACATTGCTTTCCAAAAAAATGTTCCCTCCTGAATTTATCTTATCAGATGATAAACTAATTAAATTTCATTTTAGATCCTTTATGTGGTAGACAAATATTTTACTAAATTACAACAAACCAAGCATAGATTGGGTATCAATTTGATGGACCAGATTATAATGTAGTGTCCCTAATTTGGCACATGATTGATTAGATTACAACAAATTCTAAATTTACAGATGATGTCTTGGTTTGTCAAATGTCCCTGACAGTAGCATTAACATACCTCTTGCATATGCCATATGTGAAGTTACCCACCATTGTGAGAAGTTATTTCTTAAAAAGTGGCAGTGATATGTCAATAGATCATCCCCTGATATCAAGTAATTGATCAATAACATATTTCAGCACACTTCCTGGTTTTGTAACCAAGTACTCCAGGGAAGGAATCCCATTACCCTACCCTGATAATTTTGGGGTATTTTATGGGATAGACTGATGGGGAGACACTGGATGGACAAGGTGCTTCATGGGGGCAGGGGTGCTGTACTCTAGAGAGTAGAGTGATGTTTCAATGCTTATTGAATATAGAGGTTTGGATTTGTGGCAAAATGGTATCTATATTGTGGGTCACAAAAAGTTAAAATTGTTTTCTTTGTGTTTCCTTGCGGAATGATAATTAATTCCAGAAGTCACCTATGTACCTTTTTAGCTATTAGTTTATCTTGAAACGGGATTCCTGTGAACCCTCATTAGAACCTGAAATTGTTCTGCGATAGTGTGTCTGGCAATGTCAATATTGGAAAAATAATAAAAAAACATGTTTCTCATGAAAATTAATCTACTCACCTGAACAGAAATGAGGCCTGTTTCCTTATACAACTTTTTAATTAACCTGTCTTATAGTCACCATTAAACAATATTCATAGCTAACATAACTGTCAACCATAAAGTGTGAGGTAGAAATGTGTTTCTTGTGAAATGAATGCATAATCAACAATTGCAGACCTTTAAAAACACAAACTCATAAAAGGCTAAGCCCCCTTAAAGTCATATTACATCTTTAGACATAGATTTAGAAACATTTTATATTTTATTTCACAGTCTGAACCTGCAATAACAGACTACACTTGGAATAATTTATCTTATGGTCCTATATTAGTTTAAGGTGTACAAAATATGACAATTACTATTGGACATTACTTAATGTAATGTTTTTTCTAGAAAATATATACACATTTTTTTAAAAAAGTGCAAAAGTTAACATCCATAGAACAAATGCTTATGAACAGCAGCTGATGGTTTTTCAGACTGGAACACGATTATCTTTGCCCCATTTCTTTAGGATCCGGATAATATACTCTACTTGTGTACTGCCTGTACTCCGTAGCAAATGGAGCACCTCCCTTAAAGTTTCTCTGGAAAACAAAATGAAAATAACAAATTCACGAAATCTGACACAGAGTGTGTGCAAATTTTGCAGTATATTTTTTGTCATTGGATTGTATTTAACCTAAAGTCATTATGTTGCAGGGGTGTTTTGTGTACAGAGAAATTCTGTAAAATCCCAAATCTCCTTTATTTACTTCACAGTAGCCAGTGACAAAAATGAAAAAAAAAACACCTCAAAATAATTGCATTAAGCACTGGCTAAATAATGGCCATATCCTCAACAATAGTGGATGGTATTCCCATTTACATATATTGCAGTTGTCCAGCAGAACTTTAACATGCACAAATTACCATCTGTAACCATCTCAAGCTCTCAAGGAACAGAAATCATGGACTTGATTCAATGTCTATTTTCCAGATTATTGCAGGTAAAAGAGATGTTACAACATGGTACAGTTTTTGTTTTGTTTTTTTTTAGCTTTATCTCAAATCTCCGTTTATTAAAAAGGTAATACAATACATACATGGTAGCACATTCTGACATAGAAGATGAGTCAGAGCATAAACAGGTAAGATGGACTGTAGAGCGGATACATGTGAAGGATAAAAGAATGATAACAAGGCAGGTCCATACAATGCGTACAATCAGGTTCAACCAATAGCGCCACACGTATAATCGAAGCGCAAGAGTGGTACAGCACTATCCATAGGTAAGTAGACATCATTCTTTAGAACTAGAGTGATACAAAAGTGTCGACCGCTACCATGAAAATTAGATACAGAGATCACAAAAAGAAAATAAACTACAATCAGAACTAAACATAAGCCGCGAAGGGCATGAAGAACTGTCCAGCGGGATATTGTAGACAACAAACAGACCGGAGGGTATATAATGGAGAAAAAAATAAAAATAAACAGTGAGTTGATTACCTAAATAAATAAATAAAGGAGACACGACGTATACCGTATTTGCTCGATTATAAGACGACCCTGATTATAAGACGACCCCCCAAAATCAAAATATTAATTTAGGAAAAAAACAAAAAGCCTGAATATAAGACGACCCTATAGGAAAAAAAGTTTTACTAGTAAATATTAATTCATGTAAACTATTTTTTCATATTTAATAAAAGCTATGATTGAGAAAAATATATTTTGAATTTCCTTTGTTTTGCCAACCTGCCCC
>VKOC01000004.1:27992920-28008546 GCA_009364415.1 Spea multiplicata
AGATATGCCACATACCCCCCGACATGCCACATACCCCCCGACATGCCACTCCACCCTCCCCACATATGGCTTATATACCCTATATGCCTTATACCCCCTATATGTCACTCCATCTTCCCCAGGTATGCCGTATACCCCCTTGATATCCCATAGTGCACTCATATATTTGCAGACTCGTTCACAGATACAATACTTTTATAAAAACAGGGTTAATCTTCATTGCCCCAAGGATTTAGATTCCCCCTCAGTTTGCCCCCCTTTACCTCTAACTGCACCTTAAGTTAACTGTATTTAATTAAATTAACCCTCAGTCCTCAGCATTAAATTAACCCTAAGAGAAACCCCATTAACCATAACTCCGTAATGTATGAACCCTTAAGAACCCCATCATCCACGACTGCCCCGAAATAACCCTGAAACCCATTTCAACACATCTGCCCTAATTAACCCTGAAGACCCCATCAACCACAATTAACCCTAAACACCCCACTAACTATAACTGCCCCTAATTAACCCAACTATAACTGCCCCTAACTTTCAGTAGCCCAAATATTAATTTTATACTCACCAGTTAGATGAGTTCTTGAGCCTGAGCCATCAGGACGGTATAGGAAATGGGTGGGGCCAGTCGGCACTTTGGTCCCGCCTCTTTCTGGTTTCCTGTCTCTCCCTGCAGTCACTGTCGATAGCCCCCCCCATTCTCTCTGTCCCTCCTTGCAGCCAATCGGTAGTGACTGCAGGGAGGGACTGGAAGAAGGAAGTGGGTGAGCCAATCGGCAGTGACTGCAGGGATCGATAATGAAATTCGTTGTCAACGATTTTCATTATCTATTATCGATTTTATCGATTAGTTGTTGCAGCCTTAGTTGGTACCTATTTGAACAATTGAAGGCTTATGCAGTATGCATAATCTTTAGTTTCTTTTGTTCTGGTGCAAGATATATATGCACACAACTATATTTAATGTACTGTATTTTTGTATGAGCTGGTGTATGTAATTGTGCAGAAATTCATTAATTTGAATCATAGTTTTCTTTATTTGACAGCATTGAGTTACAGCTGCAGGCACTGAGCCCAAGCAATAGAAATGTGGTTTACGGTTATATAGAGGCTTTTGTTCCTTGCAACAAGGAGACTCTTGTCAAGCGCCTAAAAAAACTTCATCTTCACATACAGGTAAGGTGCAAGTGACCCTGCACTGCAAACATTTTTATTTCTGGGATAAATATAGCATTTTCAGCACAAATCCTATATTTTTATAGTTTTGGTGTCAATAGTCCTTTCACCAATGTTAATGAACTAGTTGTCATTATCTATAGTAGCTGTTCTTTACAGATTTAATTACTGTTGTATGGTTTACTTTGGGAGAGGGGTATATTTTACATATGTACTTATTCTTATGTTACAGGATGATCAATTGAGAGAGCCGTTGCAGAGACTAAAAATGGCTATTAGTAGTGTAATGCCTGACCAATTAAACAGATACCAAGAAGACTGTGAAGCACGCAACCAGGCCAAAAATGCCAAGTAGGTATTTGGTATTTTACTCACTCCTACGGCTGTCTTTTAAAAAAAAAAAAACAAAAACAAAAAAACAACACAAGAAATGTACTAAGAAATACACCAAATAGTGATCGGCCTTTCGGTGGTCAGACATCATAAATTATTTGGGACAAGAGTGACCTCATTACATTTTGTTATTTGAAAGTCATGGTATTCATATATCCAGGCCTTGTCTCGTGGCTCTATTTCAGTCTCTCTGATGTTGCCAATGATACAGATAGATGGTAGATTCATCTGTTAAGATGGCTATTGTCTTGGATGGAGCACCTTCCCCCATGTTACCTTCCTTGTGTTCTTGGACACATTTTTTGTTTGATCACACAGTTTGTAGTTTCACTGTAGTCACATTGTGTAATCATGAGGGCAGCCGTGAACTGAGGCATGGCAGTAGTTGGTCCCTGTAATTACACATGGATAAAAGCCTGATCAATGGCAATACAACATTGTATTTGGTAATTACCTGGGATATCTATTAATCTATATTTTGTTTTCATGTGTGTCATCTACCTCTCACTTGCAAGTAATGCCACCTTGCCCTAAGTAACATTTACTATTCTGCTTAGTTTATTTGATTTGTTTTTTAATCATGTTATTATTGTCTAATAACGATAATAAGATTTAAATAGCCTTGCTTGTTGCAAGTTATAAATCAACAAATTAATAAAATAGTCATCTAGATTTAAAATAAGGTAATTTTATCCTGCTTATTAGGGGGTTACCCTTTGGTCCTGTGATATATTAATGATCTTGATACGAAAAGTAAATCACCAGATTGGTTTATCGTTATTTAGATTAGTTTTGCCTAACTCTGACCCCTTAGTTTAGTAAGTCTGAAAAGCATGGTGTAGTAATTTTACCTGGTCATTTTAAGGTATATTTAAGAAAACCTTCTGCGAGAATTAAATTTTATTTTATATCTTTAATATAATTCGGTAGTGGTGCTTTATGCCACATGTTGTATGACAGCCAGTAAGTGCAAGAAATAGTGCCCCCTTAACAGTATAAATTGGCAATTTAAATAATCTGAATTTAATATGCAATTCTAGGCATCAGGGAGAGGAGGATCGTGATAAAAATCCTTCTGAGGAAGAGGATGATGAGAAGCCTGGCAAAAGGGTGATGGGTCCACGGAAGAAGTTTTGTTGGGATGATCGCATAAGGTAACTTTTTGCCAAACATGATATCACGATATTGAAAGACATTTTCAGTGTATATGATTCAAAAGTATGGCAAAGCAGTTGGGAAGTGATGGATGACATGAGCATAGCCCACACAATTGGAATGCATCTTGATTTGGAGTTCTAGTGGAACATCTGGGTTTTTTTTGTGCATAATTGTACATTTTACATTGTGGTGTCTGTGAATATGGTGAGTTTTTAAATAATGTTATAATGTATAGATGCTCAAAAGTTCAGACTTTCTGGTGATACATTGAAATGTGGAAGCATAAACGTGATCCTTTTTTTATTTAAATACTAATTACAGTTAACTGCACTTTTTTATGTAGGAATTTGCTTTGTAACTTAGTGAGAATAAAGCTGGGATGCTATGAACTTGAACCTAATAAAACCCAGTCAGCAGAAGACTATTTAAAGGCGTTTATGGAGACCGAGATTAAACCTTTATGGCCCAAAGGTTGGATGCAGTTAAGGTAAGTGTTAAAATTCTGTACCAAAAAAGGAAAAAAAATGTGTGTTTTATATATTTATATTTCTATATATATATATATAAATATATATATATATATATAATGTGTGTGTGTGTGTGTGTTAACTCTGGAATAATAATTGAATGGGGCAGTAGTGATGAAATCATGTCAAGACTAATGCTGCAAGGACCAGTATTTTAGTTAATGTGCTCATTGTTTAAAGTATATTTAATAAATGCCGATTTAACTCTTATTTGCTGGTTCAATAGCAAAAATTATTCTGTTCACCCAGGTAGTTGTATCTGAGTAGAACCAGGAATGGTATTCTAAAACAGCTGCTTTGTGTTACTCAGAGGTATTACTCTATGTATGTAAAATGCTATTTAGAAATAGGAACTAGTAAGCAATTGGAACTGAAAATATGATGAATTGATAGAAAATGCAGTGTGTCATTAAATGCAGGGTTTAATTGTAAATCTTTCTTATTAGGATGCTGTTTAAGGAAAGCCGCAGTGTACACAATCATCTCACCTCTGCTCCGTGAGTATAAACTTTAATCAAATAGGGCTATCTTTGGTGGAGACATGGGGTGAGACTGTGGCTAATTGATTAGTTGGCCCACTATTTATTCAATTAAAATAATTTATTGAGGAGGCCTAGGAAATTAATGATGGGAACTGGGGACCAGATCGGGCCAAAAGGTAGGGGAGGGTTTATTTACTTTGCAGATCGGAGGGTGGGGGGAGCTAATGAGGGGAAAAGAGAGAGAAGAGACAGGAGACCGGATCAGACCAAAGGGTGGGAGGGAGGTAATACATACCTCATTGCTGTCTGACACGTCTTCTCCGCTGATTTCGAAAGTAGCATCCGTCTGAAGTAACTTAGACTAATAGCGCATGCTGTACCCAGATGAAGCAATCAATAATTATTTTAATTATTGCTTATCGGTTTAGTCGATTAGTTGTTTCAACCCCAGGTGAGACTTGCTTAAAATTTTATGAATGAAGATTTGCCTTGGGTTTATATGTGTAAACAGTAGCTTGAAAAGGAAACATTACTTAATTTGTAAGCGCTTGCTTGTAGCTGTATTAGTGTGTATTTGCTTTTATTTTACTTGATCATCTTTTTCAACCCACAGAGCTAAGAAAAAAGTTATTCTGGCCCCTAAGCCAAAAGTCAAGGCAAGTTTTTGAGATTTTACATTGAATGCACCCCTTTTTCTTCCTAGATGTTCTTCTAGATGTTCTTCTATATGTGAGAGTTATTATTTAAACTCACCAGTCATTGATGTTTACAGTTATATAGTTTTTTTTAGCTTTTCTGTTTGTTTTTTTTATCCTCCTATAATTTAGAGTTTATTTTACTAACAATTTAATTTCATGTTCCCATTTAGGAGTCTAGTCCAAAAAAAGAACAAAAGACATCAACTCCTCTCCCCACAGTAGTCCGTGCACCTTCTTTGAATGCAGTTACACCAATAGGTGGTCCAACCAGCTCAAGTTGTACGTTCCCTTCAGAGACTATATGTCTAGATGACTCTTTGGATGAAGATCTTTCTTTCAAACCTCCTTCATTGGATTCTGTCTCTGATGCGCTTGCTGTGCTTAATAATGGAGCAAATACCCCAACATCCATGTGCAACATAGACACTCCTACCTCTAGGCCAAGGACTGCCTTGAGAGAGGAAAAACTTGCCTCAATCATGAGCAAATTGCCATTGGGGGGTCCTAAAAAAACCGAACCTCCTCATCATACATCCAGCCTTATTGCTGGCCATTCAGCCTCTCAACCAAAGAAAGCCCAAGATCTGGCACCAGCCCTTCCCACAGTGGTTTCTGGGCTCATTGCAGGATCTTCAATACAAAACCCAAAAGTGTCACTTGAGGCACTACCTACAAAGCTGCTTCAGCAAGGAATCCAGAGATCTCAGGCTGAGGTGTCTTCGTCTACACCTCCTAAGGTCAAGGCTTCTTCAGCTACACAAACCAAAGCAGCTTGTGCCTCATCATCATCTACCCCTTCCTCCTCCTCCTCATCAGTGTATTTGGTATCCTCTTCGCAAGCCCATGTAACCTCCCTTTCTTCACAAGTTCAAAACGCTTCTTCATTACATGTTGCCAAGGTCCATCAGCACCAGAACCTTCAGCAAACTTATGTAACACCATTACAAGCAACCATCAGTAAATCTCATACTAACCCTGTTGTGCGACTGACCAGCAGTCCCCAGATCTCTTCCACGTCACCTATTGTAAAGACACCTGAAAAACTTACAATTTACCGGCCACCCTCTTTACCCTCACCTAGTAGCAGCCATCATACTTCAGTATCTCGAACAGTTGCCTCTTCTACCTCCAGCAACCTCTTAGCAAAAAATATTGGTGTACAAGGTTCAAGTTCTGGCTTCAAATCCCCATATACCATGGCCCCATCCCCCAAGCCCTCCACTACTCCTAGTTCTTCCAGTTCATCTACTTCTGTCTCCCTGAGTAATACCACTCACAAGCTGTCAAGTTCAAGTATTGGACGTCCCTCACCTACAGCTAGCCCATTGTCTTCTGGCCGGGGGTTTGGAGGCACCCAGGGGGCAAAGAACCCTTCAGTGCTCCCCAAGATCACAGGATCTTCCCCTAAAACAAATACTCCTAATATCAGGCAACCCTGTCCGTCTCCAAAAACATCCACCCCTTCTCCAAAGCCACAGACTCCTACAACCCCTGGACCTATTATAATTGCAACAACTAACTCTGCCATTAATGTAACCATACCCAGGGCCAACCCTAGTTTTACAACAAGTAGGACTAATATTTCTGGAAGTACATCAAGTGGCGCTTTGGGGGCTAGCAAAACGCCAGCTCATCATAGACTATCTGCCTCAGGTTCCCCAATTGCAGTTCCCCCTGTACAGGTGAGTCAATTAAGATATGCACTGATATGCTTGCATAGCTGTACATTTTCCTTCTTCAACATTGTGTGTGTCGTGAGTACTATATTGATTAAATATTATTTTGCTTCTAGCTGGAAAAGTATTTCACAGCCAAACGTTTGTAGAATAAATTAAGTAATGTATTTGGGGGAATGGTTACTACTTGCAAATATTGGTAACTGTTTTAAACCATTTGGTGGATGCCTTGGCCTTCACAGTTTCATACAACATTGCAAAAAAGGCAGTTGGCTGTACCGTCATAGAGTCAACTCTGGCAAAAACATGTTGGGGGTAAGAACTACGGGGGGCTATAATACCACCACTACCTGTAAATTATATGTTTAAAGCAGAGAAACCTTAAAATATTCTGTAATTGGTTACTTGTCAGCATTAAAATATGAGTTTGTACGCTATTGAAATCACTTGGTGAGCCCTCAAATGATCACACTAAAAAAAACTAAAGTCTTGGTATGTTGTAACACGCAAGCAAACCAAATTCATGCAGACTCTCATGCCACAATTAACTCCTTAAGGACTGATGATATATTATTATGCCCTACATAACCACCAGTTAAACTGGAGAACATATTATGCTCTCTGCTAATTGCAGCTTGTGGCAGGGCTGCTTCTGACTGCCTGAATCCCAGGCAGATCAGTAGCAGCTAATAGAAGGCACTTTCATACATGTAATTGCTGAGGAGCCAATGACATGCATGCTGCTAACAGCAATGTCTTTAAACATTGACCGCTGCCTCACAATCACAGCTAGGGTGAGTACATTTTCCTTAAAAAAAAATATCGGTCTTTATGTTTCTGTTATATAGTGATCAGCAGTCTTTGTACGTTATTTTTTTTTTACATTTTTTTTAATTTTTAGTTATAGTTATAAATAGTTTTGTACTAAATGATTGTGTTTACGCTGTTTCTTGGCGGGAAACATTTTGTAAAGTAAAATATATAAAATTTGTGTGGCTAAATGACCGGTGAAAGTTGTACTTAGACAAGATAGCTAAAGTGTACAGACCAAACAAACCCCATTCGAGATCTTTTTTTTAACCCCTTAATGACAAAGCCCATACATGTACGGGCTCAAAATGCATTATTTTCAATGGGTTTAGGGACCACCCATTGTCCTTAAGGGGTTAATATATATACCATTAGTCCTTAAGGGGTTAAAAATAGGCAAGATGTGTTAAGACTATGTCTGTCATCCATCCAGCCAGGTATGTATAATACACATCTAGACAAATGAACATGTAACATGTTATAAATATTTGTTTACATGTAAATATTTTTTAAACACATTAATATATTATTTTATGCAGTCCACAGGAACAGCCTCTATTCTTGCCAGCACTTCACCGCTGACCCTCATGACATCACAGCTGTCCACAACAAACCCAAATGTGACAACTTCTTCACTTGGCCCGTTTGGAATGCTAGGTGGGCTGGTCCCAGTCAATATGCCGTTCCAGTTCCCACTTGAGTTGCTTGGCTTCGGGAGTGACACGGCCAGCGTGGTTACGTCCCAGGGTTCTACCTCAACTGCTTTCCACCACAACCTCACTCAAAGTAAGAATTATTACTTATGGGAAGTATAAAAAGTGATTTAACCAAAACAATTCAAAGGGCTATATAGAACATTTTGTCATTAAGCATCTACACTGTAATGCTGAATTTAAGCAGATTTGTCGTTTCCATGTAATAATGTGTTAAAGATTATATAAAGATGTGCATGTATTAACAGCCGCCTATTGTATATAACATTGAATAGTAGAGTAAGGAGAAGGGAATAACGTTTAGTATTGGAAATTATAATGCTAGCTTTGCTCAGGTTGCCCATTTCCTCTGTTCCTTTTAGGTACTTTTGAAATACCCATATCCAAATTATACCGATTGACAAAACAACCTGTTGGTTGTCTTAATGCTTGATATTGTGGTTTTTTGACTCAGTTTGTTAATAATTAATACTTGTGTATTGGCTGGAATAGCACACACTGTAGCATAGTTTTAAAATGTTCCAGAAAAGAGGAAGTTATGAAAATAAATGAGTAGAAGTTAGACTCCATTATCCTCTCTAAAATGTTAAAGGCAGGTTTTTCCAAAGGCACATCCTATTGGATATATATTGATGGTTTCTTTAGTGCATGAGTAGTCCATTTTAATTAATTCCCTAAATAATAAACAGTGCATCATTAATTATCTTCACAATGCAAGTCCAGACATAACGTAAAATTGCATTTTTTAATAAGGTCTGCTTAGTGAATGCACTGATTGGGTGCAGACATAAATCATACCTGTGTGGTTTACTGCTCGATAAAAATCTCCAGACTAAACTACAAGGTCTATGAGCAAGTACTTACAATGTGGAAGTTAAATGATGAAAACCACTCATAAGGAAATAGTTCTGTATATTGATGCACACCAAATGATAAACTGTATGTTGACACCTGACCATTACACCTACAGCATAACAACTTGTTGGAGATCCATTTAAATAAACATGGGCATTTATATGGAGTGGCTCCCAGTCAGCATTCCAATTCATCCCAAATGGGGTTAATGCGTGCTCGGGCCTTAACCCTAAACTCAACTCGAGTTTCCCCACACTTCAGATTATGCCTTTATGGACCTTGCTTTATGCTGAGGGGCACAGTAATTTTGCAACAGGAAGCTGCCTTCCACAGGCTGGTGGAACCCAAATCCAGTTTTTGTTACTTCTAGAAGTCACTACTTAGAATTGTTTTTATTACCCCTAATAAATATATTCCAAAGGTCTCTTATTTAAACTAATTAAGCATGAGTATAAACTAATTAATATTATTTTTTATATCTCCTTTTCTGGAATTTCAAGACTAAGGGAATACACACTTTGTTTTTTTTCACAGTGCAATTAAACTAAAGCGTGTGTTCTTTAGCTCTGGGATCTCATTGCTTTCAAGAACACTCACAATCACTTGCCACGTCTTTGTATTTCCTCCAGGTGCTACATGGTTCTGTAGTCACTTTTTCTGTTTCCATTTTATTTAGATATACTGAAAGGGTTACAGACACCCTCTCCACACACCCCCACCATCTCTCACCCCAGTTTGCCTCCTCATGTACAGCAAACATTTGCAGGTAAGGAGTGCTCAACAGTCCTCTGACTAACATTACAAAATTATTTACAGTGTATATGTGGATATGTAATTAGATGTAAACATATCCATCTTGTATTCCATTTCTTTATTACATTGTTTCTCTGTACCGCTTTGTATTTAAAAAGGCACATCCTTTGCATTTTAATTCATATAAAAGCTGCATGAGACCTTTATATTTTTTGGAAGACCCCTCCACATGAGCATTTGTCCCTGCTCCCAGCCTCTTGTCTGCTCCAGCATTGGCTCTGGGAACACTGATGGTTCTTGCCCCCATATGCATATGTGGCTTCAAGCAGCCAGTCAGTGGCACAAATAATTGAACCACAGAGGTGAAGTAGGGCAGCTGAAGAGCTACAGTTTGTAGGTATTTTTTCTCCTTGCTGATCGCAGTGTGATCAGTGACGACAAACGTTCCCACAGCGTTCACAATATCATATCCCAATAATCACAATGCGAGTAGTAAAATAAATACAAAATAATGTGGTAACGTGTAAAAATAATTATCCTGTGATTTTACAATCAGGGGATCCATCAAGTTCCAACAAAATGTAAAAAGTAAAAAAAATACATCTTCACAGAAAATCCTAGCATGAAAAGAGTTAAAATATTAGCACCCTAAAAGTTTGGTGCTTTTTTAAAGAAAAAGTTTTGTAATAAGATATGCTGCCACTCTGTCCCCCCCTAATACGGTATATTTTTAAAATGTTTAGAGGTCCTCTTAGGGACCTCTTGTACATGTTATTAATGCCAGTGATGTCACAATGACATCACTTATCTCACTTTGTTTTTTTTTTTTATTGTATTTGTGATTTTGTTTTTTAAATCACCATTTTTCTTTTTCTTCGTTTTGTGTTTCAGCATGGGAGTAGAGTGAGAAACATGGTTTCTCACTTTCCTCCTTACGATCCCCCTGCACAGATCACACTGTGATCTCTATGCAAGTCCCCACAGACTTTAAAATGTAACAGTTTTCCGGCTTTCGTGACGAAGCTGTTACGTGAGATCGGGCAGCGATGCTGATCTCCAGTGATCTCCGGTGCCTGATCTCCCATGATCTCCTGTGCAGCGGCAGGGATGTGTCTCTGCTGCTGCAAGAAGGGCAGGACGTACCGTATGTCCATAGGGGATTCTTGGGATGCATTTTTTGGTTGTACCAGCACATGTCCATAGGGGACTGAAGGGGTTAAGGAGTTTAAAGTAAAATGAGGGTGTAAAAGGGAACTTAAACAACATCTGGCCAAATAATAAACAATGGCCCCCAAATATACATTTGGTACATATACAGCTAATCATGCATAATAAAAATAAACATGAATTAACCTGGCTACCAGGTGTGGTAGAGTAGTTCAAATATGATTAAATACATTTCTATCCTACAGTAGCATGTGGCAAGATGGTTATTTGCAGAGACCTTGTAGTGAAAGGGGGAATTCATTTGTAAACATACTGCATGTAAACTTATGAAAAATAAAACTCGCAAGACTGATAAGATCTGTTTATAGATGTAAAGATAGCAAGTAAATTAAATTACTTATGGAACTAGGGACTTACTAAGTCAAGACATGCACACAAAGACACAACTTTGGAGCACAACATGGGACTGGAGGTGTGTGAGCCTGAGCATTCCACCTACTTAAAGCTGCTTTGATTAAAAGTGTTTTTAAACTGTAGTATCTCATACTGATTACAGTAACATTGTTTTATACGGCTCATTGGATGCTGTATATCTGGAATGTTTGCACATTTGTTTGAAGGTTACAGGTTATTTGGATATTAGGATTAAGGAGGTTAATATAGGGTCAAACATTTTGGTAATGCAACTACCGGAAGATATCAACAGTTGGCAGCTACTCAGAATTGAGTTTCATTTTTTTTGCTTTTGTTTTGTAGTGAAAAACTATTATCTTTGTGAGCACTGTAATTAAATGGATTTACAAAATACCATAAAGATGCATCATATTTTAACTAGTTTTTAAGGCAAAGTAAATGAAGACTGGTAACCTAGCAGCTTATCTATTCTGCATCGTTCTGTACCTTGCAGTATTTTAAGTATTTAAATGTCTTACAGGATCATTTTACATTGGTTATTTCCAAATGGTTAATAAGGTAGCTTTTTTTTTTCTTTTCTTAGATGGAGGCCAAAGTAAAGGAGATTCCAAACTACAGCGAAAAAACCAGTGACTTCTGAACAAGAAAATGGATTGGAGGAAGATCTGTCATGTTTGTCTTTTCTGATTGGCCATGAATTGTCCTGTCAGAAAGTACTTCACTGGCTGTAAAGGCACCATATGCTGTCTATGTTTACATTACTCTGATCCCAATCACGGTGGAGAACACGTAACGTGATCAAGGCAAGAAGATTATTACAGGAGACTGGTCTTTTGCATGACTGGCTATAAGATGGTGCTACCAAACCACAAATGACCTGTTTATGGCAAAAAGTGGGGCACACGTCCACTCTCTGCAAACAGAATTAATTACTAGTTTGATCATGCAATTAATATTTATTTTTCTTGATCTATTATTACAAGAACATCATGCGGTGTAACAATTTCTGTACCATTTATGTAGAAAAATGCAGCACAAGATTGTCAGACAAAAAAATAAACTCAAAGTTATACAAAAAATATCTTATTTTTCAGTTTAGACTTAGATGAGCTAATCACTCAACTAAAGTAGGTTTTTATTTACGTCTACAGTCTGTAGTACCTTGTATCAAAAAGTACAGATCGAGCAATGGCTCTTTAAAGAAAAATAGCACATTAACAATCTATTGCAACAGGAGTTTTAGTTCCCTAGTTTCATCTTATAATTCTGTTATTTGCAAACTGACGCAAAAGAACACGGCTGCATAAAGATTAGCAGCTATTAAACACACTAACATTTGGAGTTCTGTTTTTGAGAAAGTTGTATAATGAACTAATAGGAGTTGCTGTAGTAAAATTTACTCATTTGGTAAAGCATATCTAATTATCTTGCTTTCAGACATAATGTTGGCATACCTATGAAAGACATATGTTAAGTAAACAAAGTAGGAACTAATACTTGGGTGGTTCATTATCATCTTTTTGTATTATACTCTTTGTAGCTCTGTTAAAACAGCACAAATTAGAAGTCTTTGGATTTAAAAAAAAAAAAAAGGAAAGCAACACTTCAATGCAAGCTTTTCATTTATAATGGATGTAGTGATCTATAGTGCCTGCTTACAATAATTCGAATAAGCATTATTTTTTACTGTTGATATCAATACCCTAAACCGGTGCATATAACAGACTATGATGGGTCCTTAAGTACTTGTGAAAAATACATTGCAAGTGTGTCCTCCTATTTAGACTGCTTTTCATCCATTCTGACCGGAGTTTAATTTATTTGCAATAAAGTTTGAATTTCTTTGTTTTTATTGAGGGATAGATCTGCCTCAAGTGTAAAAACTGCCATTTGTGGTCTGTCAGTTTCCTTTATTGTTATAGAGTGAAATAAAAGCCACTGGACTTTAGGTATCTTAAAATTAAAATATTCTACTTTTTCAGTTACCTTCGTCGTATGAGACTCAATTTTTGGAATCGCAAGTGAACTTCTGTCAAACCCGTATGTGTTTCTGAAATCATGAAGCAATAATGACTCTTGTGAATAGAATATAAGTCATGATATAGCTTTGTATTATGTGGAATATCTATATCTTATAGCCAGTCAAGCAGAAGTAGACAGGATAAGGTCTGGAGGTAGTTTCTATTATTCTGCAGTGGTGGCAAAAGAGCTTTGTGTATTGGAGAACTGCGGTATCTAATTTTGGACAAAAGGGTGCTTTCATACATTGCTGCTATAGGTGTGATATTTTTCTCTTTTTTTTTCCTCCTTGCTGTAGTACAATAGATGTAATATAATTTAAATCCTTGCTGATTCCTGGCTTATCAAGGGCATTAGTGTTTTACCATCAATCCTGCAATTGTAAATGGTAACTACTATTTGATTTTTAATTTGCTTCTCTTGAGCAATTATTCTCATATTTCATTCTTGTACTGTGCACAGAAGGCTGACTATCTAAAGATAACCATTTATATTTTTAAGAATACACCGTGATGGTGGTAGAGATGGACAGTGAAAACACCTGGACCCCCTAGTAGAGTCATTTCCACTTACTGAACAAAATTATAGTTCATTGTTTAAGTGCCTTTTATTTCTTGTGCTTATGTACAAATTCTCATCATAGTGCCAGTTACTGTTCATAAAAAAATGTTCCTTCACAGAAGGACGCATGTGCATATATTTTTTCAATTATTTTTCTTCTTTACTTTCTGATGTTGGATTGATAACATTTCTTGTATTTTTTTGATTCAATAAGAGGTGCCTTTTCTGGCATTAGGGCGTTTAAAGATGGCATAGGTACTCTAAACTGAGACTCGACAAGTTTTTTTGTTTTTTTTTTGCTGGAGCTTTGGTGGGATGGTTTTAATATGGGTAGAGGAGATGGTTGCCCAGAATCCTAGTGTTTAATGATTAAAATATAAAATAAAATATTTTGGTGATCCTGTGCTGGAATGTGTTAATTCTCATTTTGCACTTCATATTTCTTCAATTCTGTTGTCTTTCTTTTGTTTATATAATTTACATATTTTATTTAACTAATACACATATACTCTATATCAGCAGTCCACAACCCTTTTGGCATCAGGGACCGGTTTTGTGGAAGACCATTTTCCACGGCCCGGGGGTGGGGTGTTTAGGGTTCAATTCAAGTGCATTACAATTATTGTGCATTTTACTTCTATTATTATTACTACATTTAAAATATAATGAAATATATTTGCAACTTGGTTTGCCCTGGTTGTCTTTCCATCCGTAAAAAGCACATAAAATTGTGCCCTCTTCCAATTGGTAAATTGTTTACCCATGGGGTTATTTTAAAGTATTTGAAAAACTATTTTTGGCAGGAAACATACCATTTCAAAAGTGATAACTTTTTTTTTTTAGTCTCAAATTTAAAATGCCCTTTAATAGCAAAAAAGGAATATACAAAAATGTAGTTATTTTACATTTATAATGCAGTGGAATATCTGGATTTAGGCTGTAATATTTACAAATTTTTAGGGTTACTGTATATATAAAGTAAGAAGGGTGGCATCACAATGGAGTGCCCAATCTACAGTACTGCAATAATCTCCTGGGTAACTGAAGTGAAACAAATAATATAGCTTCATAATCATAAGTTAATCGTAAATCATAAGACATGGCTAATTATACAGTTGAGATGTCTACTTTACTAGGCTAGAAAGGCCAACTAGCAGGCACTCGAGTACACTACCTTACTGGCAGGGGAGAAAAATATGTGGAAGTTAGACTTCATCAACTATTCATGAATCATTAGATTCAATGGCATGAAAATCCTACGCACGCACGCACGCACGCACGCACGCACGCACGCACGCGCTCAGGGAGTCACACATACACGCACACAGGGAGTCTCTCTCTCTCTCACACACGCTCGCGCACTCGTAGTCTCTCACATACACACAGAGGCTCAGGCAGTCTCTCTCATATATACACACACACACACACACACACACACACACAGACTCGAGCAGTCTCTCTTACATACATATATATATATATATAATATATATAATATACACACACACACACACGACACACTCAAGGCAGTCCTCTCTCACCATGCTCACAACTCACACATACTCAAGCGTCTCGCTCTCATCTCTCTTTTCCTCACAACACAACTCAGCAGGCAAGTTCCTCTCTACATACACACACACACACACACACTCAGGCAGTCCCTCTCTCTCTCTCTCTCTCTCTCACACACACACACACAGGCAATCCCTCTCTCTCACAAACACAGACAGATTCAGGCAGTCACACACACACACACACAGACTCGGGTAGTCTCACACACACACACACACCACACACACACACACACACTCCACACACACACAGACTCGTGGTAGTCACACACACACACACACACACCGACGGGTAGTCTTCACACAACACACACACACACACACACAGACTCGGGTAGTCTCACACACACACACACACACACACAGACTCAGGTAGTCTCTCTCACACAGACACAGACTCAGGCAGTCTGGGTAACTGAAGTGAAACAAATAATCCTTAATCATAAGTTAATCGTAAATCATAAGACATGGCTAATTATAAAGTTGAGATGTCTACTTTACTAAGCTAGAAAGACCAACTGGCAGGCACTCAAGTACACTATCTTACTGGCAGGGATACATACTGAGGGGAGAAAAATATGTGAAAGTTAGACTTCATCAACTATTCATGAATCATTAGATTCAATGGCATGAAAATCCTAAAACACACACAC
>VKOC01000004.1:28062640-28088359 GCA_009364415.1 Spea multiplicata
TATACACCTCCAGAAATGCATTTTAACCCCCTTTATGCCACTCAGCCCCATGATATGCCTTTTAACCCAGCATGTACTGGCTGCCTTGGCTTGATAGGAGTGTGATTATATATATCAAACTGCTAACAGCAATCACACTCCTATCAATCCAAGGCAGCCAGTACATGCTGGGACCTGGGGATGATAGTAGTGGGATTACAGCCTCCCTATGCCATGCTACAACCCCCACCCCCCTTACACATCCATGCTATCACACACAAACACACATTCACAAACATTTAAATACTCATTCATTCCATTAATCACACATACTTCACACATTAAACACACACACATACTTACCCAAAAACCCTCCCCCACCCCCTTACCTGCACTGCAGTGCAGATCTCTCACTCGAAGACTTCTGCAGGGGCCCGGCTGTGCGAGCAACTTCTCTGGCCCCGCCCCCAGAGGAGGGAGGGGGGAGGCAGTGTTATGTGAGGTAGCTGCTAGCTTCCTGTTCTCCGGCTGCTAGAAGAGACGCTGCTCGCGACCAAAGCCCGGTAAGCAGCCTGGCCCCAGCAGAATGAGGTCTGATTAGAAGACGACCTTGATTATAAGACGAGGGGTATTTTCCAGAGCATTTGCTCTGAAAAAAACCTTGTCTTATAATCGAGCAAATACGGTACTATCAAGACTTATATGATGGTAACAAAGCTCCTAAGAATATCCAAGATTGACGCCCTTTACACCACTTTCTAGATTCAATCGCTTCACCGCGCCTTTCGCAAGCTCAACTAGAGTCCCTTAATGGCCCTGTTACAGAAGAAGAAATTCGGGCGATGATCTCCACACTTAAGACATCCAAACATCCAGACATACAGGGGATTGCAGTACACCGAGTACAATACAAACTAAGCCTGTTTGCCGATGACATTTTGCTCACCTTGACGAAGCCCCTAATCTCACTTCCTAACCTTTTTCGCCTGTTGAAGGATTTCTCCCAAATCTCCGGTTACAAGATAAATGATTCCAAGTGTGAGGCATTGGATGTTAATCTGGAGCCACAAGTCCAACTACTCATTGCGGCTAATTTTAAATTCTCATGGCAGCCTTCGTCTATAAAATACTTAGGCATACATGTCACCAGGGACTTTACAACGCTTTATCAGGCCAATTATCCGCCTCTCATGGGATCCTTACGCTCGGAGATGCGGCAATGAGCCCGCTACACTATCTCCTGGCTAGGGCGCATATGTGCTGTCAAAATGAATTTATTGCCCAGGCTCTTGTACCTATTTCGTGCGCTACCCATACCAGTCAAGAAAGAGGAGATTGCGGCTTTTCAATCTACTGTCTTAGAATATGTGTGGGCCACCAGACGGGCTCGCATTAAAAAGTCCACAATGTATAAACCAAAGCAAATAGGAGGTTTGGCTGTTCCAGATTTATATATGTATTACGTGGCGGCTAGGGTCTCTCAGTTGGAAGCCTGGTCTTACCCAACCAACACCCTTCCCTAGGTGGCTATAGAGCAAACATATTTCCCGAACCAGAACCTCGGACAGATCCTGTGGCTAGATAACCCGACCCTACTATGTCCTTCCTCATCCGCTACTATATCAGCTACACTCCTTCTCTGGCGTGCCTGGCCCTCCAAACTTCGCCTAGCTGGTCCGGTTTCTCCACTCACGCCATTGTTGTCCAACCCTCTCTTCCCAGAAGGCATGCATACGTCGACCTTCCAGTGGTGGATCGCTGCTGGCTTACTCACCCTGGGCGACCTGGTTCGAGGTGGACAGATGTTCTCTTTTGCCACGCTCCAAGAATCCAAACGTTTACCTCCAAACGAAACGTTCCGCTATTTACAAGTACGCCATTTTATACGCTCTTTATTGGCTAGAGGCGGGATGTCCGCTCCGACGATTTTTGTACGCCGATTTATGGCTGGAAGGAGGCTTAAGGGATCTATCTCTACGCATTACTCCAGCTTTATTTCGGTTACGTCTGCTCACCCTCCACAATATCGTTCCCAATGGCACAAAGACTTACTCACTACTTACTCTGATGAAGAATGGGATTCGGCTGCGACTAATCCACATAAAACCACAATTAACACACTGATCAAAGAAAGAGCAAGGTCGCAAGGTGGTATACTTCGCCCGTAAATCTGTCACACATGGTCATGGGTTCCAGTGATTGCTGTTTCCGAGGGTGCGGAGAGAGGGGCACCTACCTTCAAGCATGGTGGGCATGTAGCTTAGTTCAACCTATTTGGTCCTCTTTTTCTGACAAGTTGTCAAAAGCATTGAACATTGACATACACTTATCGCTCTCCTTATGATGGACGTCCTGGGCGGCACTTTGTCAACTCCAAATCAGCAACTTATTCACAGGATATGCGTGGCTGTCAAACAGGCTATTGCTAAAAGATGGAAGGGGGCCCCTCCAACTCACGGAGAAATCCAGTCTAACATATGGCACATCATCAATATGGAAAAGATCACTGCCAAACCACATGATAGCATGCCAAAGTTTGAGGCTATATGGGAACCTTGGCTTGCTACGTTCACTGGACCTAGGCCAGTTCACTCGCTGCTCCACCTATGACCCGAAGAGGGTGGTTCTCATTGCTTTTTTTCTCCCTTCTCTTCTTCTCTCTTTTCTTTTCTCTTCTTCTACCCCCTTTCCCTCCCCCCTCCCGTGTGAATTGTTTGCCAGATTGTTGCCTACATACCATATTTATTTTCTTTGGGCGCACATTGTGTTCGCTTTGAGGTGCATGATACTAATCGCTGCTGTGCCCTTGTTGCAATTTCATGACAATGTTCGCAGTTTTGTCTCATATATGCTGTGATATGCATCTATGTCACTGTATCATGATATGTAGTAATGCATCACATTGGATATGGCAACTGTTGCTTATTCTATGTTAAAATGCAAATAAAATGCTTTAAACAAAAAAAAAGGAATGCTCTATCTTTTTCATTAAAAAGGTTTTGGTATCTCCTCGTCACCTTTCTCCTTCTGTGTCTTCTCAGTAATGTGTGTTTTACCACTTTTCTGACTTGGAAATTCTGTTGGTTTTTGTTATACCATTCCTTGTTTTTTTGTTGTTTTATTGGGTTTTTAGGGTGCGTGTGTTTCTGGACCTCTGTTTGGGTTAAATTGTGGGAAAACATTAAGAGGATGTGTTTTGCAGACGGGCAAATTGTATGTTCATCTGTTTGTCTGGTGGGGGGGCTTGTTGGGACCCCCTGGGACTTCTTACACTTGTTCTGTGGTCCCCTTTCCCCGGAGGGGTGTGAGTTAATGGCGTCTACTTCTACTCCCTTACCAATGTCGGTGAGTAAGATACATACAATCCGCTCAATCCGTTTTCTTTCCTGGAATGTTGAGGGACTTAACTCTCCTGTAAAACTTAAAAAGGTCTTGACTCACCTTTGTAAATCCTGCCCTGATATCATCTGTTTACAAAAGACATGTTGGTGTGGCTGTGCCACTAATATACTTAAGGCCTCCTGGATAGCTAATTGTTATTCTTTTATTTATACGAGAAAATCCAGGGGCACTTGTATTGTGCTCGCAACGCGTTTGCAGTACTCAGTTGAGGTGGAGATACACTTCTTGAAGAGTCGAATAGGATCTGATACTTTCCCTTTGGTTAATGTTTATGCTCCTAACTCAGGTTCCAAGGTTCCTTTTTGGCAAAGATTTATGCTCTTTTAGTTGAAATATCTGCTACTGATATTGGGTGGTGATTTTAACATTGTTATTGATCCTGGCCTGGATGCTTCACGCCACCCCCCTTGGTTCTCCTTGATACCCCTCATTGACAGCTTCCACTTGATAGATGTGTGGAGACATACCCATCCTGTTGACAAGCAATTTACGCTCTATTCCCATCCCCAGGATTCCTTTTCTAGGTTGGATTATTTTTTGGTTTCAGAGTCTATGTTAAATAGAGTTAAAGGCACGCAAATATTCCCGATAGTTATTTCTGACCATACTCCGGTGTGTCTTGACCTTAACCTTAAGTCTCCTAGCCAGTTCAACTTTAATTGGAGGTTTCCCCTCACATCTCTTTTATTGACAATTTTCGGTCCTTTCTAGAACGTGAATGGCTTAATTATGTAGATGACAGTCTTGAACATGTGGATGATATTAACTTATTTTGGGAGGCTTCCAAGTCGGTGATGTGGAGGCACATTATTAGTTTAGAGGCAGACTTATTTCATGATCTCTGGGCATGTCCAGGTGTTGGGAGGTTTTGGAAGGATGTCCATTGTTTCGTGGTGCAGCTGTTGGCCATTCCACTTGTTGTAACGGCAGAGTGGGCCCTGTTCAGAATTCTGCCACTGCCAGGTAGTAGGCATTTCTCTGCTAGGGAAAGGGCACTTGCTGACTATATCGGCTGTTAGTAAAAAGGCCATTTGAGCCCAATGGATTCAATCCAGTCCGCCGAGTCTAGGTATGGCTTTCTTTTTCATAGATTGGCTGGAGGCGACTCTGCAAAGGGAGGTGAAGGCTAAATCTTTTTTTCAAAAAAGGTCCGGGTTTATTGCTATTAAAGATGACACTATTAAAAGTTCCCTTTACAATACGTTTAGACTTTCTGCTGTCCTTCTGTGTTAGCTGTATTATTATGTATGCTTGTATTATGTATTTTATGTCCCTATAATTTGGATCACTGTTCTGTGCTTGTTACCACTGTGTGACTTTTATATTTTTGAACTTTGTTTTGGCCTGTGTCTTTTGTACGTTTTTTGTATGTACTAAAAAAAAAAAGGTTTTGGTTATTACTCTTGTAACACTTTTAAAATGCCCACAATGGAGGACTGGCCTTCCATTTCTAAAATTAGGTCTCTCTTTTGAGATATTTGTTTAAAAAAGAAGCAAGTGCACTTCTCTCCTTGCTCTAAGTGTTTTAACCCAGGCATTAAAAATAATTTGTTTAGCTTTAAAAACTAAAACATTTTTAATCTCCTTATTTAAAAAAGAATTTGCAAACGCATATTAACCTCTTGATGACAAGACGGTTTCTTACTTGTAATACGCTTTGGAACAAAGGCTTTTTTAAAGTGTTAAAGTGTTGCTGTTTAGCTGTAATTTTTTCATGACAAGCAGAGCTTTCTTTAGATACACTTCTATTTGAAAAATCTTTTACTCATCCACAAAACTAATGAAAAAACCTGCTAAATAGATTCTGCTGTTTGACCTGAGTTTAGAAATACCCCAAATCTTTATTTCCTTTTTGCGCATGTTATAGGGCAATAAGTACAAGTAGCGTTTTGCTATTTCAAAACCTTTTTTTCCAAATCTGGTCATTCTGCTTCATGTGGTATTTGGGACATCTTTGAAGACAGCCAATGCAATTTACCCTATCAAACCATATATTTTTGAAAACTAGACACTCCAGGTTATTTTTACCAGGGTAATTTTACCACCAGCCTTTGTCAGACTTTATGGTAGTAATTTTTTTTTTCGCCCGCATTTTACTTCAGGTATGAATTTTCCTCTGCTGGTATATGTCACTGTCACAGAATACCACAATATGTGTTCAGCAACATCTCCTGCGCACAGTGATAGCATGCATGGGTTTGTTGGGTTGTTTGGGGATTAAAAAGCCACATTTGGCATGTTGAAAATTCTGCCTATATATCCCATTAGGGATATCCCTGAACCTGGCCAATTCAATTTACCCTATCAAACCATATATTTTAAACCATATATATACACCCCTGGGAATTTCAAAAGCTGGTATTTTAACTGTTTCCATGCACACATTTTACCACCTGCCTTTATTACAGTTTGCCATAGTATTTTCTTCATGGTTTTTTTTCAATGCACATTTTACTTCAGGTATGAATTTACCGCTCCTGGTATATGTTCCTGTCAAACAACAATAGCGTTCAATAGCATATCCCGAGTATAGTGATACCCCCATGCATGGATTTGTTGGGATATTTGGGCGGTAAAAGGCCACCTTTGTGAGGTATGCACTTTTTGGCATTTGGACATCTGGTCAGTCTGTGCCCATGTCCCATATTTGGGACATCTTTGAAGCCGGCCAATTCAATTTACTCCATCAAATCATATTTTTTTTTGAAAAAAACTACGCCCCCTGTGAACTCATTGATGTGACAATTGGTGCCGCAATCTTGTGAGTGGCAGGAATGTCACTCACTGATGGAGCTTGTGGTTGCATGTCAGCAACACCGATTACGCTTAGGAAGCAATTGCTGATCGTTTCCTAAGCTTTGTTTTAGCCGGCTGTCCTCTAGTAACAATAAAATAAGTTTCCACAGACCATTCTTAGTTTTAGATTTGTTAGGATTTAAAAGGCTAGTTTTTAAAAGTTTATGGTAGAGAATATGTTATCTTCTCAAAACATGTCCCAGATATTAAAACCATAACATATAAAAATCAATGCGGGAGCTGGCCTGGCCATTAGAACATGCATATGCAGGTCAGAGGGTTTTAAATGCCTCCACACATATGTCAATTTAAAATCAATAATATATTTTTAAGCAATTTCAATAATAGAATTTAAAATCAGATTTTTGTTTTTAAAAACCCAGACCAGTAAGAGGGCCCAGCGGTCCAGTTCTTCTTTAAATGCCCATAAAACAGTCCATGATCTATCGCACACTCCTGTAAATTTTGAGTCTGTAGATATATGAACAAAGCAGCCCTTCTGACAGGGCTCCTTAGAATCCTCACATTAGGTGAGGCAACAATGAGATCCAGTGTGAGAGGTCTAGTGTGTTTTATCAGCATCCCTCTCACCTTCAGAGTCCGAAACTTCTAATATGCAGCTGTAATCCATGATGTAAAAAAGATCAGACAGGGAAAGTCCCATCTCAGCAACCCTAGCATAGCTCTGTATGCTTCTAGCCACCGTCTGGACAGATGACTCTGGAAGGCCTTCCAGCTCGGACTTCTGCTTTGATAAATTCTAATATACTTAGAATGTAGACTTATGCTGCAGCCGGAAGGTGTGGCTAGCAGCGGGGGTTGTCTGCGTGCATCGCACATACCTTCACCAGCTGTCAGAGATCAGAGTTCCCTGCACCGGAAGTTGTTTACGCAAATCGCGTAGACATCTAAACACTGCCCCAGCTACACACCGGGGACTCAGTACCGGTAAGTGGGGTGGGGGAGAGACAGGAGGATCCAGGTGCAGGGGATCTGGATCTTAGTCGTCTCATAGTCAGTCCTATTTCAGGTCTGATTATAAGACGACCCCGATTATAAGACGAGGGGTATTTTTCAGAGCATTTGCTCTGAAAAAAAACCTTGTCTTATAATCTAGCAAATACGGTATATTATATATATATATATACACACACATACATATATAAGTAGAGGGGGATATATGTTTATCTTGACAAAGGACCCGATCTTGCCTGAAAAGTTTTTTTTGTACCCACAATAAAATGTGATTTATTTGAAACCCATGAGTGTGTTTGTTCTAGTGAACTCATTTAAAAATAAATCGAAGTATATATGGTATTTATGTAGAATATTTGGTGCACTGAGGGAAAATCATTAACTGATGTTTTATGCAAGATAATTTCTGATGTGAGTGAAATCTTAAGTAACTGCTGATGTGCAATGACCCTTCATTTGTTCTTGAATATTTTAATGTGAAAACTTAAAAAATACATTATGGGGAACACACAACAAATGTAGCATATTTGTGTTTAGAATTCGATGATAACTGTATAAAATATCTCCTTTTTTATTGTGCCACTAAGTAAGCAGTTTAAAAGGCATTTGCAAATACGATGGAACCCTAGTGACTTGAAACAATTAAGTCATGTCTCACCATGTAAATGTCATATTTTATAGGGGAAATCTTCAATATATCTCCGAAGTGATGGTTGAATAGGAAGCCTGGCGAGTCCTTCCCTTCCATAATGAATCACAATAGACTTGCGACAGAATTGCTGCAAGGTAAGAACCCGTGTCCTCCTCAGTGGCTGAGAGAGCACAACCGGGGTACCGTTTTGACAGCGCAATGGGCTATGTCTGCTTCTTTCCACTGCCAGCTCCAGAAGTTTGACAGGACAGTCTGCAAACAGCTCCCGCAACCAAAAGCAGCCCCTGTGAAACAAGACCCTTACACTGACTGGGCCAGATTCCATTTTGAAGCTGACACTAAATAGGTGCCCCTTTTGGGAGCTGTCACGCACAAGGAAAGTGCCAGTATTTTCTCTCTTCAGCATTGCATGAGCTTCAGCGGTGGGTAGAGGTCCCCAATAAAAACCACTAGCCTGAAGTGTAACCACAGAACGCTCCACAAGCTGACGTTCATTGTCCCGGAAAAGTCTGTACCGCGATTCAGGTACAAAAGAAGGTGAAGGACAAAGGATTTGAGTTGATTCTTGCTGGGGACAAGTCCCCCCTCCAACCATTTCAAAGGCTCCATATGTCAAAGAACATCTTTATTCTGCAGAGGCACTGTGTATTCTGCCTGTAAAAAAAAAACCCACATTAATAAATATTAGGTAACCAAAATGTAATCAGAAATGCATTATAACAAATATATACATATTTTGGTGCTAGTAGATTAAACAAAAAAATGCACTAGGTGTTGCTGTTAACAGATGGTTCAAGTTTTTTTTTAACGCAAGGTTTGTCAGAATAAATTCTGCATGCCTCCCTAATAGTACTGCATGATGGATTAGTATCTACTTTTCAGCATTGAGGAGATCATTAACTCTGACCTAAGGTCCAACTGCATTTGCAACCTCCACCAGGCTTCACTGTTGCCTGCACTCATTCTTCGAGTACTGCTCTCCAGCCTTTTAATGAACAAACTGCATTCTGCTGCAGCCAAATCTTTAACATTTTGACTCATCAGACCAGGACTCTTAGACTCTTGACGGTCCAGATGGATGGGGCTGCGGCTCCACTTCGACTCAGACGCCAGCAAGGTGGTGGAGGGATACTGGTATGGCCTGGTATTATCAAAGATGAGCTAGTGGGACCTTTACAGGGTTGAAGGCGATCTCAAACTCAATTCCTAAAATATTGCCATTTTTTATAAGACACTTTCTTCAAGGAGTGGTAGAGGAAAAAGTCTGCATGCTTCAAGAAGATCATGATTTTTATGCAGGACAATGCTCCATTGCATGCATTGTAGCACTCCATTGCGTGGCTAGCCAGTAAAGCTCTTAAAGATGAAAAAATAATGGCATGGTCCCCTTCCTCACCTGACCTCGTGGGCCCTTCTTAAATGGCTTTATGCTGAAGGAAAACAGTACACCTCTCTGAACAGTGTCTGGGAAACTGCGGTTTTCAGAGCATTTGCTCTGAAAAAAAACCTGGTCTTATAATCGAGCAAATACGGTAATCAACTGAACAAGACTTACAAACCCTGTATTTACAGGTATACATAAATAATGTATGGAAACATAGCATAGCAGATATGGATCTACAGAATAACACAAACCCAGCTTTACAGGTATAGATCAATTGGAATTCACATAAAAACACGGCATTAAAGATCCCCGACATTGAAGCTAAAATCTGGAATATGCTAAGGATGGAAAAAATCACGGCGTACCTACATGACAAGTCACACCTTTTTCTTCTTACCTGGGAGCCGTGGTTGGAGAGGCTCGGGATGTCCCCTGCGGCCATCTCGTGGATTTGAGAAGGCTGAAGACTGGAGGTTAACCCCAACTCCGGAGGCTGAGGCCTGTAGGGGTACTTACCCCTTTATCCCCTTTTTTTCTCTCTCTTTCTTTCGTCTCTCTCTTCCTCTTTTTCATCTCTAGGTTCTCTCCTCCTTTCCAGGCCCTGTATGGAGCCCTACTGGTCTCTACATATTGTTGGCTTATCATGCGTCCTTACAGGCTTTGGTTAAGTACACACTATCATCCACGCTTCTTGATATAATGTAGTCCACTGTCCCAGCTGGGGCTATCTCATGTTACTTTACTTCTGTATTGTATTTCTGTGGGATGCTCTGTACACTTGTATATGTCCTGTATCCTTTCTGTTATGCCTATATTTGACGCTTTTGGAAAACGTCTTTTACTGACAAAAAATAAAAATTACTTCTCAAAAAAAAACAAAAACACGGCATTAAAGGTATATTTAAAACCCCCTAAATTACAGGCATAGATCACAGGTTGCACACCCCAAAGTCAGCCCTGGTGTCCACATTGCCCACATAGAACCTGGCCAGCACCCAGATAACACACATAAAATTTGCCATCTTTGTTCCCAAATAGCCCAGCACACGTCAACTTTGTCCCCAGCCTGGCCAGTGTCATCTTCGTCCCATATACACCCCGACTGTGCCATCTTGGTCCCCAAGGCTCAAACATCCTGCTAGTGCCATCTTTGCCCTTCCACAATTATACATCTATGATACACACATACTCATTAACTCATGCTCTCCCTCATTCAGACAATTCATCCACACATTGCTATTAGCAATCACACTCCTATCATGCCAAGTCATATTGCTATTTTTTTTTGTCCAATTGTGGTGTGTTACCTTTCATTTTTAATTATCCTGAATTTGTAGTCACAACACTTTCTAGGCCCAGAAATCAGTGAGAGGAAAAGTAAAGGTTTTGTGTCATTTACTTTATTTTAATCTGCATATTTTCTCACGTATACAATTCTGATGAAGTGGTCCACTGCAGAAAAAACTTGGACACCCCTGCATTAACTCATGCTCTCCCTCATTCAGACAACTCATTCCACATATTAACATCATGCATCACGCCTCAATTCAGACTAATTAATTCACACATTACTTCATAGCTCTCTGCCTCATTCAAGACAACGTGCAATCGACATATAACATCGATGCTCTCTCGTGCATTCAGACAAATTTCCTTCACACATTAATGCATACTCTCACTTATGTCACTGACAATGGCAAGTCCACACATTAATTCATACTCCTTCATTAATCATGTAACGCCCGCTGCTCCGCTCTGCGCTTGATCACTTTGCTACCCTTCTCGGCTCCCTTATCAAGCTTTCTACCCTTCTGCGCTCTGCACATTCTACGCGCTTCTGGCCATCCTTATCTGCTTTCTACCCTTCTCCCTCCCTCCCTCCCTTATCACTTTCTACCCCTTCTCCCTCCCTTATCACTTTGTAACCCTCTCCCCCCTCTTTCCCTACTCACCCCCTTTGTATTTCACTCACCTTTGAAGTCCTGCAGAGGGAGAACGAGGCTTCTGTCTTCCTTCTCTGCCGCGGCACCGCGGCGGAGGTAGAGGCCTCGTGGAGGAGACTGAGGGGGGCTAGGTTGCTAGGCGCCCCTCTCTCTTCTCCTCTCTCCTCCGCGTCAGGGTTTATATGTGTGCGTGTGTTCCTACACATCTGCCCTCCATCTTTCCAAACCTTTTTTTCCCATTAATCCCCCTTTTCTGCTCCACAGCACCACCCTCTCCTTCCAACTCCACCCAAGAGCTTGCAACCTACTTTTAATTAAAAAACATTGACACCATCAGGGATAACATCCTTCCTTATGTTGTCAATCATATGGTACCCTAACCACCCTCTTTGCCACAAGCCACCCTCAGCTGATCCAGTCCAGTTACCCCTACTGACCTAATCTTCTCCTCCTATCTCACCATCTGCTCCTTCAACTATATACTATCATCCCATTCTAACCCCAACCCTTACCCCAACCAATATCTTTAATCATGCTACCATTTCTCCTATCAATACGTACCATCCATTTTCTCTTCTCCCGATGGCATCCAAACTACCGAAACAACTTATAATCAAGTTCTTCCCCTCAAACTCTCGGCTTCACCCCCTTCAATCTGATTTTATCCACAGCATTCCACAAAAACCGCACTAACATTAATATTACCAACAACCTCCCCAGTAGTAAAACAAAAGGCCACTTCTCACTACTTTTACTATTGGACCTCTCTGTAGCCTTTGACATGGTTGACCACCTCCTCCTTCTACAATTCCTTCATGCCCACGGGCATCAATGACACAGCTCTTTTCCATTTCAAATCGTACCTCTCTGTCTATACCTTTAGTGTCTCCTTCATTGGAACTTGCTCCTCCGCTACCGTTATCTGTTCTTGGGATTCTACTCTTCTCTAATCTGCACATCTTCATATCTTCCAAGGTCGCTGCCTTAGTGTAACACTTGACTCAGCTCTCTCCTTCGTTCACATTCACATCCAGTCCCTCAAAAAATCCTGCTGCCTTCACCTGAAAAACATCTCTCAGATTTTCCCATTCACAACACAAGAAACAACCAAAATACTAATCACCTCCCGTCTGGATTATTGCAACTCCCTACCACGGAGATCACTCCATTGGCTCCCCATGCCTCCAGAATCCAATTCAAACTTATAACCTACAGAGCTCCTAACAACTCCGCACCCACTATATAATGGCATGGCTGCTATCTACAAGGTGAGAGAGAGTTGGAGAGATGGGGGAGGAATGTATGTGAGTGTGTGTACCATAGTGTGTTTGTGTATTGTAGCATCAGTGTGGATTTGTAGTATAGTATAGCCTGTGAGTGTGTGTGGTTTCTGTATTGTTAGAATCAATGTAATGTCTGTGAGTGTTTGTGTGTATACTGTAGTATCAGTGTAAATGTATAGTGCCAGGGTCAGTATGTCTACTGTACTGTATTGGCAGATTCAGTGTGTATGTGTCCATAGTGTTAGAGTGTGTAATTTTATATACGTATACTATAAACCAGTGTGTGTATGTGTATAAGAGTATGGTGCTAGCGTGTATGGTGCTGTTTATGTTACAGTATGGCATTAGGATGAGTGTATTGTCATTAGAATGGGGCAGATTTCTTAATGATATTTAATGTTTTATGTTAAGGGGACATATGATGTTGGATCATCACTTTAGAAGAGAAAGTGACTTTAAATATATAAAAATAAACACATGATTTGGAAGAAAAACTGGGTCCCACATTTTTTTGGCTGGCTCCTAGATATAAATAAAATGTGTATATATATAGTACATAGACACACACACACATATATATATATACATTCACATATTAGAGTTTGTATGATAACTGTGTACAAATTAAACAACTTGCAGACATCAATCATTTTAAAAAAGGTAAACAATATTGCGTTTCTATAGCTTAATTTAAACAATCCATTCCCTTCCTATAGCAAGGGAGGTCGAAGGGAGATAGACACAAAACTCACCAAAGTACTTGATGCAAAGGACCGCAGAAGGGGTCATTCGTTGATTCTGCATTAATGATATTACAAAATGAATCCAAAATCCAAAACAGGCGGAAGGAAGGTCCTTTAGAAGATAATTTGTGAGTTACTAGTCACTGAAAGAAAGATGGCATGGTAAAGAACTCAACAGGTCCTTTTCAGTGGATGATACAAATGGCGGTGAATTAATCCTGAAATTCAGTCCTCTGCTTTCCTAAAGTACACACTACCCGTAGTTCCGATAGAAACATAATGCTGAATTCTGGAAGGAGCTCGCGTCATGCTTATGTTTTTGTTCTCCTCATACAGCTCTTGCAAATCTGGAGTCCCGTTGCAAACATTTGGCAGGAGTCTCAACTCTAATCCAGTTAAAATAAAAAATAGAGACATGCGTATAAAAGCGGATACCTCTCTCGGATGATGCAGTAACGACGAGTTGTTGCAGCGTAATAGTTTTAGAAAACCACAATCCCCCACCCCCCGTATTGGGCCAGCAACCCAGACCGAACTTAACCCCCCAGAGGATGCTTAGAATGAGCAATGGGAAGAAACGCCCCTAGTGTGTGACGTAGTACTCTACTTACTAGGGGTATCGTAGCCCAGCGAATTCCTTGGAGTTTATTGGCTGCGGGACGATTGGCCTCTAGAACTAAAAGCCGAACTTCTGTTTCGTAGAATGTGTCTGTGGTCGACTAGGCGGTTAAGGCAGGCCTGACAAGAAATGGAGCTTGAGGGTCGTTTTGGGAAAATGTTAGGGGAGGGGTGGGATGATATTTCAAACGGTGGTTTAGTAAATTAATATATTAGGAGAAGGGGGTATGGACAGGTAACTTCGCTTTTATGATAAAAATGTGATGGGGTTTGAAAGTAATTCATAAGAGTAAGGATTTTCTAGCTGAAACTAAAAGGGTGGGTTGGAAAAGAGAATAACGTAAGTTGGCATGGAAGCCTTATTTTCACCCTCATGGTGAATATATTTAAGACTTATACTTATGTAGTAGGAGCTGTTGCTTATGGTCTGTTGAACTGCAATCAAGCAATACACCAATATACTATATCTTATATATATATCAGTGGCGGAACTACCGGGAGTCAGGAGGGCTAGAGGGGTGCCGAGCGGTTGCTGAAAACGACCGCTCGGGACCTCTTGGGCCCCCCTGACTGACAGAAATCCAGGACTCCTCTGCTCCCCGCCGCCTGCCTCAGCGTCATATGCCGGCGCTCAGCAGTGAAGCCGTGCGCAGCGAGACAAAGGCCTCACGCCCCCACCACAGGAGTTGACGGTAAGTGACTTACAAAGGGGGGTAGGGAGGGAGTGAGTAGATCGTGAGAAGGGAGGGAGGGAGAGGGTAGATCGTTGAGAAGGGGGGGAGGGGGTAGAATAATGAGAAGGGAGGGAGAGGGTAGATAGTGAGAAAGGGGTGGGTGGGGGCTTGCCCTTAACAGAATTCTCGCACCGGGGCCCTGAGGTTTCTAGCTACGCCCCTGATATATATATATATACATACAGTTTTGTCTGTCTAGCCATTTTTTTCACGACACATACACATTTCACATGTTTATACCTGGGAGCTTCTGGGCTCCGGCTAACCGGAGCCTTCCCTTGCGGGACACTGCCAGGACTGCCCACTGATATCACCAGCAGCAGGAAACACCCCCATTTAAAGAGGAATTGAGCAGGGGCGTGTCAAGACCCTGTGTTTCGGGTCTTGACCCAGAGAAGCGGTGCTTCACCCTGCAGTTCCCAAGTAAGCTCACTATCTACCCCTCTCCTCCACTTCTCATACCGGGGAACTTCTGGGCTACGGCTATCCAGAGCCTTCCCTTGCAGGATGCGGCCAGGACTGCCCACTGACGTCAGCAGGCAGTCCCGTGACGTCGGTGGGAGTTCCAACTGATGTCAGAGGGATGTCCTGCTGAAATCAGTGGGAGGCCCCCCTAGCGTCAGTGGGAAACCCACATTTAAAGGAAAAATGGGTGGGGAGAGGGGCGTGTCAAGACCCCGCTCCCACGACCCGGAGGATTGGGGTCTTGACCCGGAGAAGCGGTGCTTCACCCGGCAGTCAAACCCGGAGAGTTCCCAGGTATGCACATGTTGCCGACCTGCTGTCTATTCTGCAGTTTATGGCTTGTATAAACTAAACAGAAGGAGATTAATGAGGAGATTATTCCTCCCACATGCAACAAGAAAGCACTTTACACAAACTGATGAGCTGTATGTGTGGTCACTACTGACAACCCTAACTATCCTAGGTCATTTAAAAATCAATAGAAGGTAAAACATTAATTATCACTAATGTTATTTAATACCAGGGTCATGACATTCATAATTGATCAGTTGGTCGATTCTTTTTTCGATTAATCGGATAAAAAAAAACACCAATATGCAATGAGCACAGGGTTACTTAGACAGTACTTAGACTTACCTGGGCAGGCAGGTAAGGAGCCTCCCCATCAATGCAACCCTGTGCTCATTTGGGGGCGCAGGGTGGCAGAGAAACCCCGTCTGGTCTGCCGGAAGTAGACTCCCATGGACTAGCTGGCTATGGTGGCTCTACAAGTCAGGAAACACTTGATGCGCCTGACCAGGACCTAGCCACAAATTCATGGAACTGCAGTGGCTAGGAACCACTGCGATGCCCGCTGACAACTGAATCAGCATCGCTACGCACGTCCTTTGCCCCACCGCGTTGCTCTTTTGAGGATACATTAAGCTTGTGGTGGGCAACACTCAGTGGTGGTTACAGAGAGGGAGCTTGTTCAGGAAGCCTGGTTTTATTACTAATGTTTAAGACCAGGGATTACCCAGCTATGGCCCAGCTACTGCGCAGACTCTTCCCGGGGATGTTTCCGACGCTCTCGCTCAGGGTAAGATCAAGTCGCTTTTTTGGATCATAACATCTTCGGACCCTGAGCTCTCCATTGGTACCCCGGGATTGACACCGCTCCCTCGGGATCATACCGAAATAGTGACTCTTTGTCACGTGGGCATTGCTGGCCATAGAACTGTATGGTGGCGCCAGGCTCTGGTTGTTGATGGGATTAAACCCATAATCCTATCATGTTTGCTGTATATATATGTGTGCTGTCCTTAATAAAGATAGTTCTGTTTTACCCCTACACTAAGTCTCAGCAAGTGCTTGGGGAAATATGAAGGGTTACTCCCTTGATCAATTAAGCTTTCAGCGGCAAGGAAGATATCTATGGCGGAGCTACGCAGTCCAAATCCAGTCTCCGTCACACCTTATACCACTCCACACCCAGATATGCCACTCTGTCCCCCAGATATGCCTTATACCCCCAGATTTGCCATTCTGCCTCCCTGATATGTCTTATATCCCCCTACATGCCACTGTGCCCCCCGATACACCCTATACCTCCCTATATGCGACTCCGCCTACAGATATGCCTTTTATTCCCAGATATGCCTTATTCCCCCCTGATATGCAGCTCTGCCCCACATGGATATGTAAGCGTGTGTTAGTATGAATGTGAAGCATGTGTTGGTATGGATGTGTAAGTGTGTGAGTTAGCAAGAATGTATATGTGTCTATTAGTGAGTATGAAACAGAATGTGTTGTCAGGGACTGGGTCCAAGCTGATGACTGATAGGACCCAGCGCGCCCGATGTAGTATGCAGGAGTCACGATGCAGTAGTGGAGTCTGGGGCAGGACCTGGTTGCAGGGTGACTCCAGGAGTTGAGCACCTAGGGTAGTGCAGCCAAACACCAGCGCCCTGATATGGCAGCAGATGTAGTCCAGAACAAAACGAATCCTGCAGGCACCCTGGAGCAGGCATGAAGAATATCCCATGGATCACGAGCAGGATGCTGCAGGCTGGGAGAATGGAAGCTAAGCAAAGGGTTAATATAGCAGACACATAACAAGCAAGGGAAAGGGAGACCAGGCAAGAAACATGATATGAGATATGCACGAGAAGTGGCTAGAAACATGACATGAATAGCGTAAAGTATAAACAGGCACAAGACAAGGAATAAACATAACCTGACAAGACATACATGGTACAGGGCACAACAAAGGACAGGGAAGAAGGCAAGGAACACAGGGGAAGGAGTGAGGAGCCGGAACCCTCGGAGGCTTCTTCCTTTAAGCAAGGATAGGAAATCTTAACTGGGACATGGGGAGAGGAGAGAGGAACCGGAATCCTCAGATGATTCAAGGAAGAAGGGCAAAGGTACATAAAAGACAGACAAACATGAATACAGAAACTAGCCTAGGACTACAAGATAACTATTGGAGATTTCGTCACATGATATGGCCATAGTATGCTTAGCCCACCACTACGCCACAAGTACTCCAATGACGGTGGGTCCTAACGCTAATCCCTGCTGACAAAGATACAAAACAAACCACACATGTAAACCAAACACATAGCACTGAGACATACCTTAGACTGCAGACTGCAACAAACAGAACACACAGGTGGGGCACACCTAATAAAGGAAACAGAGCTGAAGCAAAGAGTAAGGAATGGAAAATACAGCAAAGCAAAGGGAAATCCAGGAACGGATCAAAGCAAAGCAGAGAAACTAAAGCAGGACAGATATGCAGCTCCGCAGCCTGGGCAGAACGTGACAGTGTTGGCAGATAAGAACCATTTGACCCATGTAGTCTGCCCAATTTCTGAAAACGTTCCTTAGTCCCTGGCCTTATACCCACTGGCCTTGTCAAAGCCACGTCCCCTTTCTCCTACTTTTGCCTCTAACGAGCAACATAGTTACCTTTCCTGCTTCCCTAGGGCAGCATCCCCGCCCCTCCTTGGTCAGCAACAGCACCACATTAAAAGGTGCACCATGCCTTTAAGACAACGAGAGTTAGGGTATAATGTTTAGCACCTTCTAATGCAGTCTATGAAGGCTGTGAAGGGTCCCTTAGAACCGGCCCATGACACTGGGGGATGATTCCTTCTGTTGCTATTGTCACAAAGCCGTTAAAGGGTTTTTATTGCACCAAGATTTGCTGCACTGTTACCTACACTATTTCTTTTGTACAAATAAGGGCCAGTTATGACACACTGTAATTATTAATCCTAACAAGAAAATACAAACAGCGGTAACACACAAAAGCTCATCTTATACTGGACACTTCCCATTAGTGCATATTGTGCAAATAGGCTAAAAACTATTTTTTTGGCCCATTCATTTTTGGGGAACAAATTACATTCCCTATCCATTCGGTTCAGCTAAAACCAGGGGGGATCATCTTTAATTCAACAGCGAAATTCATTGCCCGTGCCCACATTCACTCTCACAAACTCTCACTTCAATCACTCCAACATGCTCTCTAAATGTTTCCCTGCCTTCTCTGCTGACCTCTTCCGCTTCTGGCTCCATGTCCGCTTCCACATCTTCTTGTTTCATGTCCGCTTCCACATCATCTTGTTCTTCTACCTCCGCATAATCTTCGCATAACCTGGCACGAACTTCTGCCAAAATGGTGGCACTTCTGGTGACGTCCTCTCTCCCGAATGGAGGATTAGGTCACTGGAGGTGACATCCTTTCCCCCCACATTGGAAGCGCACACATATTACCCTGCCCTTATTACAAATGTAGTGAATTTGAGCAAATTTGGCGATTTAGTGTACCACAAATCTTTATGAAGGACAAGTAGGGCTTTCTTTTTGTTTCGGTTTTGTCTGTTCTATGAGGCTCTGGCCTTGTTTTGTGACTTCATACAAACCTCAGAATTAGCCAAAATTAGGTAACTTTGCAATTCGTATAAATCAATGCACAACTCTACTATAAATAGATACTACCTATTTTCATGTAAACAGGACCATAATGAATTAAATACTGAAATAATTATAACAAAAACTACGGTCTGTAATTATTAATTTTATATGGTCAAGTTAGCGGCCAAGAATCAAATGGGATGCTTTATCTAAATATGGAGAATGGAGCCTTCCTGATATTTTGAAATACTACCAAGAAACTTTAGTAACCAAAATAATTGGTTGAGCTACACAAAATCTATATGCTAGTACAGTAAAGTGATGGTTCAGACTTGTACAAATGTGTATAAATAGAAGGAAAACTGACAAATAAATACAATCTCACATGAGAAGGAAGCACTCTGCAATATGAAATAGCCTTGAAATGACTTCATATGCACACACACACACGATATGCTGCTGCCTTTCACACACTGTGGTAACTATTTTCTAGCACTCGTTAATTACTTTACAACAGTTGTAAGTTGCAACTTGTTTCCCAAAGAGCAAAAGATGATATTTCTCAGTCTAGAGCTGTCTTTAAGGTGCTGCAATAATATATGGTACAGACCCTGTATAGTTGGTATATATAGTTTGAGGCCGGTTAAAGGGACATCTATGATCTCCCCAGCTGACCCATGGGCCCTAATATAGACTCTCATGCTACAATATGCTTTAGCCTCAGGGTCTCCATTCAGGGCTATGAAGTTGCCCATAGAAATGCCCATGCCATAGGGACAGGTTCAGGCTCAGAACCCTGTGTAGGGTAGGCAGGTATAGATGCGACTAGTTGTCTTCTGCAGCTTTAGGCTTCATCCTTGGGGCCACCTGCATGAGCAGAACCAGCAGACAACAGCAGGCTGGGAGACTGGCAGACGGAAGCAGGTCCAAATGGCAAGATCAGACAAGCAAAGGTCATACGCAGATGTAACAATGGCATAGCACCCATAGTTGCCAAAATTTCCAGGGATACCTTGTAGCACAGCTTGAAAATTTACCAGATCCACTGCCCCAAAGCACCACCTACTCTGCACAACCCACATCATTTGCATAATTTAGCCCCACCTAGTTTTTACGGCACACATTTTATCACCAAATGCCCACCTACACCAACATACATCCTTGGTATGCTGCAGGTAAATATCAGGAATGCAAATTATCACCTTTACAGAGGTTATATCGAGGAAAGTAGATCAGACCTGGGGCTGCTGAACATTGTGTGCAAATCATTTATTTTTGCCTATTTTCTAAACAATCAATAAAAAGCAGAAATACAAAGAATGAGTGAAACAGAACTTACTGTCAACTTTGAAAGAGATTGGTAATAACATGGCATCCTAAAAAGTGTCAAAATGGCCCTAGCAGAAATGTTTTATTTCCATTAACATATGGTTTTAAGGGTTAGTTTTGATATAGATGACCACTATTTAGCGATGATCTATTGAAAAAGCGATGTGCTTGTAAATTTTGCCCTATTACACACAAAAAGAGATGTAATTCATAGGCATATAGAGTGGTTTCCAAATTAGGGCAATTGAATGATGTTTTGGTTATTTTTCCCCATTGGATCTAGCGGTGTATAATTTATGTTTATGTTTATGTAACATGTAAACCTGTTTGAAAAATATGTTTTTATTTTTTTCTGCTATTTTTCATTTTTATCATACAAGATATATTTTATTTCACAATAATGCATATGGTTTCAAAAGAAAGCCTTACTTGTGTTGAAAAAAAACAATATAGAATTTGGGTGGGTGCCCTATCTAAGAACTAAGGGACATTAGGCCTGAACAGAGACTTAGTAAAAACACAAAAATTGCTGCTATCCTGTAGTGTAAAAAAAAACATTCTTCACTAATAGGATAAAGGGCAGAATGATCAATAAGTACCATAATAACAGACTTTTTGTCACCAATAAGCATGGCAGACCTGCTCGACAAGGACTACTTTTGTACGCCAATGCTAAACTTGAGTTGGGTAATGGTTTCTTTGGTCACATGAGAATAAATATGTGCAATTATTACTTACACCATACACTGGTATTTATTGTGCTGAAATAATATGTTAAAACAATCCATTAAAATATGCCAGTAATATTGCTAACCGATCTAGTGAACTGCATACCAACTTGTATCTACCTACAAGACCATTCGTCTACATTTCAGTGCGTAATACTTTTAATTATTTCGTAATGCTTCTCACAGATGATTTAGATCGATTTGCTAAGATAAAATCATCACTAACATGTCAACTGCGCATGCTTATCAAAGATATCACTTCTGGAGTAGGTTCGACTACAACTCCCAGCTTTCCTTGTGAAGCTTACGTCACATCCAAAATGGCAGCGTCCACGGAGGTTCACGCGTTTGCGGCTCCTGCTGGATACTCTGGTAAAATTATGATAAATTCTGTGGTATGAGTGTATGTTCGTTGTAACTCAATGTTCATCTATTATCAAAATGTAATCGGTTAATGTATGTTTTTAGTCAAATGATTTGGTTAGGAATACTACAGCGTTTGCATTCAGACGATTAACCCAGATGTGAAATTGAACATTCTTACATATTTGCGCTGAGGTTCCATGGATGATTGTTGGCAAATGTGTTACACCAAATAGTTACTCGATTGACCAAATTATGTTATAAATTATGCAAAAAGCGCTTCCGATCGACTAATCAAGATTCAGATAAGAACGTTTTTAACCCTTGCGGTGCTTATGTTTTCTTTTTTTTTCCATTTACTGTACCCACACAAGTTATTTATTGTTCATAACCTCATAAGATTTTAACTCTTTCCACGCCAGGATTTTGGGAAGATACAGCGCTAATTTTAGGACTGGCTCATAAAAATAAACTTAATTTTTATAATATATAAGGGAAAAGAGATTTGCAATGGGGACAATTGTTTTGTGTTTGCTTGAGTATTTATGCAAACAAAAAAAAAACCTTTTGTCTCTTCACTAGCTATTCCAGTGATGTTTTCAGAGGAGAGGAAGAGTTTTCACTGCTTGTATGCTAAGGAACATAAAGTGAGGGAGCAGTTGGACCAAACCCGTCCTCTAAACCGTACCCTTTTTGTTATAAACATTCCAGCTTATTGCACAAAGGTGAGGACATTCTATTTATTTCTGATAAGGTACACTTCTAAATGGAAACTCTTTTTGGCTGTTTGTAAAAATGTAATAGCCCAGATCCCTGTTTATAACATGTTTGAAAAAATGCTATAGTTAAAAAGAAAATGCTGTATTCTCATGTGCAAATGAGGGCTGAGATATACATTTGCATTCAATTTCACTTCCATTTTTTTTTTTATTCACAAGTTAATGTTTTTAGTAATATCAAGGCTTCTGTACTGAAAGCATTAGACACTGTATGTCAGGGATCAACAAACCTTGGGCACTAGGCCGTCATGGCAACTAGAAACCTTCTTGGGGCCCAGGGTTTTGCAGGGCTGCCATCATGAATCCGTTGTAGTGGGTGCCATGAGGCACCCAGTGGGATCACGTAATGAACGTTATTTGACACGCTGGGTGCCTCACGCCACGCACTTCCCCGCTCACGCTTAGAAAAGCATAGTGTGCCAGTTTGGCCTTGACAGATGATAGACAACAGCTGGTGGAGTAGTGTATGTGAGTGTGTGTATACCCTAGTGCCAGAGTCTGTGTGTATATGTATAGAGGTGAAGTCAGTATGTGCTCTGTATTGGCGTGCATGAGTCAGTGTGTAAGTGTGTATAGTCTTAGTCAGTGTGTGCATGCATGTGTATAAGAGTGTGGTGCTAGTGTGCATGGTGGTGTTTGTTGCAGTATAGGATTAGCATGCATTTGTATGTCAGCATATAGGGTTAGTGTGTGTATTAGTATATGGTGTTAGCATGTGTGTGTATTAGTGTAGAATGTTAGCATGTGTATTATTGTAATGTGTTGGTGTTTGAGCACTTGAGAACTTGGTGTTTGTGTCTAAATGTAGGTTATTGTATGGCAAGGCTTGACAAACCCCGGTCAACTTAACAGAGACTGTAACTTTGAGTTTGCATGATTATTCATCCACATACATTATATGCACAAATTAGGGTTTTTACTACATACATTATCCTTTTTAAGTTGACAACTCTTCCTTTAGTTATTAAAACCCCATTCAGTGTACGGAACCATAAAATAAAGAAGAGGCAGATGTGCTTTCAATATAAAAATATTGACCCCCCCCAAAATGCTGTAGTTGTACAAACGCACTGCAATGTACATGTATTGGAATTTCAACCTCGTTGGTTGTTTGACATAGATCTTCCTTTCAAGTACTTTTCTGCACAGCACCGTGTCTTTAGTGATATCTACAATTGTGTGGTAGACTGTTGGTTATGCTTCTGTCCCTATAGATATGTTTGTCCAAAATATTCAGTTCCTGTGGCACAGTGGAGTCAGTGGAGTTCCAGGAAAAACCAGGACCATCTGAGAAGATTCAAACAGTTTTTTCTAAATACTTTAATCAGAAAGTATCAAAGGTAAGACCTCCCTGCACTTAATATTTGTTAGTTGTATGCACCTCTGCTTTGTACATACCCCCCCCCCCACACACACACACAAAATTAATGTTGCAAGAATATTTATTTCATAAATGTGTAAACTGTGTATCAACTGGAAGAAACTAGGAATCAGAATACATTTAACTTGTAAATAAATTAAATAAGTTTAAATAAATAACATTTACTCCCATCAGTATACGCCAAGCCAGACATTGACGTGGTAGACTTCTGTCTGCTCAGGAGGAGTGATGGGGTCATTAGGGACCCTTCAAAATCTATTACACTCACCAAGGATTCCTGCAGTGTTAGCCTTGTCCCACCAGAAGGGAGTACTCAAACATTTAGTAAGCTATTCAGATGCTGTCAGTGTAACAGCATCACACGTCGTGACGTTACACTGTCGGGGATGCTTACTTTTGCCAACATAGATGAGACCGGACGGTCGCTAGACTTTTTTTTTTTTTTAAATTCTTTATTTAATTATATATTTAATTATTCTTGATTAGACTTTTTCTCCCCACAGTGCCAGTCCATGACTAGTTACATTGGGAGATAGATGAGGCAGGTGAATCCTCAGGCACCTGGAAGCATTTTATACATACCATAGTTACCTGGGATTTGTCAAGCCCTGTACCGCTAGTGCCATTATTTATAGTGACCGTACCTTCTGTTTATCAATAGAATTGTGAAAGTTATGCTGCTTACAAGGCTTCATTTAAATAAAAAAAAAACACAAAACACCACATACACATTTTTACAATTCAACACAAATTTGTTTAATTAAACACACTTTTCCTGTCTGTTTTGTTTAGGGGTTTAAAGTTGCCTATATAGTATTCACTAATCCATCTGCAATCCGAGAGTTTAAGTTTCTAAAGTTCGAGAAACCATATGTGTTGTCTGAAAACATACAGTCCTTAAAAACCGGAGTCCACAGTGAGTATATTTAGTTTCCGTTACACATGTGCATATGTCGTTGCCATAGTTTTTATTTTTTCAATCTCTGATCTGTTGGAGGTGAGTATTTTTTCTTGGTAATATAACTTTATCAGTTGGCTCGCTACATTATGGGCTGTTTTTTGGAACAGGGAGAATCTTTGTCCATCCCTCTTCTCCATATAATTTCTCCAGTACTGATCACAATGTGTATGATCCACGAGTAGGGGAAGTAATTAGCAATCCCATCTAGGTCTCGACAGTAATGTCTCCTGCACTACACATAGCTTGGGTTTGGGGGAAGGGGCAAATTGATATGGCAAGACTCCCCCCTCCTCCCCCCATACACTTGCAAAATGGATTGCAGGAAAAACTGCAATCACGTTTTCAGCTGCCACAGACAGCTTCAGGAAAGGGGGTTGAGTGTTGATTGGGTCCCCGACACAAGTGTGGGGACCTGACACAACATCCCCCTGCTGCCTGATCGCTCCATAAGAGCGACAGTGCAGCGCTAACCCCTTCAATGCCCCTTCAAACCCCTCGGAAGCCCAGGCAGATCAGCAACAGCTAAAACGAGCCCCCACAAGCCCTTTGATCGCTCCTGTAGGCATGGAAGCCTACAGGAGGTGTCAAAGAGACCCCCTGCAATCGCTGGTCTACAGACCAGCAATTGCGTCCCAGCTGCCAGAGGCAGCATCAGGGACAGGGGGAGAGGGTTCTTCGGTCTCCGCATGAGTGTGGAGACCCGCCCCAACCCTCCCCTTTTGCCTGACCGCTTCATGAGAGCGACAGTGCAGCCTTAACTCCTTCAATGCCGCAATGTGTATGACACAATCGCGGCATTGCATGGGTTAACATTTGTCCCCACAAGCTTGTGGGGACTAAATATCAGTCAATGCTGTGCTCCAATGGAGCATCAGCATTGAAAGAGTTACAAAAAAAAAATATATATATATATCTGACTATAAAAAAAAAAAAACGCCAGCCACTGACCTGAAAATCCAGGGTGCTTCCAGTCATGCTGTGAGTTTAGTAAGTTGCCTAATGATGATCAGATCACTCCTGGCCAATAGGAGTGATTTGATCATTATGGCAGCCCCTGGGTGACCCTTAGAAAGAGAGAGGAGTCATCTAGGGTAATTGTGGAAAAAAAAAATATTAATAAAAAAAAAAACCCCATAATTACCTGATCACTTGTCGGTGACATTTTAAGTCACTGATTATTGATCGGTCTCCCTAGTCAATGTCAGTGGCCTACACTTGTCACTAACAAGCCTGTCAAAATTACCCTAGTTAAGCACCTTGACTTGTCTACTGTTCATAAACATATACTTTTATGGGGTAAT
>VKOC01000004.1:28096988-28146275 GCA_009364415.1 Spea multiplicata
TATATATATACTGCTAACAGCAATCACACTCCTATCAAGCCAAGGCAGCCAGTACATGCTGGAAAATGCATATATATATATACCTCCAGAAATGCATTTAACCCCCTATATGCCACTCAGCCCCATGATATGCCTTTTAACCCCCTATATGCCAGAGTGGCATATAGGGGTATAAGGCATGTCTGGGGGCAAATAGGGGGGTATAAGGCATGTCTGGGGGTAGGTGTGCATAACTGGGGGGCAGGTTGGCAAATAAAAGGAAATAAAAAAATAGATATATTTTTCTCAATCATAGCTTTTATTAAATATGAAAAAATAGTTTACAGGAATTATTATTTACTAGTAAAACTTTTCCTATAGGGTAGTCTTATATTCAGGCTTTTTTTTTTTTCCTATTAATATTTTGATTTTGGGGGGTCGTCTTATAATCAAGCAGATACGGTATTTCCTTCATACCTTCGGTTGTCGGGTTTATTTTATTTGCGGAGGATAAATTATAAAGCGAAATATATAAGTCTGACCTTGATTTATTTATATTTCTAATAGTCATCTTTTTAATTTTAATAAGGTATCCTCTTATAACCGCCTTATACGCAGACCATCTGTTAGAAAGAGTTGTATCTTCTGGTTTATTTTCTAAAAAAAAAAATGGTCATCTCTGAAATATATTCTTTGTAGATATAAAAGCGGGGTCGCAGCTCCCTCCCAGCGATGTGACTTTTTGTTTATTATAGAAGGAAAAAGGTAAAGGAGAAGGAGGAAAATTAATAACATATATATAAATAAATAAATATAGGAAGCAAATGAAACTATATTCGGTCAAATTATCTTCTCGGATTACTACAATTACAATCGTTTTTGATGAAACTTGGTGAAATTGCTGGACTTTTGTATACTTTGTATAAATAAGAGGAATTTTCATCAAATAAATATTTAATTTACCACTATTAAGAAGAACGGAGGGATTGAAATGTAAAAGTGAGACAATCAAAATACTTAATTTACCTCTCAATATAAATTCCTCGTAAACAGCAGCTAACGCCCTGTTTAATTATCTGCTTGGATTACTACAACTATAACCTTTACTGCTGAAACTTGGTGAAAGTGCTGGACTTCTGTATACTTAGCATGGATAAGAGGATTTTGCATTAAACAAACAAATGAACTTAGAAGAAGGTGAGATTGAAAGGTAAAAGTGAGAGAATAAAAACCTCAACCGATCTCTCAATACAAACTCTCTGCCTACAGGTGCTAACGCCTGGATTCATTTAATTATAATTTTTTAAAACTTTGTGAACTTGGTGAAATTGCTGGATTCTTCTTTTTTTTTTCTCTTTATACGCTGCAAGGATAAGAAGATTCCTCATTAAACAAATATACTAAATTAGGGGCTAGACAAATCTCAAGCAGAATCAGTCTATCTATGTGATGATCTGACAGAGGTGGGGGTACAAGAAGATGGAGATATGGTGACTCAGTCCTTTCTCAAAAAAGCAATGGAAGATCTGATGAAAGGCATAAAAACAGAGATTCATAACAGTACAAATGATATAAAGGCTGATGTTGCCGAATTAACAACTAGTATGCAGACTATGGAAAAACAAATGCTTCAATTAGAAGAACGACAACTCTCCACAAAGAACATCGTAGGTGATATGGAGAAAACGTTAAATGCAGTAGAATTAAAAATAGCAGATATTGAGGATCGATCAAGACGGGACAATTTACGTTTCAGAAATATGCCCGAACTATATACACAAGATAAACTTAAGGAATTCTTATCAGAAATGATTAAAGACCTCAATTTAAGCATGGATTTACCATGTGGACAAATGGAAAGATATCACCGTATACCAAAACCAAAAGGCATTATGGAGACCCTTCCTAGGGATGTGCTAGTTAACTTTACTTCTTTCAAATTTAAAGAACAAGTGATGCGTGCCATATGGGATAAATCTATGAAAGAAACCAGATTTTTACAGATCCAAGTTTTCACAGACTTATCATACTAAACTCGGCTTTGGAGAAAATACTTTGTTAGCAATTTAAAATTTTTACAGGAAAAGAACATTAAGTATTCTTGGGGCTTCCCAAGGTCTTTACGTATATATTGGAGCAAAAAGACTTATAACATTTCTACAACGGAAGCTCTACGGGAATGGAATAAGAACTTCCAAGCAGATAAACTTTGATGACTTAAGTGGTGCGATGGGTAATCACTGGAGAAGGGAAGGGGGAAAAAACAATAAGTAGTAAAATACGTCTTCTGTATTTACATGGGCGGGAGCTGTGCCCTCGAATGGTACTTTTTTATTTTTTTTTCTCCTTTTCTATTTTATGTTACATACGTACACATGGGTAATTGGAGATTAAGATGAGATAATCCGCAAGAACTATATGACCTACACACTATACTATATATTTTTTTCGCCTTTGTTCAATATCCAGATAAATTTATTATTAAATTAAAAAAAAATATATATATTTTTTTTTCACTTATAAGTTTTCTATGGTAGCCTTTACTACTAATATATCATGCACTTCACTATTCATTATTCTTTTAAGAACACTTTAGAATGACACTATAAATACACTATAACACTTTTTTTTGGATTTATCTATTTAGTACACTTTCACACCAATATTCAGAATACACTTGAAGGGCATAAGTAAAATTTATATAGTTGCCTAAGATTAGACATCTCCTAGGAATTTACTTAACTTACACATTACACTGTTGTTTGTTTGTTTGTTTTTTTCTTACACTAAATAAGTTACACTAATCAATGATTACACATTCATTTAACCTTTTCCACTGTAGCTATTATGCTATGTTACATTTTGCTTAGTATCACTCACCAGTAAATTAGAATAATATTTGAACACTTATCAATTATTCACCACATTATACAATTTTACACTTCTTGTTTTTTTTTTAATTATTATTTATTTTACATACGTAAACATGGGAAATTGGAGATTAAGATTAGATAATTTACAAGAACCAAATTTATATGTCCTACACACTATACTATACCTTTTCCCTCTGTACAATATCCACTAAAGGATTTATAAACTTACTATTACTTAATTTCTTCTTTTTTTATATTATTGTGTGGTCAAAATTTAGTTTATATATTGATGTGAGATTAACCTAACTAAATCCTGCTATATTATATTGTTTGTTTGTACTACTTTAGGGGATGAAGATCGCAGATGGCATATTTGGGAGATAGAAGTATTGAACGTATGATGCAATACACTATATATGTTTATATTATTTTTTTTTCTCTTTTTTTTTCCTTACAAGAAAGGTGAAGTGAATTCATATATGATTTCTCCTATTCTGTTAGACTATATGAGAGAAGAGTAGAATCAAATTTTGTTTTACTACATTGCTGCACTCACAATATATTGTATTCTCTGTGATTAAGATTGTTCATAGGGAGATGAAATCAATTAATGTATGCTTCAATACAATGTTTATGTTATACTTTATACTCTTATGTTCAAGGACTTAAAACTGTACATATGAGAGATGATTTAATTTATTTTTGTCCTTCTCTCGCCCTATCATGGTAAGATGGATCCAGCCCAATAAGCCTGAGTTGCTCTTTGGGAGCTTCAGTTAGTGCAGAGCGAGTACTTTGTCACAACTTTTCACAAGAGAGCGATATTGGTACATTTTTTATCCAGTATGGACTCTCTTTCTTGTTTTTCTTTTTCCTTTATATGTGTAAGTCTTTTTGCAAGGAGGTATTCTTCTCCTTGTATTATGTGTGTATTGTAGTCGTGCTTATGGATTTAGGTTGGTCACGCTTGGTGGCTTGTTTTCAGGGAGGAGGGAATAGTTTGAGGATGGTGATATCCAATGGTTAAGTGCCTTTCAGTCAATGTTCAGGGCCTAAACTCACTGGTTAAAAGAAATGGAATATACAATTATCTGAGAAAAGAAAGGATAGATTTGGCCTTCTTTCAGGAGACTCATTGGTGAAAAATAGATAAACTCAGGTGGGGAGGCAGACAATTTCCTCAAATTTTCTATTCCTCCTTGGTTGATAAGAAAAAAGGGGGGTGGCGATAGCCTTCTCACATAAGTTAAAAATAGAAACAAAATATAGTGACCAAGATGCGGAAGTACGATCAGTGATTTGGGTGGGAAGGATAAATAAAGAAAAATTTCCGTTGATTAATATTTATCTACCAAATTCAGAGCCTTTGAGAAGGTTAAAGGTGTTCTACTGATAGCAGGAGACTTTAACTGCATACAGGATATAGAATTAGATAAGAAGATGAGTCTCTATAAGGTCGTTTCCAAGAATCTAATAAAAAAAGCTAAAGCCTTCAAAAATATCACTCAAAAAGCAAACTTATACGACATGGAAGGTATTTCACCCCAAAGAAAGAGACTACTCTCATTTCTCAAGAGTTCATCAATCTTATTCTAGAATTGATATGATCTTTGGAGAACAATCCTTGATAAAATTAACCAAACAGATTACTCTTAAAGACAATCTCTGGTCAGATCATAGTCTGGTGATTTTTTAATTAAAAAACTTAATAAAATGATTATTGATGACATTTAATTAAATGCAACCTAACTCATATCTGTATACTGGACATGAATATCTTTTTTGTTCTTGAATTTGTTTGTTTATGTCCTGTTTGAATATGTTAATCTAAAAAATGTTTTTGCTTCTGTCACATCAATAAACACTAATAAGCCAGTGCCATTAGAAGCCCTGCATGTTCATGGCATCACACTGCCTCCACAGTGTTTTACAGATGATGTGGTATGCTATGGGTCATGAACTGTTCCAAGCCTTCTCCATACTTTTAGTAAAGGTTTAATTAGTTTTAAATGTCCAAAGAATGATGTTTCAAAACTGGGCTGGCTTTTTTAGATCTTTTTTGGCAAAGTCTAACCAGGCATTTCTATTCTGGAGGCTCATGAATGGTTTGCACCTTGAGGCTTTTCTGAAGCAGAGTGGCACACCTGGGGGCAGATGTGCATAACTGGGGGGCAGGTTGGAAAATAAAAGGAAATAAAAACAAAATATTTTTCTCAATCATAGCTTTTATGAAAAAAAATAGTTTACATAGTTTACATGAATTAGCATTTACTGGTAAAACTTTTTTTTCCTATATGGTTGTCTTATATTCAGGCTTTTTCTTTTTTCCTAAATTAATGTTCAGATTTTGGGGGGGTCGCCTTATAATAATCGAGCAAATATGGTATATTTTTGAAAACTTGACATCTCAAGGTATTTCTTTTTTTTTACATTATAATTTGTTAATTAAATATGATTATAGATAAATACATACATAAATAATTACATTCACTGTAATAGAGACCAATGGAGTTAAAGTTTCTAGTTTTAAAGAATATGATCAAAAGTAATTATTATAATTTAAGTATCCTCTAGGTTTCTAATATGTAACCATCTGTACAACAAAACAAACTTGATGTAATCTAGCAGTGGCAGTTGGAGCAAGGGATCCAGAGGTGGATTTCTGGCCAGAGAGGGAAGGGAACTCGGAAACACTATTCCCATTGGGGAGTAATTCTTGGGACCAATATATAGTTTGAATTAAATTAATGAATATGGGTATGACCAGTTTGATTTACTAGCTATAAATTACCAAAAAAAAAAGATAAATAAATTTAAGTCCTTGTAAAATAGTCATATTTAATATAATTAAACCAAGGGAACCATATATCATTATATTTATTAATGTTGTTTATCGAGAGATAAAAATATTTTTCCATATCAGCTTGGTACATTATTTGGTTAGTGATTTCACTCCAAGAGGGGTTGGACTCTTTACACCAGTTTCTGGCCATACAGGTTTTAATAGGAAGCAAAATGTTGAGGATGGTAGATCTAGATGAGCCAAGTTTGTGGAAAAAGATTGACTTGAGTCTTAAATATATATGAGAGAGCCTTAGTAGTTTCTAATTTGATAATTGTCAGTTTACTACATGACCACCATGTATGAAGTTGGGTCCCTACATCATGATTACATCTCCAACACAAATTAGAACCTGAGTAACAGAATTTAGCTAAAGAAGGGACCAAATACCAACGGTGAAGAAGTTTATAAAACATTTCATGTAGATTAACTGAGTGAACTGCCTTTCTGACCTGTTGCCATGCAAGTGACCAACGCTCCTTTGAAAAAGATATCAAACATTCATTTCTCTATTGAATAAGGTAATAAAAATGTTTTATAATTATAATTCATAATATTAGAAATAATATTTTTCTTGTTGTGTTTGTTAATCAGTTTATCCAATTCTGTTGGAGGAGAAATTTCCTTAGATTTCAAAAAGTATTTAACTCTGAAATAAATAAGGAAATCATTGGCTAGTAAGGGAAATTTTGACTGAAATGCAGGGAAACTGAGAATATTGTTGTTCAAAAAGGTAGAAATACCATTTAACAGCCAATTTGATAAATCGATATCTAAAATAAAATATTTAAGTATCTTTTTAGGACTGTTAATAGAGAATTCCCTTGTTAGCCCCAATATTTTCCTAATCTTAATGCACGTTTTTATTGCATGTAAAATTATAGGATTAAATATTTCCGTTGTCTCAAAATACGGTGATTTAGCCAGAAGAAATTAAATAATTCATATTCATTTGTCTAGTTACGTTCACAATGCAGTCATCCTAGGTGTTTATCTTTTTTAAGATCCCAGTACAATACAGGCATAAACATTGCGGCTTCATTGATCAATCTTATATCTGGGAAACCTAGACCCAGGTATCTACAACTTCTTGAAATTGTTACCTGGCTAATTCTAGGTTTTCCTGGTATTTTAACTCTTTCCATGCACTAATTCTCGGAGACAAAATCTCTCACTATGGCACTCCGTGATTCAACTATAAAAAACTATATATAACCATTGCAAATGAAAAAAAAAAACCCCCAAAAAACAAAAGGTGTTTGGGCATTTTCCCTGATTTTGGAAACACGTCATTTGCCTGGTATTTTCATCTATTTTGATATTTTAGGTTTAAATATGAATGATATTCTTCAATGGTTTCCATTTTTTTTTAAATGTTATATACTGTGAGTTGGGCCCCAATAGAGGCTAGAAAAAGAAAAACATTTTAACATAAGTATTTATTTTTTGATTTATTAGTAATTTATTAGTTTAATTTATTAACAATTCTTATTTAAGCATTTTATCCATCTGGTTCCAATCTGTGCCATTGCATTGTACATTGCAGTAAGATTTAGTTTTTTCTACTTTGTAACAAACACATTGCAGTATTTTAGTAGATGTTTTCCCAGTGTATATAGCCCCCACCCCGAGTACAGCACTACCCCACATGCATGTATTGCATGTTTTTTGGACGTTGAGGAGAAGGGCCAGTCCCAGTGCAAGTGGCGCCCCAGGCAATGAGATTCTCTTGCATCCTCCTATTGCTCCTTTTACATAAACGGCAATATTTTAATAGCCTAGCAGGATTGAGCATTACTATAGAGAGTACTATAGAGAGTGGGATGCAGAGCAATTATTCCCATGCAGGTGGAGCTGAGCCAGGTACACATGGTGCATAACATCCAGGCACAGGCAATAATTGCTCTGTCCCTACTCTGTACAGCTTCTTCACTGCTCAATGCTCTGCTCCCTATCACTATGTTCACCACCTTTGTGGCTCATGCACTCTAACACTATATACAAACACACTCAGTCTAACACCATCACTCAAACAACATACATAATACATGAACTCTAAACTATACATTGAGTATCCATAGTCTTACAGTGTTTACTAACACCTCCTCACACACATTCACTCTAATAGCATAGATTAACACTCAACACAGTCTAGAATTGTACACTTGAACTCTCCAAAAACACATACATTCAAAAACTGTACGCTGACACCCCCCCCACACACACTATGTGTGCAACTAAAAAAAAACATGAATCTTGACTTGTGCAAAACTGGTTCCGATGAGCCAATTGTACAGAGATACCCTTTTCCCTTAAACCCGCTGCTATAGGATTTAAGATTTTCATAAAAATCCTCATTGCAGATGATAAACCAAGGGAGAGTTTTTTCCAGTTAAACTGGAAATGACAAATTTTTCTTATGGTCCTGATTGAGAACCTGAGATATTTTCTGGATGTTATGGCAATAAGAACTTGGCGATAAGACTCCTTCAAGTCCAGAATTACCATAAAATCTTCTTTCTGTAGTAATTGGGTGACTGTGAAAATTGTTTCTATCCTGAAATGCTGGATAACTGTTGACATTATTTAAGTCCAAAACCAGATGGAAGAATCCAACACTCTAAAATGATTGACTTCTTGGGACTTTCTCTAACTCCTTTATTAAAAGAGAAAGGCATTCTGAAACAAGGGTGGTGTTTTTTACCGACGAAGGATAGGGGCAAATTAGGAACTGGGGTGTTTGATTAACCTGATCCTGTATCCTTTTGCAATGATTCTCTGGATGCAACTGTTGCTTGTTGTCTGTCCCCATGTTTGTTTAAATCACTGCCGCCTACCTCCAACTCCGTCAGAATTTTATCGTTTTCTGTGTCTTATAGGGTGACTGAAAAGGCTGGGTGTTTTATATGGATATCTTTTGTTCCATCTGTTCTTTTTATCTTGTGGGAGAGCTCTTTCAGTATCTGACATATGTTTGATAAGCTCTTCTAAAAACGGGTAATTTGATAATGCGGCTTTTGAAGCGCTGTCTGCTGTCCAAGATCTTAGCCATAATGCTCTCCTTGCCCCAGATGACAAACCCATATTTCTAGCAGAGTTTAAGCATTTCCTTGGATGATTCAGCTATTGAATAGTCTTACGTTCTTCATTAATCTTGAAATATCTTTAACTTAATCTTCCGAAAGGCAGTTCTAATGCCTGCAGCCACACATGAGCTCTAGCTACTCATACACTTGATAGCCTTGCACTGAAAGCCTGAAACACGTGTCTACAAGACGTCTCTGCTCTTTCATCCATTGGGTCTTTAAGGCCAGACACTTGCCCTATAGGAATTGTGGTTCTTTTGGGTAGCTGAGCTATCTGCACATCCACTTTAGGGAGATCTTCCCATCTGTCTTCTCCCTGGAGTCTAAAGTGTTTAGAGATAAAGACCTTTTTCCCAGGAATTATCCATTCACTTTTGCAGCCGTCCAGCAGGCGAGTGGCGCAATCGGCGCATGAGATGTGCTTGGACTTGAAGGCCTATTTTTTTTAGGAGCAGGAGCTGACGCTCTGTCTTTCTCAGATTGTTCTGGGGAAACCAGACCAGACATCTGAAGACCAAACAAAAAAACATTATTTACCCTTACAACAGGGTAGAGGAACCGTTAACCCCTTAAGGACTAGGCTGATTTTTATTTTTTGTACCCTTTGTGACCATGGCTGTTTTAACACTTTTGTGGTGCTCATGCTTAGAGGTAATTTTCTCCTCTCCCATTGAGTGTACCCACACACGTTATATATACAAGAAGGGTTTTCTTCGGATACTATTTTCTATTTTTTGATCATATCATCTAAATTATTTTACAAAATGAAAAATTGAAAATAAACCACTTTTTCTCACTTTCATGTAAAAATCTTTTACTCATCTAAAAAAGCTAATGAAAAATACCTGCTAAATAGATTCTAATCCTGAGTTTAGAAATACCCAATGTTTTTATGTTTTTTTCTGCAAGTTATCGGGCAATAAGTACAAGTAGCGTTTTGCGATTTCAAAACTATTTTTTTCCAAATATGGTCATTCTGCCCCATGTGCTATTTCAGGTATCTTGTATTCATGTAACCGGCCAATGCAATTTACCCAATCAAACCACATATTTTTAAATACTAGACACCCCAAGGTATTTTAAATGCTGGTATTTTACCCCTTTCCATGCACTAATTCTACTACCGCCCTTTGTCAAACTTTGTGGGAGTAATTTATTTTGTGTTTCTTTCACACAAATTGTAGTTCGGATATAAATATACTGCTCCTGGTATATATCAGTGTCAAACAACCCAATATATGTTTAGCAACATCTCCCAAGTACATTGATACCTCCCATGCATGGGTCAAACAGCACCCCAATACGTGTTCACCAACATCTCGAGTACAGTGATACCCGCCTATGCATGGGTTTGTGTGGTTGTTTGGGGGCTAAACATTTGGGAAGTGCACTTTTCCCCCCCATTTTGGTCAGTCTGTGTCCATGCCCTATCTTTGAACCCGGCCACTCCAATTTACCCCATCAAACCATTCATTCTTTTTAAGGCAGACACCCCTTGGGTATTTGGAAGTAAAATTTCTTTAGTCCATATTTCTTAAAATATTTTACTAATCACATTGTGATTAAAAAGTTGGGCTCCATTGACTTCAATGGTTTAATGCAGTACCTATATTCAACCTGCAAGGGGTGCAGACCCTCTTGGAAACTTTGGTAACTTTTTTAAATGACTCGCCGCCATTTTGAGAGTTGCGGTTGTGACCGTTCTCCGGAGCGGTCAATGTGTCCTGGGGTGGGTCTTTGGTGTCACTGATTCTCTCACTATTTTTTTAAAGGGACATCCACCGCCATACAGTATATGGCAGACGTTGTTGCCCCGGGGAGGGGCTAGACATGGCCCCTTACGCCAATCTCGGTGTTGCTGAATGCAGCAACATCAAGGTATTACAGCAACATCGTTTAAGAGAAGAAAGTGATGGTAGCTCATCATGGCCTGTCATTGGTCATTAAGGGGTTAAGGAAAATACATTTCTTACGTTAAAACTCCTCAATCCGTGTGGAGGTGCCACAGATATCCAGTACTGACAAGCTTTTCTGCATTCAGACTGAACTGCAGAACTTAAATAGCCTTTGAAATTGACGCCCTGTGGAAGATCTGATCCGCGCATGCACTGTAGCACGATCAGATCTTCAGTGGAACACAGCACCTCCCGGGCACGCGCTCCACCGTTGTGCGCATGCACCAATCCTTGCAGCTCCGTAACATCCAGTGACACTGCTGTTCTGCCTCACTCTGTTCGCCACCTGGGGAGTGATCCCCCTGGACACAACCTGTGTGCTCCACCAGACTAAACGTCTGTCCTTGCAAGGGACAAGAAAGAACTGGGTTCCTTTGTGCACTGGAGATGCTTATTTGGTAAGGAGGGGTTTAAGGAGGGGGTGTTAACATTTTTTGTTACAGGATACTTTTCCCCAACAGTTACTGCCACTATGTGCCAGGCAAAGAAAGTACACCCTCTTCCCTCTTTGAATTCTATGGTCTTACATATCAGGACATAGTAACAATCATCTGTTCTACAACACAGGGGTCCCCAACCATCTGCAACTGGGCCGCACGTGTATCTTTTTTTAATTTAGCCCTGCTGCGGGCAAACAGCAGGGTGAGGATCCAGATCGCCCGCAGCGCCGCAGGGGACCTGGTTCCTCCTCTCCGGCAGCCTTGGACGTCTGGGCACTGACACTTCTGGCGGGAAATCTATTATTATTATTTATTGTTTTATATCGCGCCATCAAATTCCGTATCGCTGTACAATGGGTAGGAGCATCGGAGTTACATGATCTTCCGGTGCTCCACCATAGAAGCCCCGGCAGCAGTGGAGGTTGTCTGAGCGCATCACACAGACGGCTGCAATGAGCACAGATAACTTCCGCTGCTGCCAGGACTTCTATGACGGAGCTCCAGCATAGAAGCCCGGCGGATGTGACGAGGAGCAGCAGAGGTTGTCTACGCGCATCACACAGGCGTACATCGGCTGCCCCCACTAGGCACCAGGGAGTCTGGGGATGCATTGGTAAGGCGGGGGTTGCCAGAGTGGCATATCTAGTGGTGCATAAAGCATATCAAGGGGGGGCAGAGTGGCATATCTAGGGGGGGCATAAAGCAAATCCGGGGGCAGAGTGGCATAAAGCAAATCCAGGCGCAGAGTGGCATATCTATTTCAATATATATTACATTTAACAGTAATAGAAGTAAAATGCACAATAAATGTAATGCACTTGAATCAAACCCAAACATTACCCACTCGTACTGCCACTGTATGCCAGGAAAAATTGTCCCTGGTGCCAAAAAGGTTGGGGACCGCTGCAATACTAGCTCTAAAAAAAAAAAAAGAGGTAAATACAACCCTTAGATGAACAATGACATAATACATCATGTCATGATTAAACAAAATGAAAGCCATAATGGAGAAGCCATGTGTGAAAAACTTAAGTACACCTTATGATTTAATAGCTTGTAGAACCACATTTAGCAGCAATAACGTGAAGTAAGCATTTTCTGTCTCTCGCATCCTTGTGGAGGAATTTTGGTCCACTCTTCAGTTCACTGAGGTTTGAGGGCATTTGTTTATGCACAGCTCTCCCACCACAGCATTTCAATCGGGTTGAAGTCTGGACTTTGATCGGGCCATTGCAACACCTTGATTATTTTCTTTTTCAGACATTCGGTTGAAGATTTGCTGGTGTGATTGCGATCGTTGCCCTGTTTCATGACCATATTTCGGCTAAGCTTTAGCCGTTGGGACAGATGGCCTCACATTTGACTCACATACATTAGTAGGGCTGCAACAACTAATCGATAAAATCGATAATAAAAATCATTGCCAACAAATTTGATTATGGTTTAGTTGAATCGATTTTATCGATAAGATGAGCGTTAAATACCCCTCGTTTTATAATCCGACCTACAAATAGAGGTCGTATAACACTAAGATCCAGAAGCAGAGGTTGTCTACGCACATCGCACAAACACTCACCGCTGCCCATACAAGACACCAAGGAATTTGGAGGTGGGGGCGGGGGGGAATCTGGGGGCATATCAAGGGCACAGTGGTATATAAGGGGGTCATAAGACATTTCAGGGGGCACAGTGGCATATAAAGGGTATGTGGCATATGTGGGAGGACGGAGTGGCGTATCAGGGGGTATAAGGCATATGTGGGGAGGGTGGAGTGGCATATCTGGGAGGCAGTGTGGCAAGCCTGGGCTCAAATGTACATAACTGGGGGGCAGGTTGGAATATAAAAAGAAAAGCATTTCTCAGTTTTTTTATTCTGCCGTTTGTTTTTAACACCCTGTTTACTAAATTATTTTAAATAAATGACAAATTTACATTTTTTTTAACTGATTAATTGAAAAAAATAATCGGCCAACTAATCAATTATGAAAATAAGTTAGTTGCAGCCCCATACTCCTATTAGTATACAGAGGAGTACATGGTCGACTCAATGACTGCAAGGTTGCCAGGTCCTGTGGCTACAAAACAAGCCCAAATCATCTCTTCACCACCATGCTTGAAAATTGATATAAGGCGTTTGTGCCGATATGCTGTGTTTTGGTTTTCACCAAAAGTGGGACTGTGCATTATGGCCAAAGATCTCCACATTGGTCTTGTGTGTCCAAAGAACATTGTCCCAGAAGTCTTGCAGTTTGTTCAGATGCACTTTGCAAACCTCAGCAGTCCTGCCATGTACCTTTTAGAGATAGGTTTTTGGAAGGGTTGCCAGGAGAAGACTTTTTTCTGTCACGAACATTAGCATGTAACATACTGAGGCCTGGAGTCCGAGACATACTCCTTGGGTTTCTTTTTTGCAATTTCCCTGAGCATTGCACGGTCTGACCTTGGGGTGAATTTACATTCCAGATTGATGGGCAGCAACATTTGCTTCTCTTAGATCATTGCCGATATCTTTCCTTTTTGGCACGGTGTTAACACACACCTGAACGCTCCAGAGCAGCAAACTGCTAAAACTTCAGCTTTTATAGATACTTGCTGATGACCAATCTATCAAGGGCATTTGATTATCATTACCCGTCTACTTCTTAATTCCCATGGAAGCATTAAGGGTGTATTTAGTTTTTCACACAAGGGTTCTCCATTGTGGGTTTATGTCATGCATTGTTCATCTGAGGTTGTGTTTACCCAATTTTTAAACTTGCTAAAGAACAGAACCAAAGAAATCAGAGTGTATTTTCTTTTTCACATGATTGAACATGCATTTCTGTTCCGAGATGAGCCATTAAATATGTTGACATTTTCCAGCGTAAAACCATTCTGTTAAGGACTTCTGAAGCAGTTTGATGTTTTGTTGTTGAATTTTTGCTGTTGTCTTGGTATGTAAATCAATCTTATTCTCTATATCTTTATATGAGAATTCCCATATTAAGTTTCATTTAAAAAGGGAACTGCCACCAATGATGGTATTGTCATTATCAGACATAATGGCAACAAGAGTTTTCTTGTTTTTGCATAAAAATCTGCACATGGTCTGTTATCTTAGCACACATTACTAGACAAACAACCTCGACTCCTTATGCCGTTTGTTGTAAACAATACAGTGGCTCTATGTTATCACCCAGCAAAGCACACGTCTGTTGAATGACTACAGAGAAAAGGACGACATGTCTGTTGAATGACTACAGAGGAAAGGACTTAATTAGCACAGACAGAAAGGATTAGATAAATCTGTTGCCTGAACAGGGAAAATCACACAAAATATCGTATGACAATGGCATAATCCAGGACTGCAGATTAAGGATGTTTATTAGAACAAAATAAGATAAAACCAGTTTTCTCAATTACTGTACAGCACTGTATTTATGCTCAAGTATAAAAGGGCCTCCCTCTTTATAATTATCTGGGATAGAAGTCTATCCTCAATTTAGAAAAACATATGAGGGGGAAAACAAAAAAAAAAAACAATTACATGCAGATTTGGGAAGAAGCATATGTTGTGCATTAGGAAACAGTCTACAGAGATGTTATATGCTGAATGCATAAGCAGAATCCAGTACATTTTCAACTATAAGTCAAAGTGTTTGAGGGGCGAAGTAAAAACAAGACAAAAAAAAAACCCCATACCCAAATAGCATTTGACTTTGCACCTAAGCTAGCAGAACTGGCAACTGTTTTGTTCCTTTCAGACAGTAGTTAACTAAAATTGCTATAAGCAGTTTTAGAAAGATTGAACAGGCTCAGATCTCTCCAGCCTCACGCTCTTCTGAACTACGATCCTCTGATTTGCCGTTGGTATTCTCATTGGTGCGCATTTTATGCTTGTGTTCATAGTCTCTTGAGCGATCAGTCGTACTTCTATCTTTTGATGCTCGCTCTTTATCTCTTGAAGATCTACATTTAAAAAAATAAAAAAAATAATGTTATATAACCTACTGAACCAACAGAGTCAACTAGTTTTTTCCAGCACACCAGTGTTTCACTAAAACATTACTTTATTCACCCAATGGCTGCTACATCAGACAGTAGGACCAGTTAACTGCATGTGAAAAAAGGCACTAACTAGAAGTTAGTGTTCACACACTCTTAATGCTCATCACTTCAGTAGCCCGTTTTAGAACACAAGAGCGCAAATGAGACTGAGGTTCAGGAACCAGCAAAGGGAAGGCTCTAAGTAACATTGCCCTAAGGAAACTAATAGGACGAAATCTGACAATCCAGGGAAGCCTTTAAATTGCATGAGTATCAGTCCCATCGAGCCAGCTAATTGGTAAGCAATATAGCCATGTAAAATTAGATATGGCTCAACAAAATTGGGGTACCTTGACAGTGGCAGGGTAAGCAATTTGGATAGTGTGACAAATATTTATGCCAGTATTCACTGGGTATGCACTGAATTAAGGCTCTGTTTTGTCTACTTACTGGTTATTCTAGCAGCAACCCTTGTAAGCCATTCGGGCTGTGCTCCTCTTACTGTTTGATTTTTTGAATCTGATAATGTCTTAAGCAAGGTGCTGCTGTGGATTACCCAGCATTTCTGCGCTAAGCTGGGGGAGCAGCAGATATATGGTACACTGAATATTGTGGTACTGGTGCATTGGTATTAGAGTCATTTAGAATTGGTACACTTAATCACTGGTGATGATTGATGAAGATAGCCACAACAAATGTGTGTTTTTTAAACTCTATCAACTATAATTAACAGTGGGAAACCAGAACCTGTACCACTGAGTAGATTTGGAATAATCATCAGTTAAGCATACCCCTAAATCACAGAAGGAATTTGGAATGCACCAACAGAAAAAAAAAGCACAAAGAAAACAAAGTGTGAAAAGCTGCTTCTAACACCAGTGTGCAAGACACATTAAAAACTTACTTTGATTTGGAGCTTCGATCTCTGCTTCTTTCCCGGCTCCTGTGGTGGCTGTGACTGCGGTTGCGACTGCTTGAGCGAGATTTATGGTGGTGACGTTTCTCACGTGACTTGGACCTGGTTTTTCTTTTACGCTCTCGAGAAGATGACCGAGACCTGTGCCTACGGCTGTCTCGGGATCTTGAGCTGAGTGGCAACAAAAATTTCGCCTTTCATAAGCCACACATTCATATATATCAGGTCAAATAAGTAATCGAAACCGTGGCATAACATGCTTTCCATAAAATGTTGAAGTACATTAGACATAGAAGTATATACACAATATAAGAATACTGCATTTATAGACCACAGTAATCCAAAATCACACACACTTTCATATAAGTGTAGTATAGTGTGGAAGTATGATAAACACTAACCATATTTGCATGCCTACTTTTTAATGTGCATAAAAATGGCAACTATGTAATATCACAAGAATTAACAGTGGAATCCAGAACTACACTACCTACAAAAAGAGAATTAAGGTTCCCCTTAAGGTGCACCTTAAGCACAGCATTTTTCAAGATTAGGCCATCTATTGATAACTTGGGACTCTCCCGTCATTGCTGGCTTATTGCCAAGATAGTGTGTGAAGGTAAGACATTTAAACAGTTACTCCCTCAATCAGTACTATACCTCCTTTTCAGTTTGTCTCGTTCCTCCCGGTCTCGTTCTTCCCTTCGTTTTAACCTGTCTAGATTTCTCTTCTCCTGTTTTTCTGCCACAAGCCTCTGTAAACATTTGAAATATTCAATGAAGATGTAAAAAAGGTTTAGGTTCTAATGCACGGACTGGGTCTGGATTGAATTTATCTCCTAGTGGGATAATGCATTTGCATGTTGTGAGGTAGATACTCAAGGGCCAACATCTTTTTAATGTTAAAGAAATTGCACGCTTCACTGGATGACTTGGGTCAACGACGGTGAACGTTTTGGGCTTTAGAACCCAATCTTTGGCATGACAAAGTTGCATACCTCAAAGTGCCAACACTGCATGTTTGTGCCTTCCCCTGGTGAAGTGCATTGTTTCACCTTCAAGCAAAACAAAAAAACACAACTTGGAAGATAACTGAACAATTTATGTTCAGCAATATCTGATTACAGTCATACCCCACATTTTTTTAATGTCCAATTGGGACATAATTATACGTTACATATTAATACCCTGTATTACCTATTTTTATACTATTGGTGTAAGGGGGTTTGGGGTAATGATATAGACATATATACATACATATATATATTCTACATATACACACACACCTTTACTTATAGGGGAGGGGCTGAGAGGGCACCTTTTTAATTTTGTTTTTCTATTTTTGTTTGTATTTTTTTGTTGGACTTCTCCATGTGCTGCATGTCTCAAGATCCTTTTGGGAATGTCAAACATTTTTGATGCCAGTGACGTCATGGTGACATTACTGCCATTCCCATTTTTTTATATATATATATATATATATATATATATATATATATTTCATTCTCATCTTTTGGAAGGGGGAGCAACCATTTTTCTCCCTCTTCTCTTCCCGATCTTTCTGTGCTGATCACACTGATCCATAGCACAACATTGCCAGCTGCAAAATGCGCAATTGGACTGCAGGGAGAGGAATGGGAGCCCTGCAGGGCCTGGAAAGACCCTGCTGAGGCTCTTCTCTCCTCAAATGAACATCAGTGTAGTGACACATAACAGGAGGGAATCCTTGATTCTTTAAATGACCGTGTGCCAGCGTTACACACCAACAGTCAGGAACCAACCTAGTCTCCAATGTAGTGGCAGGGAGATGCCTCTGCAACAGAGTCAGGATGTTAAGAGTACATCCTAATGGGCTTCTTGCCATAGATTTTATGGACATAGTGGTTAAGTGGAAAGGTTTAAAGAGGAAAGGGCGCAAGCCGTTTGGTGGTTTCTCAGATAAAACCAATGTTCGGCTGCCACCGCTATCTCTCCTTTCTCATTATTTCCCCCTTACAATTATTGTCTTTTTTCCTCTCCATTTTCTTACTATTACTCCTTTTTCTTGCCATCTCTCTACATTCTCCCCAACTTTAAATCCCGCCCCAATTCCTGTGGTGGGAGTGTAAATTATGTTCCTTCAGAACCACCGCAGTGCATCAGTGTTGACCTCGGTATACATGTCCCAGTGCTCAGCATGAATATATGCAGCACACTTCACAAGGGAGAAGTGAAACAGATCTCCTTTTTATTTTGGACAGATTAAAAAATAAACACCACATATCACAACAGAGACCCTGGCATGCAGATTTTTTTTCGGTGCATTTGAGGTTGATGTAGGTCATAACAAAATGTCATATACAAATGTGTACCCCCCTAGTTATGTCACATGCACGTTCATGTTTTTTCCCAAAAGATTATAGAGCCAAAAACATTGCATTTTCCAAAGCAGATGTTTCCCTAGGACCTAGGTTAGCAGGTAAAATGCTGAGAAGAATAAAAACTGAGAAGGGTAGAGGCAACTAGATATTTTCCTTGGACAGGGCTTCAAATCAGCCACAACAACATTTTGACCACTTACAGGTGAAAAAAAACCCCAAGAGACAGTAAAACCCTAATTGCATGTTCTTACCTTCAACTCATCCAATTTCTCACGTATTTCAATAAAGCCCAAGTGCAATTTGCCCCCAAAGTGGTCAGCCAGCCTCCTATCATTATCATGAAGTCCCAAATAAGCAGAGCAAACTTCACACACTCTGAGCTTCTGTTGCTGAAAGCTGGAGGCAGGCATTGAATTGCGGTAGATTTCCTGCAGACAGAAATAAGACCAAAAACTTAAAAAAAAGAAAGCCTATAGATACACATATAAAAAAAATCTTACCTATGGTGTTCTTAAGCTCAATCAGGGCTGATCTGGGAGCAGTATGGGCACAATGGGAAACTGATCACACCATTTTCAAAAGGCTCTATGCATAGAGCTCTACTTTGCCATCAACACTATTTTGGTGGCCAGTTGGTGAGAGTCTCTGCCAGCACCTACCTGGCCTCTGCTAAAAGCAGGCGTCAACATCACCGACTATGCTGATAGACGTAGAGTAACGGTCCACAATGCAACACGAAAGGATGCCGCTGTGTAGTAGAGACCCTACGGGTTTCTGATGACCCCCTCACAACAAGCCACAGAGTGATAGTAATAGTAAAAAAAACTGATTAGCATTGACTAAACACAAAAACAAAAATAGATAGGCAGATCTAAGATTAGACAGAAATGGGCAAAGCAAATTATAAGTGCTGCCAAAGCGCACAAAGAAGAGAATTGGCTAGTCAGTACAAAAGGGTGAAACTTCTCCCCCAAAAACCCAAACACCTTTTAGATACATAAGAAAAGTAAAAAAGATTAGTTGGATTGAAAACAAAGAAGGAAGGTAAGTAAGAGGATAATGGACTAGCTGTCTCAATAAATATTTCTGTTCAATTTTTACAGATTGAAATGAAATAGAGGGACCTGAGAGAGAGAAAAAAAAAATTGTAATTTTGTTTAGAGGAAGAGGTTCTGCTTCACCTGTGTAAGGTAAAGACAAATAAGTCGAAGGGGCCCGATGGGATACACCAAAGCTATTCTGTTTTGCTAGTAGACCACTAAGTTATTTTAACTAATCTATTTAACCAAACATTGTTAATGGGAGCAATCCCAGAAGATTGGAAAGAAAGGCAGTACGGAAGACTCTTACATCAGCAGTGGGGTAATTAATAGAAACTAACGTATTTGCTCGATTATAAGAAGTTTTTTTTTTTCCCCAGAGCAAATGCTTCTTGTAATCGAGGTTGTCTTCTAATCCTGCCTTGTAATCCTGCGGGAGCTGCAGCAAGCGCCTGCCGAGGCATTGCGGTGACGCCGGTGAGTGAAGTGCCTGAGTGGGTATATTAGTGTCTGGGTATCTAAGTGTCCCCCTATATGCCACTCTGTCCCATGATATGCCTTTTAACCACTTATATGCCAGAGTGGCATATAGGGGTATAAGGTGTTTCTGGAGGCAGAGTGGCATATAGTGAGTTAAAAGGCATAAAATGGGGCAGATTGGCATATAGGAAGGTAAAAGGCATGCCTGGGGCAGATGTGCATAACTGGGGGCAGATTGGTAAAAAAAAAAGGTAATTAAAGACAAAAAAATTGTTTACATGAATATTAGTAAAACTTTTTTCCTATAGGGTCATCTTATAATCAGGCTTTTTTCCTAAATTAATATTCAGATTTTGGGGGGTCGTCTTATAATCGAGCAAATACGGTATGTTAAAGATTGGGATTGTTTAACATCTAAAATCACATGGGTTTCAAGATCAAAAACACGAGTTTACTGCATTAAGACCACGCCAAAACTTTTTTTTTTTTTTTTTTTTTTTTTTTTTTTTAAACTGGGTGACAGACAACAGAGGGCTGTTATAGGCTGGAGTATATTCAGAGCAATATGTGTTGCCAGTGGGGTACCTCAGGCATTTGTAACATCTGTGACTTCAACATCTGAGGAAAAGGATTTAGGAGTAATTTCAGATGGTTTAAAAGCAAGCAGACAATGCTAGCAGTTATATCGGGAGAGGTACCGTATTTGCTCGAATATAAGACAAGTTTTTTCCCCAAAAGCAATTGCTCTGAAAAATACCCCTCGTCGCAGCTCTGCAGGAGACCTGGATCCTCCTCTCTGGCAACAAATGGATAGTTTATATGTGAATATTAGTAAACCTTTTTTCCTATAGGGTAGTCTTATATTCAGGTCCTCTTTTCTTCCTAAATATTTACATTTTGGGGGTTGTCTAATAATCAAGCAAATGTGGTATATAGCCTGGAAGAAAGACATGACATTTAAATACTTAAAAAGGGAGTCAATATGATAAAAGCAAAATAGTTTATTTAAAAGGAGAAATATTACCACAAGAGGACATAGTCTTAAGCTAGAGGGGAAAAGGTTTAAATGTAGCATCAGGAAATAATTTACTGAAATAGTAGCGGATGCATGGAAGTCTTCCAGCAGAAGTGGTAGAGATTAATGCCATGTTTAAGCAAGCATGGGATAGGCATGTAATTGGCCGTATTTGTGGGCGGAGTCTGGGGCCTATTTAAACCCCTACCCCCTCAGTTAATGACAATTGTTTCATGTTTCAATTGAGTCATCTTACTGCAATTAATATCCTTTCTGGGTCTCCCAGGTGACTGCTCATACTTTTAATAAGTGTGGGTAACACACCAAAATTGTAACACCAAAATATATTATATATATATTATATTGATTTTTGGTGTTACTTTTAATAAGTATTTTTTTTTTTTTTTTTTTTTTAAGGGGTGTGTGTGTGGGCAGGTCATTTTCGGCCCAGCTAATGCTGAACTTGTTTTCGGTCCAGAATTTTCATTTCGGTGCATCCCTACTATATACCAAGCCAGACACTGAAGCAGTAGGCCTACACCACATCAATGTTTGGCTTAGTATACAGCGATAGGGGTTATGCTGCATTATTGTCAATGTCTGGCTCGATGTATAATGATAGGTGTTATGCTGTACCACCGTCAACATTTGTCTTAGTATACGATAGCAGGTATGCGGTATATAGTGATAGGTGTTAGGCAAACATTGACAGGGGTACAGCATAACGATAGAAGCTATGCAGTTTTAAAGTGTGTGTGTGTGTATATATGTAGGGGGGCCTTGTCGCATACAGGATCCGCCAAATACTCTAGGTACGCCCCTGGTTATAGGGAACATACTATAGGGTGTACATTATCCGTAGAATTTCTATGCTTATGGCTTAACGGGTTTGTGAACAGGGGCAGGAGGGTTATACTTTTTAGATGGGTTAGGACAATGGGATGTAAGGGTTTTTTCTTTTTATTAGTTTATTTTATTATTGGTTATTTTTATTACTTTTTTTTTAACGCACTGTTATCAGTGCAGTATGGTTACAGACCCTCTTAGGGACCTCTTGAACATGTTATTAATGTCAGTGATGTCACAGATTTTTTTTTTTAAATCACTGCTGCGGAGCTGCATATCTTTTTCCCTGCCTTGCCTCAGTTCCCATGTTTAGCTGTAATCTGTTCCTGGATTTTCATATGCTCTATTCTGTGCTTCTGATTCCAGTTCTGGTGGTGTGCCCCACTGCTTGTCTCAGTCTGCAGTCTAAACGTATGCCTCTATGATGTGTGTTTAGATTTCATGTTCAGTTTGTTTAGTACCTCTGTAGGTAGGGTTCAACGTTAGGACCCACCGTATATCGGAGTACTTTGGTGTAGTGGTGGGCTAAGCATACTATGGCCATATGATGAGACGGAATCTCCAATTGTTATCTTAGATACAGGACTAGCCTATGTTTGTCTGTCTCTTCTGTACCTTTGCCCTCCTACCCTGAATTATCTGAGAATTTCGGTTCCTCTCTCCTTTCCCCATGTCCCAGTTAAGATGTCCTATCCTTGCTTAAAGGAGAAGCGTCCGAGGATTCTGGCTCCTCACTCCATCCCCTGTCCTCTTTGCCTTTCCCTGTCCTTTGTTGTGCCCTGTATCATGTATATCTTATCTGGTTATGTTTCTTGCTCGGTCTCCCTGTTCCTTGCTCTGTCCTCCTTGCTTGTTATGTTTCTGCTATATTCCCTGCTTAGCTTCCCTACTCCCAGCCTGCAGCATCCTGCACATGATTCTAGTGCTATGTCTCATGCCTGCTCTAGGGTGCTTGCAGGACATCTCCAAGTTCTGCTTTGTGCCGGATTTCATCCGCTGCTATGTCAGGGTGCTGGTATGTGGCTGCTCAACCCTAGATGCCCACCTAGGAGACTGCAGTCCCCCTGCACCAGGCCCTGTCCGACTCCGCTACTGCACAATAACTCCTGAACACAATATCTTTGGGTGCTCTGGGTCATTACAGTCTGTATGGACCCATTTCCTGTCACTCCCCTTTTTTTCTTTAACACATGTTCATTTGTTTTCTCCCAGACACCATGTATCACGTACAGTGAAGAAATGGACTCTATTCCCGGGACCCCTGCCAGGGGGTCTAAACAGGGTAGCACTCATTAGGGCCTGGACTATAGCCAAACAAGAGCAGAATTACTGGTCTAGACATCACCCGTCCCAGCAGCCTAAAGAATTCCTACTAACTGGTTTCACTGTAGGCTTTCATATGGGTCTGATCACCCCCTTCACACTTTTGAAGGGCACAATCTGCTGTCAGGGGAGCTGTACCCACAGGTCTCCTCCGAACTGCTTCACTCCAAGTTGGAGAAAGAGTTTGTCATAGGGCCATTCACCGCACCCCCCTTTCATACTTGAAGGGTCCACCTCATTGGTTTAGTTCAGGGCAAATTTGCAAATAAATTCTGGTGTTATGACTTGTCTACGTCTCATTCTTCGCTTGTTCCTAGTCTTAATTTCTTGATTCCATCGGAAGATTTTTCATTTAAATATTCGTCAGTTGACATGGCCATACAGAGTATCATACAGACAGGTAGGGACGCTTGGTTGTCAAAGGCAGATATATCCGAGGCCTTTAAGCTTCTCCCTATTTTACCCTCACTGTGGCAATGGCACGGTACTTTGCCACTAAGCTTACTTTTGGATCTAAAAGCAGCCCCTGGCTTTTATTTCCAGGCTCCTAGCCTTGCTCCCATTAACCCCGGACTCTGACACCGTCATCCATTTAGACATATCAGCCCAAGCAGACCTGGCAATGTGGGATAATTTCTTATGGCTTTGGAACTGCGTTTCTATGTTCATTCCACAGGCGGGCTGTTGGACTTCTGAGATCCCTCGGTCGCCTGCATTCATGCAAACATCATACAGCATAAGGCCAGGAACGTATTCAGCGGTTGGGCCGAATGGTTATAATTGTGTATGTATATATATATATATATTATATATATATTATACACATACACACACTTTTCATTTACATATGTAGAAAGTACTTTCGTTTTGTGTAGCTTGGGATATACGATTTGTATTGGGACTTGGTGCTGATCACCAATACTGGAAAATTTGGATTCACAATCTACATTGTAATTTGTCTTTTTTTAGCTTTATCAGAGGTTTAAAGCAGGCACATTAGAGGGTATGCTTAGCATAGACCAAGAAGAAAAAAAAATTGTGTTATATTACACAAGTTACACATTCATGTGTAAATAACTTGGTTTATTACACAGAAAATAAACTAGCATGTATGTGTCGAGCAATGTGTTTTAAAGAACTGAATTCTTGGATAGAAACGTATCAAGCAACAGTAAAATATCTACCCCAATTAACGACAAACATTTAAACAATGATCATGCCTGCAAGTCTAGTTGTTAGAAAGCTAATACTCTACATGTCATTGTCTGAATTTAAGGCATCTAAACACCTTAAAAATGGATACATGACACATTTGGGCAAATACATATTTTATTCTTAATGGTATTGAACTACAAACCTCTGCTTCTCTTTTTCGAATTCTTGTCTTTTCAACTTCATCCATAACCTTTTGAGATTCTTCAACGTTCCCCTCAGCTCCCAGTTGCTCTGCCTTTGCCAGCAATTTTCCGATCTCTTCATTTAGTTCATGTACTCTTTCAGCCTAAACAAAATCATACAGTGCCCTAGTTTTAATGTCCAACAGTACCATAACAATGCGAGACCCCCCCCCCCCAAAAAAAATTACTTAACATCAACTGTTAAACCTAATTGCAAAAATAATGAATTAAATACCCTTTCTTAAAACAAAGACTCCACTGACACATTTATCCAAAAGATGTGGTTGGCACACCTACCGACTGCATATGTAGCCCATGTAGGTTACCATCAATAATGCTTTTTAGGTACATATCAGAACGTTGCATAACATAACGGATCCAAAACAAAATATAGGTAGAGAATACACAGGCATGTCAACCTTTTATCATGTACTTTTAGCACCTACAACTTACATAAGTAATAACAGAATGATGACAAGGATACTGTAATTTTACAGAGGGTGATGACAGCTGTATTTCACAAAAGCACACCAGCTTTACTCAATATATGTACAAGCCTCTGTATGCCCAAGATATTCCATTAAAAAAATCAGTTTCCAGCTACAAAAGTACCTTATAACATTAACAATGTCTACATTCATATGCACCATAAGCTGTCTGCTAAACATTTGGAACCAAGCACCCCAGGAATTTCAAAAGGTGTTCAATCTCACTTGGACCATTATGCCAGAACTGCAAGCAAGTTTACAAATTCATGTTTTGTATTATCCATGTATTGCTGTGTATGTACCAAATATGTATTTTGGGGACATTTTTCTGGGCAAATGTTGGCATTTACCTTTACAAATGCAGATACCTTTGTCCTAAACCCCCTCTGGCCTCCTATAGTCATAACTCCTCCCCTTTCTAACCAAAAACTCATTCATCTCTCTTTTCCTTCCTTTAGCCTCTCGGAACCATCATAAGCGGTTAGCAAACATCTGAAACCGCACACATTTTTACACATACGGCCCCATACATACTCACAAAAGAGCTGGACCAATTTTGTACCAACCCGGGAGGCAATTGTGGCACTCACTCCCTGATGAGTGGTGTCCAGGGGCAGATTGCTACTGTCCAAGAACCATTTGATATCTTAATTGACAAAACCTGTGTTTGTTTCAAGAACATTTCTAAGGGACCCCAAACATTTGAATGATGATAGATAGGATATATACACACACACACAGATTCCCAGTACATGCTGTTTTTTTGTTGTTGAAAATGTAGTTTTATAGACCTCTACCGTGACTCACATAAGATTCCGGAAAAACATGCCATTCCCATGCACAGATAATTTCTGTACTCGGAAGGTGTTAGTTAAAAAGGAGTTTTTGTGCTTGCATATAACGGGGTGGGGCGGAGTCTACTAATCTACACCAATTAGCTTGTTAAAAATGATATAATGGTTGGGGGTAAAAAATAGAATCAGACCTTAGCAGCTACTTCTGCACTTATCTCCTCTTGAGTATCAGCAAGTCTTTTCTTAGCAATGTCAGTCCTCCTATCACAATCAGCAATGAAAGACTGCAAATGGTCCATAGCCTGTGAGACAAGAATCACATTTAAAAATTACCTGGTAGCAAAATAAAGGCAACTGTAAAACAAATATATCACTTAGCTTAACCCCTTGGCTGCTAAGCCATTTCCCACCTGGGTGCTAAGCTGGTTTTCGGCATTTTAGTGCATCTCACGTTTAAAACGCGTTTAGAAGTAACTTTCTTGGGAATAAACTATACAAACCTTGTATTGTTTTTTTCAGCACACCCAGTAGATTCCAAATATACCATTTTTATATGTGTATGTCTCATTAGGTTTGCAAAATAAAGCCATATATATATATATGATATTTTTAGACAGAAATTGAGAACAGTAGACTGTTTTTCTAATATTTTATTGCTAAAAGTCCAATTTACTAGACTATCACAAAAGACAGCTTTAAATTTAATGCATGCCTGCCGTCCGTTAAACAGCTCTAGCTGCCTGGGGTGTTAAAATATGCCAACAAAACTATACATTTTTAGAAACTACACCCCCAGCTGCAGCAAATGAGGTCTTATTTGTGTTTTATCACAAATCTGACATGCACAACAAGTAAGTGAATATCACAACCCCTCATTTGATGTGCCAAGGGGTAAAGTTTCTGAAAATGTATCCTTTATGTACCATAATTTAACTTCCCAGCTGTCAGGCATCACCCGTAAATGTTTTAAGACAATTTTTTAAACAAGATTCTCAAATCTGCCATATTTGAAGTTAAAGTGGTCTAGACATCTGGGAAGTTAAATTAGGGTACATAAAGTACACATTTCAAGAAACTGTACCCCTTGGAGCTTTAAATGAGCCTCTAAGGTAAATGATTATTCTTGTTTTTGAAGAACACATATTAAAGTACTTTAATATGCATTCTTCTTTCGTGGGGCTGCCATAGAGAGTAAAATGTCCCTTTGAGCGAATGTTTTTTATTCTGTGCACAACTTAAAGAAGAACTCTTAAATGTCTTATATTTAATAAAAATAGCAAGCACACATTAGTGAGCATGGACTTACATCAAGTTCAAAGAAGAAATCCTGTTGTTTGGATGCAATTTCATAATCTGCTCTCAATGCCAGATCATGTACTTTAAGACACTCTCCAAGATCCATTCTCTGCAAGGAGATATGACAATGACACAAACCATTAAGGGGCCTAATTCCTTAATATATTTAGACAGACATAATTTGATGAAATTAAAATGGCACGCTATACATTGGGTTAAAATCATAAAGATAAACACACTATATTACTATTAGTTATTGTTACAGGCGTTTAGTGCTTTGCTTTTCCAAAAGACAAAATATATATATATATATATATATATATCCTTAAACATTCAAACATGTCCAAATAGGTAAATATAGCTGGTTGGCATAAAGTGTAAGAAACATTTGGATACCGCTGAGTAGTATTCTACTGCATGCAGTCAGCGGTGCATCTGAAAATGTATCATTTTCTGAAAATGCCTGCGAGATAATAAAAGTAACCTTCAGATAATTATTTGTTTTATATAGCGCCATCAGATTCTGTAGCACTGTACAATGAGTAGACACCGTATAACTAGTAGTATATAGCATAACAATTTTACAGGAACAAAAATTAATGAGGGCTCATATGTGCTTACAATCTAGAGAGAAGCCTTTATTTAACTTTAATGGGCGACTGGCATAAAAATCTAATGCATGCAGAGTCATTCTATTGCTTACCACAAAGCAATGCAATAAGTGGTCAGGAAGTTTGTCTAAATCAGTGCTATCCAACTTTGTTGGTGTAGAGCAGGGCAGCACTGGCCCCTAGGAGATTTCCAGGTGGGCTAGCCGGACGGTGAGCCACTGCGAGAGTGGGCCAGTCCATGTCAGACCGGCCCTGTTTTAACCCATAGGTCGGTCTATCCCTGTTGCTTATGCTGGTGGATGCAGGTCACCAGTTGACAGCCCTGGTCTAGATGATTGGACTAATATGCAGCCATTTGAAAAACTACATAAATATATACACGTTTTTTATTGAATATTGGTAATAAATTGAGTGAAAAGTTGAAGGTTGAGAACATGATTAGTTATAGCAGAAAATATGAAAATAGTGAAAGTAAGCAAGATAAAAATACATCTGAGTAATCCTAACACAAAACGTTATAGCATGTAATACTTACAGTATCAGAGTGGAATCCAGTAAGTTTTTTCTTAGCTGCATGCTATACACAATAAGACACTTAAAAGCAGTAGTACCTACCGTCCCAGAAAGAATGTCATGCGGGCAGCAGTTGAGCAGATGACTTTTGCATACCCTTTCATCACTAAACTTGATACGCTGACGTGTTGTGTCACCTACAAAAGAAAAGTCTATATTAAAATCACAGCAATACATTAAAACATTTTTTACCCGTTTTATCACATCTTAAGTGAAAACTACTGCAAAAACTATAGTTGCTTCTAAGTGAAATAAGATGAACGTTCATGGCCCAGAAGAAGTCAAATTTGACATCATATAACATGCAAGTTCTTCTCCAGCTATTCAAGTTAGTTTTTGCACTTTTTTTTACTCAGCTTTGCTGAGTAAATAAAGTAAAAGGACCATTTCTTAACCAGTGACCAGATTTTAGCAAGGTTACTTCTGTGTGAAAGGTGTGTAAAACAAACAAACTTGTCCAGAGTGCTTTAAAAAAAACTTGAGGTACAGCCACGCACTGGGTCAGACTGGGGCTTTCATTCTGCCCACATTGTGCCTAGCCTGCAACATCAAGAACACTGTATGAAGGGACTCTAATAAACGTTGCAGGTTATAATTAGCCTTGCCTTAGTCAAGACAAGTGTGTTGTATATGACAAAACAGCATTTAACTGCTGTTAGAAAAATCTGGGGTTATGAAATTTGAATTCCTTTGGAATTACTTGCATACATAGGTCATGTGAAAGAAAATTACACCCTCTGAGTTCCATGGTTGTAAATATAAGGACATAATCATTTGTCCCTTAGCAGGTCTAAAAATTAGGTAAATCTGACCTCAGATGAACAAAAACAACAACAAAAAAGTCAAAATGTAGATGCCATGTGTGAAAAACAAAGTATAACCTGCTTCCATAGGTATTAAGATGCTAAGTAGCAGACAGATGGTGTTAATCTAATGCCTTTGATTAATTGATCATCAGCAAGTGTGAACATCTCGATAAAAGCCAAGTGGACCATGAACTCCTGTATACCAAAAACATTCTAGAGTTAAATGTGAGGCTATCTGTCCAACAGCTAAAGCTTGGCCAAAAGCTTGCAACAGGACAATGATCGCAAGCACACCAGCAAATATACAATAGAATGTCGGGGGGGGGTCAAGGTGTTGCAATGGCCTAGTCAAAGTCCAGAACTCGCCCAGATTGAAATGCTGTGGCAGGACCTTAAGGAGCTGTGGATAAACCTGCAAACCTCAATGAACTGAAGTAACATTGCAAAGAGCGGGTCAAAATTTCTCCACAACGATGTGAGACAGAAAATGATTACTTCACGTTATTGCTGCTAATGGTGGTTCTACAATTATAAAAGGTATACTTAGTTTGTCCACACATGGCTTCTGCATTTTGGCTTAATTTTTGATGAATAAGTCATGACACTAATACATCATGTGGGGTTGTTCATCTGACCTAATTGGACCAGAGCAGTGCTCTTCAGTTTACTGCCGCTAATGCCTAGAGCACACTGCAATTACTTAGCAGTAGCACAAGTAGCCAAATGATAATCTAAAAAAGGATTGATTCAATTAAACATTTAATCTATTGGCAGAGTTAGTTTTACCTAATTGCCCTTCATTTGATTTAGCCTAGGCATTTTAAGGACAAAACATCAGTGTTTCCAAAAACCACGAATACATCTTCTACCTCTTGAATACCCATTTGGCCTTTCATGGACAAATTAGTTTCATGACTACAATAATTGTTCACAGGCCAACAGGTAACATTCTTTGCATTTATTGAATGCATTGTAACACGGGATACAAACTGTAGGCTCTGGGACAATAAAATAAGGCCATTTTTCATTTATACAATACTGTAGTATGACAAGGAACATTACAATAGACAAGATTTTTGAAGCATACAAACCTGAGAGGTACTTACACAAGTCAACACCCAGTCATACTTAGGATGCAACATTTTACCAGCATTACCTATGGCGTGCTTTGTTGATTGCCAAAACTTTTCATGATGTGATGAGCTGGAGCACAGATTTTTTTTATTATTTATTTTTATAATTTAGTAGAGCCGATTTTAAATAGAGAATTGGAAAACAGAGGGAATGATCCAAAAATCTACTTAACCATTAGCAGTTGTCTAATAGCAGTCTAAACCAAAAATGTGTTTTTCCTGGATTACTGGCTGACAAGTCACAGGTTCAGACAAAGGGGAAATTAAGTCTACCATACCATATTCAGGGTTTCACAGCACAATGTGCATATAGCACTAACAATTTAGGACCATAATAGTTTGTTTTATTGAACTTCATAAAATGACATGAGAAACTAATAGTAATAAAATTTGATTTAGCTTAGAGTGGCAACATACCACAAACAGAAGAGGGAAACTAGTATATATATATATATATATTATAATATATATAATATATATATAGATCATTTTTTATATAGCCAGGTTTCAAAATGTGTTACCGAAGCTGAACAGACTTTTTGTAGTTTGAGCTGCAACCAAACGGCAATTTCAAAAGCACCTGTTGACATCTACTTAATTTTAGATTCCATTAAGCATTGCATTTTAAAATGTAGTTTATACTTTGCTCATATTTTAAAATGAAGGCTGTACCTTAGTTGTTTAGACAAAACTAATTGGTAATGACTGAGGGAAAAATAAATTTAGTCTTCTTGCTTATTACTCCAACTATTGAACATTTTATGCTGTATTATAGGGAAAGGAATCAGGGCTACTGTGAGCCATATATAACCATTTTAAAAACAAAGTGAGTTTACCCGTCAAACAATGTTGTAAGGTTTTGTTATGCTAATGAGGTATATCAATACAACTAAGGTGCCAGTTGTGGGTAAACTGGTATAGGTTTATTCCAAAAATTTAGTTTGTAATCTGACACATTGGTTAGACATTTATATCTATATACCTTACTCATCTGCTAAAGAATGCAGGATTTATGGAATGATTGGGCACTGTTTACAATATGATCTTAAGACACAGAGCATGGGGTAGAACACATACAGTGCCAGCGTATTTAGTCTTTAACATAATGGCATACAGCATTAACCTAATATAAGACACCTTGTTTTGCTGCCAAAATAACCTGAACGACCATGCAACTTAAGAACCATTATATCAGAAGTCAGGCTGACTTCCTTAGAAATTGCATGCAAAAAACGACTGATAAAGTCTAAAACTGTATATATCCATAAAGAACTATAAAAAAACAAAAAAAAACCAAGGATTTAAGGGGTAAAAAAGGCGATATGTATGCATGTAACGAGGGTGCATTTGCCCTAATGCTATTATGTAGTTTATAAATAATATCTGGCTCTGTTTGGGCCTGCAGCTGTTACAGTTTAAAGCTTTGTTAAACAACTGCATTTGTCCACATTCATTAACACATCTGAAAAGTTTGTTATAACTCACGGCTCGGCGAATGCGGGGCCTTTCTGTAACTCCCTTGCGGATTGAAGTAGGCAGGCAAAGATACATTGAACCTTTATGAATAAAACAAGGGGGCCAGATTGTTCAGTTTGTATAAAATACATAGTTTTTCCCCAGCATTTTCAACACAGTATCAAGAAGTAAATGTTGAGACTAAACATAAAACAGATTACAACCCAACCCATTTTGTTCTTTCAGGAGATGCAGTTTCACAGAGCTTGGCAGAAAGTCGATTTATGTTCTACTTATGCAACAGATACTGTGAGAAAACCTCCGCTATAAGTTTGGTTTGTTTTAACAAGAGGAATTATGAAATGTAAGCAAACAAACCAGAATGCCATATTGTAAAGGCTAGATAGTGGGTCTATATATGAACATATATTAGCTAGTATAGAGGTAAGAAAATGTTATGTGAAATACAGCTTTTCAGTAATACTGAATACTTGCTTGCTCCTATCAATGATGTTAAACATTAACAGGTATGTTGAAGGCGACAAACTTCACGGGTATTTCTGCAGAAACTGTGTGTGCTCATACATTATTGTAAAGCACATACAATGGAATTGAATTTAAGAAGTGTATTAGAAACATGCAGTAAAACAGCTCTGTGAATCAGCAACCCCTGCAGTTTCTTTGGATTTATACTGTAAAGTCATGCAGCGATTGACAGTGTATGCACCCAGAAGTTAACAATTTACAAATTTGTTGACAGGTTTCACTTAATTAACAGCTTAGTGTGTTTAATTCTGCACAAACCAGCAACTGCAGTATGAAGGTTGTTCAAGTACTGACTTTGGCTTGCCCCCAATTAAGAAGCGACAAAAAATAAAATATATATATTATAGATTCTCCTTTTTATTGCATTGGGACAACCTCTATTTCCTACAGCTACTCTACCATAAAGTGAATATGTCATTAATTGCCACTGATGGAATGCCGTCTCCAAAGCTGATTATAGAAAACCTATTTTGCCATCCACCGACACTAACCCATTAAGGATACGTGTATTTTAGACTATATTACTCTTGAAGAATTCTTGCCATATCTTTGTTTAATCCCCCCAATCTTTCATTGCTTATACCCACACATTCCCCCCCCCAGAACAAGTAGGGCTTTCTTCTGAAGATAGTCTCACTTAAATACGCTGATTTAATCTGAAATATTAGAAGCAGGCAAAAAACATTCCCCAATATTGCAGTGGGTTTTGTCATTAGAATACTGGAAAAGACAGGAAAACACCCTCAATTTACACTCCCTGGATAACGCCACGGCCCACATGTGCATTTCAGTTTCGAAATTTGAAAGTTTTCACAGATTGTATTTATGGTGCCCAAGTCTCGTTTGAGGCAGTATGATGGTCCCTACAGTATATTTTAAATTAAAATAACACATAAGATTTTGGGAAAACTAGACAACCTAATGTAATTATCTAGGGGCATATTGGCATGTGTAATGCAGTTGTTCCAAACACCTTCCAAAGTTGGTTGTAAAAAAATAAAATAAAGAGGGGTGGTAAAAATTAAAGGATTTGTTTTTCCTTTTAGCATGTGACACTTACTGAAACAGGTCATTATACAGAGAGGGGCTGAGAGGGACAGTAAGGACAATGAACGCTAATCGTTTTTCAATTTTGGCAACATACTCCACATTTTTCCTAGGGATTGGGGGGGGGGGGTGTTTAAAAAAAAAAAAAGTGCCTGCTTGTATTGGGAAACTACAATTGGACCAAGTAGAAACAAAATTCCAGAAATGAAAACTTGTTCACGGTTTGTAATTTGTAAAATAAAAATTTTTAGTGGCAAGGTGAAAAGAGACTACCAGCTTTTTTGTACCTTTTTCCCTCCTTATTTTAAAGGTATGCCTGTATTAAATGATCTGCAAGATGAATCCCTCCCATTGGTTTATTGCATCCTTTTACACTTTTTTTTTTTAATACACCCTCCTCCGCTGCAGACGTTAACTGGCAGTGTTGTGTCATCATGTATCACAGACAGTAGGCCTTATATTTAACTGCCAATAGTTCTTGTTGGCCAAGTGCTGCCGATTCCCCCTTAAGTTGCGTATTTGCTGATAGAAGCATTTACAATTTTATTTCTTACTGTCCCATAGGCAGCAGCTTCAAAACAAAATAACTTCAATGGTACACTAGCATAACAATCATACAGATAATACCTTTTGTTAAGGTTTGTGTCCCAAAAATCTTCAACACTTTAATGGTATATATTGCTTAATGTACCTTTCAATTTCATCAGGGGCCCATCCACACTTGGGTGGAGGGTATACATCTCTGCAAATTTAGTTTATTATACTAAGAGTCTTCATTTGGCAAGTACTTGGATCTGCGGTCTAGTATGACGGTATTGTGGGTAATTTAAGGATTTCCATTAATGCGGTCAAGGTCCAGAACAAACCACACAAAAAACATGGCCGCTTCGGTAGTCTTATGACATTTGACAATACAATAACAGGATTGGTTGCCAAAAGAGTAAAACAAAAAATGTGCAGCATATACACTGTGCACAATTATTAGGCAAGTTGTACTTTTCAGGATTAATGTTAAAATTGAACTACATTGCTCTCGGTCAATCCAATACGATAAGAAACCTTAAACATGAATATTTAAGTGAAAGTACGTTTTTGGCTTTCTTAGGAGAATATCTATGCGTGCACAATTATTGGGCAAGTATTAGTGTGAAGAATTATGCAACTAAATGAAAAACGATAATTTTCCTATCTTATGGGCTTATTTCCATCTATTAAAGTGAGAATACTAAACAAACTCAAAATGTACACACATTTGTGACATTTACAAAAACAAATCAGTGACCAACACAGCCACACTTTTAATAACGGAAGTAAGCCTTCCATTCATGGGGTCTGTCAGTTTCTTGACCTGTTGACGATCAGCTTTTTGTTCAGCAGCAACCACAGCCTCCCAGACACTGTTCAGAGAGGTGTACTGTTGTCCTGCAGCATAAATCTGCCGTTGAGGAAGGGCCCGCAAGTTCTCAATAGGGTTTAGGTCAGGTGAGGAAGGGGGCCAATGTCATTTTTTCATCTTTAAGGCCTTACGGGTTAACCACGCAGGGAAGTACTTCAATGCATGTGATGGAGCATTGTCCTGCATAAAAATCTTATTGAAAGATGGACTTTTTACCGCTGCTGGAAGAAAGGCTACTTAAAACCGGCATTATTTTGAGAATCGAGTTTGAGGTCACCTTCAACCCTGAAAAGGTCCAACTAGCTCATCTTTGATAATACCAGCCCATACCAGTAGCCCTCCACCAACTTGTCGGCATCCGAGTCAAAGTGGAGCTCTGTGCCCGTTACTGATCCAACCACGGGCCCATCCAACTGGACCGTCAAGAGTCACTCATCTCATCAGTCCATAAAACAGATATCGCTTGGCCCAGTCTTGACGTTTTGACTTATGTGTCTTGTTCAGTGGTGGTCTAACCCCCCAGACTCCTTGGTGTCTAGCAGGGGCATGCGGTGAACATCTGAGAGATGCACGTAGACAACCTCTGCTGCTGGCCGGCACTTCTGCTGGAGCTTATATGACTGAGCACTGGAAGGTCATGTGACGCCGGTGCTCGAGCATAGAAGCCCCAGCACATCTCACAGACGTCCACCAGCTGCCAGAGAGGAGGATCCAGGTCACCTGCGGCGGATCCTCCTGTCTGGCAGCCGGTGAACGTTGCGTAATGCGCGCAGACAACCTCCGCTGCTGCTGGCCGGTACTTTTATAGTAGAGCACCGGAAAGTCATGTCATACTGGTGCTCCATTATAGAACCCCTGGCGGAAGTGCACTTAGGTTTAGGGGCAATTAGCTGGATGATCTGAAACTTTTTAATGCCACAAATGAGTAAAAATAAAAGTTTGGAAGGGAGCACACAAACACTTTCATAGAATTGTTAATGTATGACCACTTAAAAAAAAAAAAGACATAATTTAAGTTGGAGTTTGGGGACATTCCAGAGATCTTTATATGACATCAATTTGAGGTAACATTTCTGTATTAAAAGTGAATTAAGTGTAAAACACTGTTTAATCATACATACAGTTAATTGTAGTAAGATTAAAAATGTAGCCTTGCTGCATTGACTACAAATGAAATATATATGTATCACAATTTCTTGTGTGCATGAACAACAAACATGTTTCTGCATATATACAGTGAGGTACCTATTGCAACTTTTAAAAAGTTGCATTTAAGGGACACTCCAGTCATCATATGCACTTTAACCCATATGATAGCTGTGTGGTCCCTTTAATTTTTCTAGGTGTTGCAGGAGGAAGTTGGCCACACATTTTATCATCTTCTTGACTATTTTGCGTGCAGGATATGTGTTCAGCCAAATACTTCTCCCTGCAGGTCATACCTTTCCCCAGTCAACTCTAGCACTGGCCTGGTGAAGGCTGCAGACAGGGTTCTATTCAGACCCTTATAAGAGACCAAACCCCCCCCTGCTGATTTCCATGAGAGCGCTTACCTGCCACCAAGCAGTGGTAAGAAGTATCAGATTACAGAGGAGGAGGGCAGCTCCTTCTAGGTCAGGTGTTTAAAACCATTTCCCCCCCCTTTATTATCTTTTACGTATATAGCGCAAACGGTTTTATGCAGCGCTTAATACAATACATATATTCAAGGCTTAAGATATATTGTTTTTGTATAGGACAAAACAATTCATTGCTGAACAACTAGCTTGTGCGCTCTCTTACGTTGGAAATATCATCTAGAGAACGAGCACTACTACCGAATAAGTATTACCCTGAAAAGAATAAACACTGGAGCTTGAAGGCAATATCAAGTCACAGGTTGCTAGCGGCCACCTAGAGTGCTGCCTTCCAGTACCTGGTATGCGTGAACCCACAAAAAGGCAATCAATTCAAGCACCCTCCATAATCCTGGGACGCAGTTAAAGGGTAGTATGATGTTTCATACATATCCACTGCGGTATACTAACAAAAAAAGGCATTAAAGACTCTGCAACAAGCAAAATTATGTATGCCCGGGAAACCCAAACTGACAGGTAACATACTGACTAACTATGTACCAGGATTGAAAAAAAAAATAAAATAATAATAATTTCTGAAGAACGAAAACCGCGTACCATATGTCCCTTCGCATGTCTGTACAAAACAACCAAGGAAATATTTAATTACTTCCGGAATTAACAGTTGGCTTGGTCTGATTAAACACACACGTACACAGTCGAATGAACTTTCCCAGACTTAGAGGCTGACAATCATTAAAGATCGCCAATGCATACGCAACGCCATTAAAAAATGCGGTAGTTTGTAATCACTGGGAGAACCACACTGTCAATCATCCCAACCCAATAGTAACCTTCAATCCCGAACAAAATGAAAACGATGTGGCGGATTTAAGGACACGATGAATTAAGAGGATAACTCACGTGATACTTGATACAATGCTACAGACGATTCCAGTCTAATAGACAACACAACAAACATCTTACCATCCCTAGAGGTCCCCATGAGCTGGTCAAGCATGGCGCGCATTTGGGCCTGCGCCGACATCTTGATAGAAGGAAAGGCCCAGGACGTAAGTAAAATAGCCTCCCGCTCGAGGTCAGCCCACCCTGTGTACAAAGCTCGTGCGATAAAAGAAAACTCCACTTCGTTCGAGAAAAGAAATAGTATAACGGCAACGTAGCCCGCTTCACATAAGACTGCCTGCTGCAGGTTGGCGGGACCCGGTAGCAAGCAACAGACACAAATGCGCGTTCTTGTTATGCGAGAACTCGCTTTGACACGAACGTTGGAATTGGTTGGCTATCATTCGCTTACACACGCAAACCCTGATTGGCTGCATAGTCCCTGCCTTTATTTTTCCAGTCTGCTGCGTGATAAATCATCCTCCATTTTCACTAAAGTAGGCGCTGATTGGTTTTAAACTGTCATTATGTGTTTTACTAGCATAAGGTTGTATGATTATGTCAAAACCGTTATCTTTGTTTTCGTCGCTAACGCTTTGTATTGGAAACGCTATTTCTGGATATTTTGGAAATGAGTGCCCTAAGAAAGGAAAATAAGTGGTATATTTTACGGCGTTACGGATTATGATGGCGCTATATAAAACAATAAATAATAATATTAACAAACCAGTGGTTGATGAAATGGGGATGTACTAGAAGAAATTACAATATAGAATGGCAGAATGAAATACACTGTAACGGGAAATACATGTAAACAGTGTGTTTTTTTAATTTTTGTACCCTTCGTGATCAGGTTTTTTTTGCAGACACTTTTGCGGCGTTCGTCTTTAGTTGCAATTTACTCCCATTTAGTATACCCACACAATTTAAATATTGGTTTTTTTTCAGGACAAGAATGGCTTTCTTCAGATACCATTTTGTAGATCATACCATGTAATTTCTTATAAAAAATATGAAAAAGCTAATGGAAAAAACCTGCTAAATAGAGTCGATCTGTCCTGAGTTTAGAAAAACTTTTTTTGCAAGTTAGAGCAATAAATACAAGTGGTGGTTTGCTATAAACTTTTTTTTTCCAAATCTGGTCATTCTGCCTTATGTGCTATTTGGACCGACCAAAAAATTATATGGGGCGCAGAAACATATAAGGGAAAAACAAAAATAATATAGTGTAGAGTGTAAGGTCAGTATTGTATAAAAGTGATAGATGATTCAGACCCATCAAAGTGGAGTACAGTGATATCTTTAATAGTCTTGGTTCGTCACTTACCTGATTGATTACACTTCTTCTGAGGAAGCCAAGTTGGCGAAACGCATCTGGAAGGATCAATTTGGACGATTTTATATTTTACAACCGGTGGACTTTCTACACATACGCCTATATGCGCTTTGGGTGCATGGACTAAGTGTGAGTGCATTTTACCGGTGAACTCGGTAAAAGATATTGCACCATTTTTAGTTTGTTTTTATAGATTAAAAACGAAGACTATTAAAGATATCACTGTACTCCACTCTGACAGGTTAGGCCAGATTTCACCCCCTGGGAGGCCAGAACATTTTCAACTATTTCTGCAACCTTACTTTTAACTGTGATTCCTGGGAAAAGTTTACCTATGGCAAACAAAATATGGGTTTGGGGTTTTTTTTAGCAAATGTGAATTTGTGAATATTGTGAATTGTGAAATTTTAAATATTCATATTTTCATTATTTTTTACTTTATAAATCTACAAAAATGGATGAGGTTATAATTTTATTGTATAAATAAATGGACTTCAATATATTTTTTGTTAACTTGTACTGAAATGTTATATTAACACAAAATTGTCTTTTATGACAGGAACAAGTGATAAATCCTATGGCCAAACTACTATAAGTTATCAAAATAAATAAATGTATACATTTCCTGAAAGCTCACATCAAGGGCAATAACACAAGGATTATTGGTTTTTTTTTTTATTTAACGTAATGAGTCACGCATAACTTTCAAAATATAAGTTGTTGTTTTTTTCGGCAGTGACGTAAACATAGCACAAGCCGGGGTCAGCACCAGGTTTACAGCGCCAGGTAATGGAGACGTAGTCATAGCACAAGCCAGTGTCATCAACGGGTTAACAGGTCCAGGCCCATTCTTCTTCATGACATTGCTTCAGTTCATTGAGGTTTGTGAGCATTTGTTTATGCATAGCTCTCTTAATGTCCCACCAGAGCAGAGACTGGGCCATTGCAACACCTTGATTCTTTTCTTTTTCAGCAATTCTGTTGTAGATTTTCTGGTGTTCTTGGGATCATTGTCCTCTTGCATGACCCAATTTGGGCCAAGCTTTAGCTGTCGGACAGATGGCCTCACATTTAATTCTAGACTTCTTCAGTATACAGAGGAGTTCATGGTCGACTCAATGACTGCAAGATTCCCATGTCCTGTGGCTGCAAATCATCACCCCTCCACCACAATGCTTGACAGTTGGTATGAGGTGTGTGCGTTCTAATATGCATTTCCACTTTGGTCTTGTCTGTCTGAAGGACATTGTTTCAGACATCTTGTGCTTTCTTCAGATGCAACTTTGCAAAAGTGTCCATTTTGGAGAGGACCCTTTCAAACAAACCATACTTGTTCAGTCTTCTTCTAGTTGTACTGTCATGAACTTTAACATTTAATTAATTGAGGCATGTAGAGTCAGAGATGTACTTAGCATTGCACAGTCTGACCATGGGTAAATTTACTGGTATGTCCATTTCTGGAAAGATTGGCAACTGTCTTGAATGTTTTCCACTTTTGAATAATCTTTCTCATTGTAGAATGATGGGCTTTAAATTGTTTGGAAATTGACCTCTAACCATTCCAAGATTGATGGGCAACAACAAATGCAGATCATTGCTGATGTCTATGCTGCTTGACACTGTGTTAACATACACCCAAACGCTCCACACCAGCAAACAGCTAAAATTTTGGCTTTTATGGAGATGGTCACACTTGCTGATGATCAATTAATCAAGGGCATTTCATTAGCAGCACCTGTCTTTTAGCATTATCTTAATTCCTATCGAAGCAGTAAGGGTATTCGTAGTTTTGCCCACATGGCTTTTCCATTTTGGCTTTATTTTTGTTGAATAAAACATGACACAGTATATGTCATGTGTTTTTGTTTAGACCTGCTATGGAACAGATGATTGTTATTATGTCCTGATATGTAAAACCATAGAATTCAAAGAGGATGTACCTTCATTTTCAAATTACTTTAGTTGGCATTTTTTCTTACACTACAAGTGGAGCCCTGAGATATATGATTATGCGTCTCTCAAATGTTTGACAAATTAAAAATATATTAAATATGAATCTTCAAAGTCTCTCTAAACATCAAAATAACAATATATTGCTTGAAAGTGCACCCTCCAGTGTCTTAAATACACTTCACTTACCCTTTCAGGTGGCCCACAGCAACTCCAGGAATAGAGAATTTTTTTCCTTCAACCTTTTTGTTTTCCAGGGATATTTGAGAATGGATGCTGTCCTGACTTAACTAGAACAAGGAAGAAGACACTAAAAAGTAATCTCCTGTGTCTACAGAAAAGCATTACATACATTACATTACACATTTCACAATTCTCTGGGATAACTACCGCTAAACACCAACACAGACCCCACAAAATATATATTCTCTAAAAAAAAAAAAAAAAAACCCATGAAAGATGTGAAAGGCACGCCACTTACTTTTCTGTGTAGACCTGTCAGACCTCACCTCTGTGGTAGTGGGAGAGTCATCCAACAACTAGTTATCTCCACTATTGCCCCGTCATCCTCCTCTTGCAAGTAGGCTGATATAAGACCTTACCCATAGTGCAATGTGATCGTGAAAGTCATATGTCCACGCTAGGGGGAGGCATATACGCACATGACGCCACTGATCACTGATGTCTATTGCCAGCCCTTTTTGGACTTCTTGTCAGGAAGTGACTGTTTAAATGTTGGACCTTTACTCTGCTTTTACCCTTGGTTGGTGTGACTTCTTGTGCATAACCTTTTTGTTTCGTGTATGCTCCACGATACCAGACCTGGCTTGTTCCAGTGACCTTGTCTCAGTATCATAATCTGCCTTATAGTGACATTCCATATTGACAGTACCTGACCTGGCTTGTTCTAACTATCACTATCTACCACCTCTTCCCCTTCCCACTGCCTTTCCCCCTCTGCCCCTTCTCACTGTCCCCCGCCCCTTCTCACTGCCCCCCCCTGCCCTTCCCCTCCCCCTCATGCCCCTTCTCACTTCTATCCCTCTCACTACTTCTCATTATCCTTACTTACCCTTGTGAGTCCTGCAGTGGCGGTGGTGAGGTGTTCTTCTTCCCGCTCGTCGGCTCACAGCTGGTGCCGGAATATTCCAGCGCTCAGGCATGAAACGCCAGCACGGCGACGGGAGTCCACGGAGAGTGAGGGGGCGTGAGCGGTTGCTCGAAAATTCATGAGCGACCGCCGGCGGGCGCCCTGCCCGGACATAATTAAAACATCGGGGTTTTTTTTTAAACTTTATTTAACATCCTCCATGTTAAATAAAGTTACAAAAAACTTTATTTAACATGGAGGATGTTAAATAAAGTTAAAAAAAAACCAAAACAAAAAACAATGTTTTAATTTAAGTCCGGGCAGGCGCCCCTGTTGCCATGGTGCCCTGTGCGGTCGCACACCCCTAAGGCCGGCCCTGTTTGTGCATTTCTGTTCCACGGTCCAGACCCAGCTAGTCACTGTCATTTCTCAATCTGTGCATTATTGTTACAGGCCAGCTGGAGCCACAAATGGAATAAGAATGCAGATTTTCCGGGCCAGTTTTCTCTATTTTGTACATGTCAGGAATGTTTTGGGATGGATGCTGCATGCTGAGGTATCTTGGAACAAGTAACCCAAAAATATCTTCTCCTGAGCCCATAGATAGCACATATATGTGAGATGTCAGCTTTACAGTTACAGTTTTTAAATTCTTGTATAAAACTAGATTGTATGCAAATAATTAACAAAGCAACCTAGTGAATATATCTAAAGGCTAAGGGTCTGGATATAATGTAAGGAGTGGTGTTGTTAGTGATTAGCTATTGATTGGTGATACTGATCAATGATCATTGACCTAAAGCAGGGATCCCCAAACTCGGCCCTCCAGCTGCTGCAGGACTACATCTCCCATAATGCTCCTTCAGCTAAGGGGCTGGCTGAGGAGTATGGGAGATGTAGTCCTGCAGCAGCTGGAGGGCCGAGTTTGGAGATCCCTGACCTAAAGGGTTACTAAAATCAGTGGTCAGATGTTACAGATTAAATAATTATTGCAAAATGTAAAATTGTTCACTTGTAAGTGACACATTTAAGGCACTTTCATTGATTAGTGACCCAAATTAATGATCATTGACCTGAAGTGTCAGACCATAAGCAGTCAGCAATATGTATTAAGTAATAAAATGTTCATTTTTATTATTAACCTCTGAGTGTTTTTTTTTACCTTGGATCTGGATAACTCTTCAGTCTTCAGGTGATAGAAAACTATCACCTATGTAAAGGAGAGAGTCATCCCGCGGCTGTTATGATGATCAGATCACTTGCATTGGTCAGAATTAACTAATTATGCCCGCTCCACTCTTGATTGGCTTTGCAACAGTTTGAACCGCTGCAGGACTAACTGAGAACAACTGACCTGGAATCACCTGTGATTTTCTGGTCAGCACTGTTTGAATTTGTTTTAAATCATTATCTTAAGTGTATCTTTAAGTGCACCTACATATAAGATACATGGTTGGTTTCAGCTTTTCAACTATGTATCACATATGTGGATGTCACTCCAAGAGTTAATTTGTGACCCATATTTTGTTGTTTGTCTCTATTGTGATTTTGCAGCTTTTTTTGTGGATCACAAGAAAAGTATGTGCAGAAGGCTACTGCCAGAACAATTATACTATAGTCTCACCAGGATAATGCACTGTGGACAGTGTCTAAAAATTCATAGCCTCCTAGTGTCTAAATATTCGTAGAGGGAAGCCTCAGTTAATGTATTGATGGTCCAAGCTGTGTCCTTATGTTTGTTAAAACTTGATCAACCTCCTTGATGCAACATTAGTTCAAACAGTCTGTGTTGCGGCCTCAAAGAACGGCGGGAATCCTGTCCATCATGTCCTTGACTCTGATAAGTTTATGGATCACCCTGTTGGTAGTCTTGATAAGGAAGGTAGGGATCTGGATCAAGGAATCTGGATCTGACTGCTGCAATATCAATAAAATAACTGAGCGTAAAGTCGTGTTTGTCTCTTTTTTTTTTTTTAAATCTCTCGTTTATTGAAATAAAAAAAATAATAGAGCTGAAACAACTAATCGATAAAATCGATAATAATCGATTATGAAAATCGTTGGCAACGAATTTCATCATCGATTAATCGAATCTATTTTTATCGATTATAAAAAGAGGTTTTTTTCAGAGGAAATGCTCTGAAAAACTCCTCTCCTTATAATAATCCGATCTCAAACAGAGATCGGATTATAACACCGGAATCCAGATCCCCCGCAACGCTGCAGGGGACCTGGATTCCCCTCACTGCCGGTCGGTCTGTCACTTCCGTCTCTCTCCCATCTGCCTCCTCCCCCCTCCCATACATCACTCTGCCTCTCTACCCGGCTCCATTACTGACAGTCACTTTCACTGCAGCTTCATAGAAGCCACAGTGTAAGTGAAGGGCAGTAACGGAGGCTGTCTGTGCGATGCAGACACTCACAGGCTGAGAGAGAATCATCCTCTCTGTCAGCTGGTGGGGGTCTGCATCGCACAGACACCCTCCGTTACTGTCAGTAACGGAGCCGAGTAGAGAGGCAGAGAGGTGTATGGGAGGGGGGAGGAGTCAGAAGGGTGTATGGGAGCCACCCTCCCATACACCACTGTGGCTCCTCCCCCTCCCATACGCCACTCTGCCTCTCTACCCGGCTCCCTGGTGTCTAGTGAAGATCCGTTGCTGGCAGGAGGCAGAGTGGAGTATGGGAGGGGGGAGGAGGCAGAGTGGAGTATGGGAGGGGAGTACCAAAGTGATGTATGGGAGGGGGCGAGGTTGAGAGGCCAAGTGTGGTTAATGGTGAAAGGGAGGAGCCCAAAAGTGGGTATGGGAGGGGAGGAGCCAAGAGTGGGTGTTGGTGAGTTATAGTGTTGGGGGTATATTATGGGCGGTGCATAAGGATTCAGGGGAACAGTGGCGATATCAGGGGGAGCCCCAGTGGAATCTGATATAAGAGGTAAGCATTATGGGGGCAGAGTGGCAAAGCTGGGGACTTAGATGTGTCATTATAGGCTGGGGGCCAGTTTGGGTAAATAAAAAAAAAAATTTAAACAAGGCTTTTTTTTCTCATGTTTTTTATTACATTGAAGAAAATAAGTTAACATTATGAATTATATATTACTAATTAACTTTGTATTAAAACCTAGGTTGAAAACACAGTGTTTGGGGTGTTTCTGTATGCTTTTTATTAAATTATTTTATGTAAGTAAAATAAGAAGGTGAATAGAGAGAGAGGCCAATGCAATAAAGAGATGAAAGTGTAAATTGTACGTTTTTTATTACATTATTTTAAATTTAAAAAAATTGCATTTTTTTTATCCGATTAATCGAAAAATAATCGGTCAACTAATCGATTATTAAAATAATCGTTAGTTGCAGCCCTAAATGTTATACTTCCTGTTAGATGAGTTGCTGGGTAGTGTGGACACTATAAGGAAAGGGGCGGGGCCCCAGTGTGACTGCAGGGAGGGACAGGGATGTAGCAACTGCTGTAAGTGAGATTGAATGAATCGAAGAATCGGATCCGAACTTCATCGCACAGACACCCCCCACCGGCTGTTAGAGTGGAGCGCTGCGAGCGATCTGGATCTTAGTGTTATTATCCGACCTCTATTTGAGGTCGGATTATAAAACGAGGGGTATTTTTAAGAGCATTTCAACTAATCGATAATGAATTTCATTAATCAATTATTATTGATTTTAACGATTAGTTGTTCTAGCCCTAATCCACATGTATAAAACTGAGATTTGGTAATTTATCACTTAGGGTGGAGAATAACCTCTTTTTAAGACATTACATGGGAGGAAAGGTGTGAACCCATCACACATTTGAAAAAGATTTTATGACTTATGTAAGTGTTACAAGCCTAGTATAGTGAAAGTACTTCTGAAATTAAGACATCTGTATTTTTCATATCTCTTCCAACATTTTCTTACACAGTAAATTGTGGCTGGCTCATTAATTTTAAATTGAAAGGTTTTCCCTCTCCTTTCTCCAACCACAACTTATACTGTGTAAGAACATGTTGGAAGAGATAATAAGAAAAATACAGATGTCTTGAGGCATTGATAAACATTAATATGCAACCACCAAAGAAATCTTGTAGTGATCCGAAATGCAGAGGATTCTGGGTAGGTGTGTGCAAATTTGGTTAACAACTATCACCTTTTTGCCTCTATATGCACACGGTGATCTGGCTGTTACACCTGGTTTGAGCTCTGTTTAAAGACTCTGTAGTACATTTGCTGCAAGGTTCAAGGTATAAAGTGGATTTAGAGGCAAAGGGTGATCACTTTTAACCTAATTTTGCATACACACAGGGGCAGACAGACCATGCAGGGTCCTGGGCAACAAAAAGTCATGGACCCCCTGTCGTGATGTGGCCATATCAGTTTTTCAGTAGCCGTGGTAATAAAATTAGTTTAAAAACAAAATAAAAAATGTAAATAGTGTAAACCAATTTTAATATAAATATATTTAATCATTTTGGCAGCAATTGAAAAATACAAATTCTAATCATAAAGAACATAAAAGTAAATGTTTACTATCACATAACTGATATCGCTATATACTGTGCCAGACAATGAAGGTGGTACAGCATAACTGACATCACTTACTGAGCCAGACACGGACAGTAGTACCCCAATCAGTGCCTGACTCGGTATATAGTAATAGGTAGTTTAGTTGCACTGTACACCTTAACTCCCATCACTTTATGCTGAGCCATGCACTGATGGTGGTACACAACGCAAATCAGTGAGGCCCATCCCACACATGTTCCATGCTTTCTAACACACTCACAATCTTTCCTTACCTTTGTCTCCTCTCCTGCAGCTCCTCTTTCTCCACCTTTTCTTCTGGTTTTTCTGTTTTGCCGCCTCCTCCTCCTCCTCCGGCATTAACGCTCACACACACACACAGAGACATTCACACTCACACAAATTCAAACATATGTGCGTTCAAACATACATACAAACCTGCTCCCTCTCACAACCCCGGAGCTCCTAACCACCCCAGCAGATTCCTGTCATCCGTGCCAAGTTTAAAATAGTTTAGAAAGGGCCCTTCTGCTTTGGATTGACCCGGTCCAGGTTGGAAGGGCCATTTTTAAGCAATTTTGAAAGGACATGGGGAGACAGGAATACGTGGTCTCCCGGGACCCATGTCGTTACATCACTGTTTGGGCCGCATAGAGGGAGATCATTATCTCCTCCTAACTCCTCCTACAGACCCAACCCTCCAGTGCCCTTGGTCTGTGCCAGAGTGCCTGATGAGTCATTTTATCTACCCAGAATCCCTTGCAGTGGTGGCAGTACAACAAGATTTCTGTAAAAATAGCAAGTCTCTGGGCTTGCCTGGTGGTTGTATTTTAGTGTTTATTAAAAGAAACTCACCCCTTGTAAGCACTCTATAGGTTTACATCTCTCAGACAATAATGGAAATAGAAATATTCATATTTACAGTTTTGTTGAGAGGGGAATTCACACCATTTTTCTGTTTTCTATTGTCAGTAGCTTACCTATCAATGCGTGATAAGTAGGTTTAAAATCTCCTACAACCATCTAGCCATCCTCTCCCCAAGGACATTGCTTTTGTACCCCAAAGCAAAAAAAAAAAAAAAAAAAACCTCAAAAAAACCCAAAGCCCTCCTTACACCAAGACTTCAGCCATGCACTAATCTGCTAATCCTCCCTCTGTCTTTCTGGTGTAGTGCATAGCACAGGCAGTATCCCAGGAATTTTGGTAGTAAAATTAGGAAAAGTAGTATTACTTTTCCTAATTTTACTACCAAAATTCCTAAAATTACCTTTAGGACTCTCCATCTTCCTCTTACTATGTCATTTGTCTCAATGTATAGCAAGACAGCTGGATCCTCACCAGCCCCTACCGATAATCTATCCACTCTGTCTGCAACATGCAAAACCCAGGTATCCAGGAGACGCCAAACCATTCGGTTATCCTTTCTGTTAATAATAGAATCCCCTACGCCACAACCTGCCTGAGAAAATTAGCTTCACAAACAGCAGAGGATCTTGTGAGAATATTCACATGAAAAATAGTTGAGACTTTTTGCAACAAACATTATACATAGATATATATTTTACTTAAAACCACAGGACAATAACTAAAGGATTTATATGGTGGAAGTTACCCTTTAATAATGTAATGCTAATATTTAAATTACAGTACATTTGTTAAAAATATTATTTGAATTGTTAGTGTAAAATGTAACAGTCCCATATTTTTATTATTTTGTTTAAAAAGAAAACAAAAAAAAAAACCTACCTTTAAAAAAGCCCAAGCAATTTTCCGAAACCCTTTTCCCTGATTTGGAGCTTCTGAGGTCATGCTTACACCATTCGCATTAGATGCATCAAGAATCTGAAAGGGGAGAAGATTATAACGTAAAGACTGCCATTTACATTATTCCTTATTATTATTTCCGAAGTATATATGGCTGTATGTTTTGTTGTATGTTTATCTCACCTAGCTAATGGTTATTCGATAGTAAAGTAAACCATATGCCAATGGTTTATTTTTTCAATTTATATCGAAGTACCGAACATTTGTATATATGTTGTATGTTATTTTTAAGTCCTTGTTCTTTATAAAAGAAAATATATATATATATATATATATATATCTCCTTATTCAAAAGTACCTAAAACGGCTTATGAAAGGACCATTCCTCACAGGGATAATTTTAACCCCCTTCAATCAGGGTGGGAATAACCCCTTCAAATCCTGTGAATAAAGTTACCCATGTTAAACTATCATATTTGTTTTTTTCAAGGGAGATAGGAGCTTTCTTTGCATACCATAGTTGGATGATAAGCTGAAAATTTAGAATTAGGTGTTTTTTTCTTATTTTTGCTAGGTTTCACCAAATTTCTTAAATTCTTCAATTTTTAACTTTTCCCTCTGAATCCTCACAAAATTAGGTAAAGTGACAGAAAATTCCATCCAGATTTATCAATTCATGTGTCCTGATTTCAGAAATACCTAATTTATATAGATTTTCCATACTTTCCCAGCACATATAGGCAACATACTATAAGGTGTACATTACTTTATAGAAAGCCGTTAAATTTTTACATTAGGTATGATGGGACTGCAACTCTAATTTTAAACAAATAAAACAAAAACACCCACAAAAGGTATATATTTCTGTAAAGCAGACAATCCAGGCTATCCTATCAGGGGTATTGGGCACTCTACATGCAGGTATTTGGCCACCAATCACTGTCAAAGGTGGCCACAGAAATTAGTTCCTGCACGTTTTTCACCAACGCATCTTAGTATTTTGTAGTATTCTTAGGATTTTTTGTACAGGGTATGTGTTACGGCAGAGAAATCTATCCTAAATTGTTCAGCTGCTTCTCCTGAATACGGAAATATCCCATGTGCCTAGTTTTTTTTTGTGGTTTTCTAGACATTACAGGGCACAAACGGGACCATGCGCGTTATGGATTCCAAATGTGAAATTTTCACATTTTGCTTTAGTAGACCTATGTTTCATTTGGGCCTGTTTAGCACCCCTAATTATAAATACCCCCATAAAAGTATATATTTCTGTAAAGCAGACAACCCAGAGTATCTCATCAAGAGCATTTGGACAATTTCCATGCAACCATTTGGCCGCCAATCACTGCCAAAGTCAGCAGTTGCTCTGATCCCGTGCACTTTTTTCACCAACACTTCTGTGTTTCTAAGGATTTTTTGCACAGGGTATGTGTTACGGCAGAGAAAT
>VKOC01000004.1:28154457-28190696 GCA_009364415.1 Spea multiplicata
CAGGTAGAGGCAGAGCGGCATTAAGGGGGTTAAAAGGCATTTCATAGAGCACTCTGCCTACAGAAATGCCTTATGCCCCCCATTTAACATTCCCACCGCACCGAGAGTTCCCCGCATCAGTGGGGGAAGGTCTGCACGATGGACGTAGACAACCCCCGCTGCTAACCACACCTCCTTCCGGCTGCAGCGGACATTGTCTACGCGAATCGCATAGACGTCTACACGCTGCCCCGGCTACACACCGGGGAATCAGAAGCACCGGTAAGTTGGGGGGCATAAGACAGGAGGATCCAGGTCCCCTGCAGCGCTGCGGGGGATCTGGATCTTAGTCTCATAGTAAGACCTATTTGAGGTCTGATTATAAGACAACCCTGATTATAAGACGAGGGGTCTTTTTCAGAGCATTTTCTCTGAAAAAAAACCCATCTTATAATCAAGCAAATACGGTATAATCTTGTGGCAGGGTGGCCCGGTTCTTGACAAGAAACTTCAAATACAATCATCAGAATAAAACACTACAAGTATAACATGATTTATTAAACCATACCTTTTCCTTAGAGTCTCAGGGCCTCAGGCTTAACTGCCTCTTCCCCTGTTGTCAGACTCCTAATGCCCACAGAAGCTGACCTTTAAACATTGCAGCAAAGGTTAATTAAATTCACCTGAAAGGGCTGACTTCCATTTGTTAAACCTTTCATGCTGGGAACAGAGAGCACTCCAACCTGCTACTGACATAGAAAGCCTCTCTAACTTTGCCACAATGTATATATTACACATGTGCAAATGGGCCAAAAACGATTCGGATAAACTTTACGTTCATTCCTTATTCGTTTCAGCCAAAATTTCGGGGAATTTTTATTCAGAAACAAAATGTGTTGCCCACATTCACTCACTCTCTCACCCTCTAATTCTTCGGCTAACCACTTTTGCATCTTTGTGGGCATAATCGGCAACTGAAGTGGTGGCCTTGAGGTGACGTTCTCCCCGATAAAAGCTCCAACTAAGGGCAATATGGAGACGCTTGAGGTGACGTACTCTCCTTTTCCTCCGATCTGGGAAGAGGACATTAATGCATGTGCCATCAGGTAAACTGTGGGCAATATGGTGGCACTTGTGGTGACGTCCTCTCTTCGATCCTCCAATCGCCAACTCACCGACTCACACCTTTACACATAATCAGCTAGCTCACTTTGTATCTTCCTCAGAGTGGCCAAGGATAGTAGCGAGGCAACCTACACAATTTGAGTCGCTTCTGGGGTAGCCCCATGCAGGTTTACCTCCAAGATTTATTACTGTTTATTACTGGATATCAGGCCTTTCCGAAAACTTTACTATATGTTGCTATGGGAGAGGGATTCTGGGGTGGCCTTGACCGACCAACAGCGGGGAAAAAGCAGAGCTAACACATTAAAGCTTGCTGTCCACCAATATACAAGAAAACGCATTCAAAATCTTAACCAGATGGTATAGGGTAGAGCCCTGCGCAGGACTGTTTTTTTTAATCCCGCTCCCGCTAAATTTCTGCCCGCTCCCGCAATGTGTGTTCCACTCCCGCAACATATGTTTTCAATCCCGCCCGCTCCCGCAATGTGTGTTCCACTCCCGCGCGCTCCCGCAACATATGTGGTCAATCCCGCCCACCCCCTTTCCTGATCTGCAGATTTCCCACGCACTCCTGCAAGGCTCCCTTAGCGTTGCTCCCACACAGCGTCTCTTCTCTTGTTCCGCCCAGGAACCCAGCGGAGTCACATGAATTTACGTCATTTTACATGACTCCGCTGGGTTCCTGGGCGGGAGCAACGCGAATGCAGCGTTGCGGGAGTATGAGGGAGTTACATTTGTTTTCCTTTTCATGTGTATTCTCAAAAACCCATATTTTGATGTAAACGTATGGCGATGCAACCCTACCCCATTGAAATTGTTGGATGATTTCACTGTGCAAATGTATGGACACAACCTTTTCTTGTAATGCTAATTCCAAAGAGTATGTTTGTGCCTTCCAACAATTGTGAAAATCTTGCAATAAACAGATATTAAACAAAACAAAAAAGTAAATTGCCACTTAAATGAAAAGTGGCACACAGATGGAAAGTGGTCTGTGCCTCCAAGAGTTCTGATATAGGGATGGCTGCTTTGTCTTCAAACAAATTAGAAGCAGAATATCCAGCAGAGAGTTTGGAACCATTTCTGGTTCCTACACGGAATTATCAAAAAATGTTATCTTAAGATGATACAGTTAATTCTCAAACTTTTTAAAAGATACAACATTAAGCAATAAAATAACAGTAAACCAGTCTCATGTTCTATTGCCCTTTTTTCATCCTCTCAGTCAATAAAAGGTTTGTATTCTTCATCCCAATTTTTGTCGCAATTCTCTGTTTCCATAGTCTGCAGTTTTTTTGATGGCAGAACCTTACCTCATCCACCCCTATAACAAAAGTATCTCTCACACTACCCCTGTATTGATTGCCATTGGGGTTGCTGTACTAACAGTTTAGATCAGTGCCATGAAGTATATTTGCAGTTGTCCCTCATTTGTATCTTGGTAACTTTGTCAAAGGAAGGATCCCCATATCACCCACTGGGGTGATATGTCTCAAAGGTTTTAGTTTTTTCCAATAAGCAAGCGTAACTTTCTAAAAAGCAGTGAGCTGGGGGCACTGCCAAAAATAGTGGTATAGATCGGTCTGAGGGGCATCACACATTAAGCAGTTTGCATTGCCTCTGCATCCCATTTGGAAAAGACATAGAGAAGAACCGTATGCATGATGTACTTTTTTCAATAACATGTCTGTATAAAATACAGTGAATATCGCCTTATTTCTTGCAAAGGTGTTATTATGCATATCTTCTAACTCCAAGCAAGGCATATGGGTGAGCCACCTATATGCCCTCCCTGTAGTTAAAATACAATATTGTATCTCCCGCAATACATTATACACTATTTGAATCAAAGTATCCAGGGAGTTATTATAATCCTGAGGGATTAAACACCAAAATTGGGATGTAGTATACCTATCCGTATATACTGATGTAAGTATACAAAGATGTAGGCAACTGTGGCTATGAAGCTCTTACCTCCTTTTTTGCTGTCCAATCAAGACATGAGTCAATTCTTTCCATAGAGTATACAAGTGTCCTGCTTGTCCTACTGTAGATGGAGACGGAGTTTGACCACCTTACAAGCTTTTATTGCTGTCATCGGGACAGATTTGGTACTGAAAGAGTCCAGGAACTGGGAGAATGGGTGTGAAATGCAGCTGTAAGGGAAAGCCCCCCAACATGTGGCCTGTTCTATGACTGGGCCTGTATGCAGTCACATACATAAGTGTCACTAAATTATAAGCTCTTGTGGAGGGCATATTAAGACCCAAAGAAGACTTCATCTTTTATATTTTGTATTATAGGGGAGATGCTTAGGGGATACAACCTGATCAGATCCTTAGATATTTTAACCCCCAAGTACATCAGAGCCCGAGTTTCCTCACACAATGTGTGGGCCTGGGCGCCTGGCAGGCTTCTATATTTTCTTATGTACATAGCCCTCATTTGCAAGATGTTAACAATAAAGCCTGGGACTGCACCCCATCTTTGTAGTAGCTCAAACACCTAATGGAGAGAGTTTTGCGGGTCAGCTATGAACAGCAGTATGTCATCAGCAAAAGCCGAGACTCTAAAGTTTCTGTCCCCTATCACAATTCCCTCATATTCGATAAATGTCGTCCAAAATCACAGGGGTTAAGGATGATTGAATAAAAGTGGTGACAACGGGCAACTTCGCTCCACGTTTACCCCCTCCGAATCCAAACCATTAACATTAATATTTATGACAGAGTTTGTGTATGATTTTCTGAACAACTGTAAGATTGAGGCCATAAAGTACTTTCTCTCAAAGTTCTCTCAAGATGTGACCAGGCTACCCGGTAAAATGCCCCCTTACCATCCAGGCTCACAAGCGCCATCAAGCGTGATGTGAGCCCCAGATTTGCTAGTAAAATGGAAGCTATGTCCATAACCCCACGACCGAGTGCGTCCCTCTGGGCCACATGTAAGACATGGGGCAAAATAAGCCTTAGTTAATAGCTTAAATAGATCTTAAAATTTATACTTGCGAGCAGGTCCCTCTCCACCTAATGTATTGGTTTGTCTTAGTCTGTCAGTTCTAGTTTAATAGGGTAATTGACCTATGGGATGTTGGAAGACTTGTATCCTTGTTTGGTTTGGGAATAAGAACCGTTCTAGCCCCTGTCAAACTACCTGCGTTGATCTCCCCCACAAAAAAAATATTTTAAATAAATCTTTTAGAACGCCCACTATTTATGGGTGAAGTGTTTTATAGAATTGTCACTAGAATTCATCCGGGCCTGGCGTCCTCCAATTCCCAAGCTGGTTGATGGCCTTAGTTATTTCAATATTCTCAACTGGGTTATTTAAACTTTGAGCGTTACTCAGCTTTGGTAATCTGGCTGTTTGTAGCAAGATGACCTCTCCTAGTCTATCATTCAAGGTAGCCATACATATCGTATTTGCTTAATTATAAGACAAGGTTTTTTCAGAGCTCTGAAAAATAACCATTGTCTTATATTTGAGGTCATCTTCTAATCAGACCTCGCGGCATCACATTCCAGTGCTCATTCATAGAAGCCCTGGTGGAAGTGCCGGCAGCAGCAGTGTGTCATGACCACGAACACCAAGGCACTCACCGCAGAAGTTCTTCTGCTCCGAAACCCCACACCAAGGGAGACCCTTAGTGACAGGGAGTGGAGGCTGGGATGATTCCAACAGTGAGGAGGCCTGATGCAGGTGGATAAATTAAGGGCCAAGTTGGTGTGCAAGGTGCAGAAGCCCCGACAGCTGGAGCCGGAAGGCAATAGAAGCAGAGCCGAGGTTAATTCAGGTAACGTACACAGGATAGCCGGGTCGGTAACAGAGCGGGTAATCAGCACCAGGCACCGAGGGAGAGACCATGACCCCTCAACGCCGGCGATCGAGGACTCGACCGCCCGCATCGGGAGGGATACCCGTCACCCCCGGTATTGGGAGATCGTGACACAGTGACACAGTGGAGGTTGTCTGCTCTCATCGCGCAGAACTCCACCAGCTGCCTCGCTAGACACCAAGGAATCTGAAGCACGAGGGACAAGTCTAGGGATGCGCTGGTAAGTCAGGGGAGGGGAAGAGTGGCATGGGGTTATAAGGGCCTTCTGGAGGCAGAGTGGCATATAGGGGGTTAAAAAGAAATATTAGGGAGGCAGAGTGGCATATACGGGGTTAAAAGGAATATCAACAAGTCAGAGTGGCATATAGGGGTTAAAAGGAATATCAGCGAGGCAGAGTGGCATACAGGGGGTTAAAAGACTTATCTTGGGGGCAGAGTGGCATATAGGGGGTATAAGGCATATCTGGGGCAGATGTGCATAACTGGGGCAGGTTGGCAAATAAAAGGAAATAATAACAAAAGTGCATTTTTCTCAATCATACTTTTTATTAAATATGAAAAATAGTTTACATGTGAATTAATATTTACTAGTAAAACTTTTTTCCTTATAGGGTAGTCTTATATTCAGGCTTTTTCTTGTTTTCCCTAAATTAATATTCAAATGTTGGGGGTTATCTTATAAACAGGTTCATGTTATAATCGAGCAAATACGGTAATTTCTGGAAATGATTCTGATATCATCCCCATCTCTAGTGGATCTAAGACAATACGGCTGTCTACTCTTCAATAATATTGCCAACTGTTCATGTTCGTCTTCGTGGGGGAAAAAAATCTTTGTATTCCATGAATATTCGCCCATTCCTGTGTTCGGTTGTGTACATTCTTCGTGTTCGTTTTTTGTAGAAGGGGTTAATACGGGGTTAACGCGGTATGCACTACGCAGCAGCTTTGGCGCCAGGATTTTAAATGTCCGTACAAGCAACTCTATTGGTCGCCTGCAGGGGCCTCCTCTGCCATCAACCAATGAGGTACACTTCATTGGTTGATGGCAGACGAGCCCCCTGCAAGCAACCAATAGAATAGGTAGGGGATGCAGGTCCCTTTAACTCCTGACGGGGAACTTGGCCTGTCTCCCCTCTACAAGAGTTAAAGGTCTTTAACTCCTGACGGCGAACCTAGGGATTTCCACTCCCATTATCTACGTAGCATTGCAGGGGTTAACGGAAGCAGAAATCCCTAGGTTCGCTGTCAGGAGTTAAATGGCCATAAGAACAACTCTATTTGTTGCTGGCAGGGCACCTGTAGGCGACCAATAGAGTCCGTCGCATGGCCCTTTAACTCCTGACCCTGAACTTGGCCTGGGGAGACCATTGAGACCACCTGGCATCAACCAATTTGTCAATTAGTTGATGCCAGAGGAGGCCTCTGCAGGCGACCAATAGATTCGTTTGCGCGGCCCTTTAACTCCTGACGGCGAACCTACGGATTTCTGCTTCCGTTTACCGCTGCGATGCTGCATAGATAAGGCAGACTAGATGGTAAAGGGACCAGGGAGATTAGTAAACGAAGACGAACACGAAGATTCTCCGTGTCGTGTGTCTTTGTCTTCGTATACGTTTTGCTGCCGCCATGTTCGTATGTTCGGTATTCAGGCTGAACAACGAAAGCGCACCCTTCGTTTTCATGTTCGCCCAAATACAAATGCACAAGTCTATTAATTACAGTCAGTTTTTCTTTAATTTTTTTTAGGGCAACAAATGTAGTTTTGCAGCAGTTTGTTTTGGCCTGAAATTCAGGTCTTTATTTATTTGGAATGACATTCAGGAGGGCATTCCCAAAAGGGGGGTTGTTGGGCTCACCTTTCATTATAGAAGTTAAAAAAAAGGTTCCTCCAGAGTTAGGACGGTCAAAGGTGCAGCAGCAGCAGTAGTAGTAGTATAGTACTGGGCCTGGACTGGCAGACGGTGGCACATGCAGCCCCATGGAGCAGGACTGGATTTCCCCAGTATTATAGAAATGTAAAAAAAAAAGTTTCCCCAGAGTAACGACCATCAAAGAGGTGCAGCAGTAGTAGTAGTAGTAGTAGAGTACTGGGCCTGAGCAGGCAGACACTGGCACATGGCAGGCACATGCAGCCCCGTGGAGCAGGACTGAATTTCCCAATGTTATAGAATCCTTTTTAAAAAAGGTTCCCCCAGAGTTAGCATGGAGCATGATGCTTGGGTGGGGCTAATACAGATGCTCTGCATGGGTGCAAAGGATTGGAAATGGGACATGTGGCTGGCACTACTGCCACTGCTGCTGGGAATTCCTATTTCCAACTTCTGCATTTCTCCTTCATTTAGCATCCGCCTTTTGTGCTGCATGTCACTCACCCTACAGACAAGCATTTTTACAATTATTTTTAAGTGCCAACTTTCCATTAACCCTTGGGTCACATAGGGTGGCAAGCATGTACTCTGTGGTGTCCATAATGGCTTGCGTGCAACCTTTCAGCTCCTCTATCAGCCTACTGATCAGCTTTGCAACCTCCACTTGTAATATTTCACCTGGAAAGACCTCATTTTGTTCCAGCAAGTCATGCATGTGTTGTTCAAAGTAGGGGATGACCTGGCCCAAAGTATCAGTGTTCTGGTTCAGTCAGAAGTAGGAAACTCCAGAAAAGGTGTACAGCATCTGTGAAATCCTGTATATGCGAGTGGAAAGAGGTAATGTCAATATAAGAGACACGTAGGTCATTATAGGAATGAAGAGGACAATTAGGGGTGCATTTGGATAACAGGGCAGAGATGTAGGGGGATAGAGAGTTGTACTCTCTCAGTCAGGGTCAGAATTTTGGATTTCATTCTTGAGTGTATGGGGAGCCAATGGAACGATTAGCACAGTGGAGTAGCAGATAAGGAACAGTCACAGAAAAAGATTAGTCTAGCTACGGTGTTGAGGACGGGAGACCAGCTAGCAAGGAGTTGCAGTAATCCAGAAGGGATATCACATAATATTTTGGTTGTTTCTTGTGTGAGGAACAGGATTTGGTAAAGGACTGAATGTGAGGAATGAAGGAGAGAGCAGATTCAAGGCAGTGACTGCTGGCTGGACAGTGGCGTTGTTAACAGTAATAGAGATGTCAGGAATTGTGGACATGGCGGGGATGGGGATGGCGGGATAACCATAAGCTAAGTCTTTAACCCCTTAAGGACAATGGGTTGTCCTTAAACCTATTAAAAACAATGCATTGTGAGCCCATGCTTGTACGAGCTTTGTCGTGAAGGGGTTAAGATGCTAAGCTTCAGGTAATGCAACAACATCCATTATGAAATTCCAAAGGAATATATGAGTTGTCCAAGGGAAGAGGTGTAGATGGAGAAGAGGCCCAAGAATTGAGGAACACCAACACACAGTGGTAGGGAAGATGAACATGTTACAGTGAAGGAGACACTAAAGGTATGATGTAATTTTCCCAGCTGCCTTACCTCTGTCAATGGCGAAGAAATGTGAGCCCTGGTGGGCTCCTAAGCGTGAAAAGGTGAACTTGCCAATATGCAAGATGGCGGGCCCAACCTCACTCTGGAAACAAACAGGACATCTTTTCCCTATGTTTCCACACTCAGGTTGCCCTAGGGGGCGCAGCCTGGCTCCTACCTAGCATTGCTATAGAGATACCGTAGCAACAAATCAATGAAATAGATCTTCAGGCGTATGGTACCGACCCTGATGCTTATATATAGCCACTCCTCCTTCCTTTCTTAGGTATCACTAATGCTGTTACTATATTTGTGCTTTGATCTTCAGCCTGTTTCCTCAACCTAGTACCTTAGCTGTCAGTCCTTACCTCTCCAACAATTTGACAACTTATGCTTCTCCCTTTTGTACTACACATTTGGATGTATTACCTTTGTGCACCCATTCACTGCCTGCACAGTTGTTTCCATCTCCAACTGCTTGGAACAGTGTTTTTGTTTGCATGTGTGTGTGGCTACCTCCCCTACTTCTGGACTCCATCAGATGTGATAAGAGACTCTACCCTTACAAACAATCATAGAGGTAGGATTCGAGCTAGGAAAGAGCTCTATCATGGATGCCAGGAGCATGAAACATTTGTAGGAGTGGGTGGTAAACTGTGTCAAAGGCTGCTGAGAGGTCCAGAAGTATAATGTTTTAGCGGTGATGAGGTTAGTAATTTTAGCGAGTGCAGTCTTGGTGGAATGCTGTAGACAGAAACCAGATTGCAGAAGGTTAAGCAGAGAGTTTGTGGAGAGAAACATAGTTAGATTATTATAAGTCTATATAGAGGGGGTAGGTGGAAGGACAAGAGGACCTCAGAAACTTCAGTAGGGGTGACTAGACTGAAGCAGTTGAGGGTAGTCAGACAGAGAAAAGGGAGTTTGAGAACACTAGGTCATGGTGGAACTGGTCCACTGTAAGAAAACAAGAGAGGAGGAGACAGCAGTTTAGAAGCAGTGGTTAAAAATATACAATACCACAATTTAGGTTGTTTCAACCTTCAATTAGGAAAAAGTGAAAATTCAATATATATTTTTTTCATTTACCATTTTTTCACCTGCTTTGAGAGTTGGGTTTGCATTGTTTCCCTGCTCGTCCCCTCATGGTTTCTGTGTGCCGACTGCCACTGCCATCATCTGCAACTTTCCCCATGTGATCCGAGTCGCTGCCCCCTCCATTATCAGCCTTTTGAACCAGCAGGGAAAGGCACAATGCTGTTATACTAATAAAGTGTAAGCTATTGCAATAGCACAACGGAAGATACTAGCACTCTCTAAGTTAGCGTGACATAATAAACATCACCACATTATTATTATTATTATTATACTTTATTTATAAAGCGCCGACAGATTTCGCAGTGCTGTACAAAGATGAAAATGTTACAGATAACGACAATATAAGTACAATACAGCAATTGACATACAGATATGTGTAACAGGTAATATCACCCACTGTAGCCAGTGTTCTTGACACTTTTTCCCATGACTCAGTGAAGTAACATCAGATACACTTATGACCCTATGTGCGTGTTTGCAGAAGATGGCTTTTGACTTGACAAACGGAGGTTTATACTCTCAAAAGCTTGTCCTTAAAATGGAATGTTAGTCCAATAAAAAGGTATTATTTTATATTGCAATGCTCATTTCTTTTGTTAAATTTACAGAAGAGACTGTAATTAATCAAAGGAATATGATCCTTATTTTATTTCATTACCTCAGAAATGTTTTGTAGTAGTAAAGGGTACCATTGTGAAAATGTGAGAAAATATTGACCCAGAAAAAAAAGGGCAATCGCTGTTCTAATATTTCTGTTGTGGTCATCCTGTACCTGTGTCCTATTTGGGACAAATTTGAAGCCGACCAATTCAATTTACCCCAGAAATTATTTTTGAAGACTAACCACCCTAGGGATATACATCTCATGATTTAATTCTACCATCAGCCTTTTCAGAATTTGAAAAAGCAGCCAAACAACAATATGTGTTCAGAAACAGCTTCTGAGCACAGTGATACCGCAATGATAGGTTTGCCTGGTTGTTTGGGAGGTGCACATTTTTAGAATTTTGACATTTGGTCATCCTGTGCCCACTTTGGGACATCTATGAGGAGATAAAAAGGCACAGGTTTGGCTGTGCTTTGGACTATTAAAAAATGCACACCCGACTAGTGTCACAGCAAAATGGCTAAATAAAAAAAAAACCCTGAACCAATCCAACACTGTCAAATCCTTTATACTAGTTTACACATGAACATCTACATTACCATATGGCCAAGTTAGAATGACACATTATGCCCACACGCCCCTTTCTTACCATTATGTCCTTTTTGTAACCTTATTAAAAAGCATTCTTGATTTAAATTACTTAGAAAAAGAACGGTGAAATAATACATTAACCTAAATACAGCTGTCGGTAGGTTGTGAGCTCATTTTGATTTCCCCCCGCTGCCACACCCATGAATTACGTCCCGCTTTGGCCGTCTGGAATATGTTTAGGTAAGGACACATCATCACTCCAGGTCCATAAACGTTAATTTACCTTGCCTAAATCCCGAGGGAAGGGGGACACGAAGGTATTAGCTGAATTTCAATGTATTTTAAGTCTACTCCGGTGTCTTATATTACAAGCTTTCAGACTCCATCCCCGTCAGTTTGTGTTATTTTACCTGGGACAACCATTTCCCCGGATATGGGCGACCAATAGCTTAACTATTGACGCTGTAATAATTGTGGTTTATTGTAAGTAATCATGATAATTCCGCAACGGTAACTCACTTTAGTCAAAAGATATTTAATGCGGTAATAACCCGTCCTACGAACTGACGCAGTCGCAAGCAACACGACGCATTAAAGCAATCTGCCGTTTTACTGGTTAAGACTCACAAGGGCGCAAAATCTTGCATCGTTCTTGTGGCACTGATTGGTCAATGAATGCACCCATCTCTTCGCTACGCCCCACCTCCTTCAAAAGACCTTCCCATTTTGTGGGTGTGATCTACTGGCCACCACCCTAGTTCAAACGTCTGCTGCTGACCGGTATTAGTCGGTGCTCGGCATTATTTGAGGTGTCTGCAGTTTAGAGCACTTATCGTTATACTTCCTTGCTCTGTACTAGCTGCATCTGCAGCGGTAGTCTATCTGCAGTGGGCGTCCTGTCTTCAGGTAGAGTTGTTACCTACCCTGTCTGCTTCCTCTTTATATGGGTTATTCACTGGGCTTCTGTTTATTTAGAACTTTATGGGTCGGAATTCAGCGATACCGTCTTCTGCCGTGTGATCTGTTTTTGCGATGTCTCTTGCTTTGTGTATAAATACGGTTTCCTCTTCCTTAACGCTTTCTCTTGCGACTACCCTTTTTAAAGTGCAATTGTGCATGTATGTTAGAACAAAAAACAAAAACATTACTAAAATGTTGGAGTGCGTGGCTTTCAAGAGTTCTTTAAGTAGCGTGTTGTAGCCTGCTTCCGCGAGGACTGGCCACTCCTAGGAGTCGGTCTGTGACAAGGGGAAGGTGTGTTAACGCAGGCGAATACTGCAAAGGAGAAGCTAAGGGATGGTCTCTGGCGCTTGGTCGTGTGTACGCTGTCTAACCTTTTTTTTTTTTTTTTTTTGCACAGTTCACGTCACAACGATATGTATATATTTTCAATAAAATAATCGTGTTACTCATATTTTACATTCTTGGTGTCTTTGCATCTCCTATCAGCTTTTTTTATACGAGGCTTGTGTTTTTAATTGTTTTGTGTTGTAGGAAGCGCTATACTAAGACAATACAATATAATAACGAACAGTTTAACTTGAGTCTGTCCTTCAGGGGCTTGGTTTCCACCCTGTTCACCACTTCCTCTCACCCCCCCCCCGTAATTCTCTTGCATAGCTTTCACAAGTGAGAGAAATATGCAACTAGCCATAGGTGTGAATGCCAATTTAGTGTCTAGGTCTGGGCACACTCCCTCTTCCCTTTTACCTTTTTATGTGTATGAAGTTGTAATGTCTTTACAAGGAACAAAAGGTATATTCTGTAAAAACTTTTTTTTTTTGGAAACTTTAGTTTTCACCAATTTTTGTGGTGTGTGCTTTCTTTTTTGTTTTCTTGGGTTTATTTAACCTTCTACTGTGTCTTTTAATATGGCACACCTATAGCCACATGCCTTCCTTACCTGTGTTTACCACTTCCTCAGTAAAGCTTCACACTGGAACCACACCCAGTTCCCATCTAGAAAAATGTTTTCGCTGGTATTACATGCAACATTATTTGTAAACTAGTTAATAACAAAATGAATTTTCTGGGTATTAAAACCTCTCCCGAGATTTATTTTCAATTCTACTATATATATATGTACATTGTCCTCCCTTTTTTTTGTTTTCTTTTTTTTCTTTTTTTTTTCAAAGGCTTCCATTTTTTGAGTTGCATTTCACTGGTGTTTGTAGATGAGCACATTCCTAAAATAACAGACTTCCTTTTTATTCTAAACAAACTGTTTTAGAACTCTTCCAGATATTAGCGCACTTTCATTTTAAAAACGTTGCTCCTGTTTGGAAGACAGACTGGGGGGATGGGTATCTGTAGAGGTATGTGTACTTATATGTTCAGGGATGCTTTGTAATATTTAGCATGGCCTATAGGCGGTGCTTGGTTAGGAATTTCACTTCAGGGTATATTAAAAGGAATTTAGAATGGGGGATCATTTCATGTCTGCACTTGAATCCCTGTAACTTATTGCTGTGGTAGATACATTCTAAGCAAAACTTCTGTTCCATGCCATTTGATGGTGTTTGTTTTAAAAAGACAAATATTTCTCAGATCGCTGTATAACCAGTCTATATAATTGCATAGTTTTGCAAAAGGTCTTGTAGCATCCTCAAATATGAATAAAGCATTTGTTTCTGATCGGCAAGGTAGTTGCGCAACTAGCTTTAGAAGGATAACTGTTAGGGGGGATGGAATCTCTTTATTCATTCCAGGTGGAGAGAAAATGTTTTTGGTCTGATTCATCCTGAGTAATGTTGCTGTAATCTGTGCCTTGTCATTGTTCAAAGTCCCCCTGGCAACTCTGGCCTAATTTTCCTTTGGAAGGTCATTAACACCTTTTCATATTTAAAGCTTGCTATTTTGGTGTAGACGGGTCTATACAACTTTTTTTTTTCTTTTCCCTCTCCCCCCTCCTTGCTTGGGCTGATCAGTGTGATCAGCAAGCAGGGCTCCTTAGCCCTGCTTTGCCCATTACAATAATTTCAGTACACCAGTAAAAGCAATAGAGGGAGATCCCAGGATGGTCTAGAAAGACCCAGTTGACAAACTCCCCTCCTCAAGTGAACTTCTGGTGGGTGTCAGCCGTGGCAGTTACCAGAAGGTAATGACTCTAGGGGGAATGTAAGGGTTAAAGTACATATGATGGCTAGAGTGTTCATTTTAATTCTCACCTCTGGGCTGTCCAGCTTTGACCCTCTTTTGGATGCTAGTTATTCTCCGGCACATGCATGCCCAAGATGTTAGGAACTCTTACACTGAAACTCTCAATGTGTCATTACCAGTTATACCTGCAGGCATTAATGTTCTTGTGGCCACCTTCAAAAATACAATTTTTTTTAATTTATTTTTTTTATTTAATGCTGGAAAACTATCAGAAACACTGGTAAATGCTAATTGCAGGTAATCTATTTTTAAAAAAAAATCCTTTTGTTTAATATTTGCCTTAAGCAGATACTCCATCATATGTGTTTGAATGCATATGATGACTGCATGATGCCATACAGATTTTAAAGTTATCCATTTTGTAAATATTGGATGCTTCTATTAAGTGCTGGAACTGTTTGGATCTATTGGCTCAACCTATCGGAATCAGTGCTGGCTCGGGCTAGAAATGTTAGTGGTGTTTTTTTCTGACCCACATTCACATGTGGAAAGCCCTCCCGTTGTTTCCAGTGGGAGAATCTTCTTGCCACTGATTAGCTGCTTAAAGCAGCCATGCAATAACTTATAGATTAAAAAGGAATGCCATGAAGATATGTGAGGAATGCAGGATAATGTGGTCTTAATAAGAGATCAAACAGTGCCTAGTGAAGCCTGGAAATAAAGGCAAGGCATGTTTTACTGGAACAAACTATTTATTCTTTAAGGTCTTTAGGATCAGAATCTTGTTGTATGTTCCCAAAAGCTTTGTTTGTTTTGTATTGAGATAACTGATATATTTTTTTTGGGTGGGGGTGGTCCCCCCTCTCCCCTCCACTTTGAAATATATGCCCAAATTGTGTCTTAGCCTGATTTTGGGACTGCCTCACAGCCTATGACTTTGTTTCAAAATGTTACATATAGTTTTGAATGTAAATAATACATGCCTCAGTAAGATATTGGTAACTGGTATGGTCTGTTGTGGACATTGCCAAAAAAGGCAATTCCAGCTACAGCTGGCTCTTATACAGATACAGGAAATCCTGTAACAGTTAATGTGAGCAAGAGTAAAATATATTTCATGTTTGTGTACAGCTTGTCCATCTGTTTCATGTCTGGTATTTGCACAATATAGCATGACTAACATGTGATTTCTTACCTCTAATATACAATATGGTCTATATTATATGATCTTGTGGGTTTAACTCCTCCTCCTAATGCTTTTACCTCTGCATACTTCAAAAAGCCACTTGTTCTTCTGCAAACTGTGCTGTTATGTCTTATTGGTAACAGTTGGAAAGCTTTCTAATACGCCTCAGTTTGCAAACTAAAATTATATGTTCCCCAGACAATGTATAGATTTCAGATTAATATTCATGCTGGTTTTCCCATGTGCTGTCCTATTAAGGATTTTTCTCTTCTGCTACCGTTGAATCAGAACTATCTTGCTATGCCCTTGAGTCAATTTTGTCATTTACTATGTTGGTATGTCTTTCTGTTTCAGGTCTTTTTCCCCTGACAAAACATGGCGCAAAAAGATGCGGACAAATATCTCTTTGTGGATCGGAACTATATCAATAACCCGTTGGCTCAAGCTGATTGGGCAGCCAAAAAACTGGTATGGGTTCCTTCAGAAAAGCATGGCTTTGAGGCAGCCAGCTTGAAGGAAGAAGTGGGAGATGAGGCTATAGTTGAACTAGCTGAGAATGGCAAGAAGGTAAAAGTCAACAAGGATGACATTCAGAAGATGAACCCACCGAAATTCTCCAAAGTAGAAGATATGGCTGAGCTAACTTGTCTAAACGAGGCTTCTGTCCTGCACAATTTGAAAGAGCGCTACTACTCTGGTTTAATTTATGTAAGTAAAACAGCTGTGTAAGTTTCATATGAAGGGCAAAGGCCATCACAAATGGTAGCCAATTATCAGCTTAATAGCCCCTGTACTTAGTCGACCTGCTTTGTGCTGTGAATACGTTGTAAAATATTCTAAAAATACGCCAAGTTAATGGGTTGTATGCATGAATTATTTATCCTCTAAACCTTGCTATAGTGGGTTAAATTGGAATTTTACAAACTGAGGTACAATTCAAGATTTCTCTTAAAAGTTTTAACATCACACTGACACTGTGTCCTATCTATTTACGTGCCCCTTTTTTATTGCTCATTGAATTACTTTTGTAGCTAGATGCTTGTCTGTTACGTAAGCTTGTATGCAGTGCTGGGTTTTTAACAGCTGTAATTTCATATTTTTAATGTCTTGCTTTTAAGGACAAAGTCCATCTCGCTGTTGGAGGCTCTGTTGGCAAGTGCCAAACACTGTCTAAAAACCTATGAGAACGATCTCCATGACAGCTGCTAATTTTTAATTGATTTTGCCTTCACGTCTGCTTATTAATGTTCATTTTTCTGTGAAAGTACTCTTCATAACTTTTTTGTTCCCTATCATTTGATTGCAGACTTACTCTGGGCTTTTTTGCGTAGTTATAAACCCCTACAAGAATTTGCCTATTTATTCTGAAGATATAGTGGATATGTACAAAGGCAAAAAAAGACATGAGATGCCGCCTCATATTTATGCTATTACAGACACTGCTTACCGAAGTATGATGCAAGGTAGGTTGGCTGTAATACTTGGCAAAACATCTCTTATGCCCTCCAAGGATGTGATGGAATTAGTGAGCTGCATTCTTATCTGAATCGGAAGAAGAGTTAAAATGGCGCTGTTTCACTTGATTTTTTTTTTTGTTTCCCTCCCAACACTAAGAACTGGTTCAAGTACATTTTTAAATTACCGATGTTTTGTGTAGGCATTGACAAGATCCAGTAGTTCTTATTCTTCGTCCTTCCTAGGAACACTTCATTGTGCTGTGCAAATCCCTCTGCACTGACATAACTCTGTAAGCATCTTTATATGAAGCAGCACTTGCCTGCTGATATACCGGTATATATTTATATCTCCAACCCAGTGAAACAAGGAAATGACATCTGTGTGTATATCATTGATTCCTTAAATACAATTGACGGGATTCCTTAATTTTTCCCATACGCGACATTAGTCCTATTGATGTGTATTCCACTTTCTTAAAAATTGAAGGAAAAACAAAACAAAACGGTGGTTTCTGTGATCTTTTAAAGGTGCTGATCTAAATGTCTAATACGTGGATAGTTACATATATATGTGTGTGTGTGTTTTTGTGTATCACTGTTAATTTTGCTTCAAGCTGAAAACTATTACTGCTGCAAGGGAAATCTGCCTTTGTGTTTCTGAGATCTGGCATCCAGGAAGTGGTGTTTAGAATGAGTCAGCCCCTCGGCTTGCATCATTCTCTTGCTGTTAAGCTTTCTTCCTTTTATGGAGCACACAGTGAAGAGGGGAGGGCTAGAGATGGAATGAGTGATCTATAGCTGATAAGCGCTTTTTTTTTTTTTTTTTTTTCCCCTCTCTTTAAAGATGTACTCTGTTGAGGAGAAATATACTGCTGTTTACAGGATAATTATCACAAGTGTTTTTAATGTATTAAATTAAGATTTCAAGATAGAAAACAAATATAAATCTCTGTTGTTGGAAAAGGTAAAAATACTCCCTTACTGAAAATAAATCAATAATGCGGAAAGAAGTAAATCCTGAGTGGTTATAGTGGTGTGTGTGTGTATATGTGTATATATATATATATATTATATCTATATATATATATATATATCTGATTGCTGTTTTGCCTGTTGGGTATGTTATGTGACTATAGATGTTATCGTAATGGCTTGTAGTGCCGCATGTTTTAAGTACACTTAAAATGGCAATATGTTAAAACAAACTGTACATTGAGAAGATAGTTATATAGGCTGAAAAAAGACATGCGTCTATCAAGTTCAGCCTTTCCTATATCCGTTAATTTGTTGCTGTTGATCCAAAAGAAGGCAAAAAACCCCCGGTTTCGCTCTTTCCAATTTTGCACTAACCAGGGGAAAAATAAAAAATAAAAAAAAATAATGGAGTCTGCTGATTGCTAAAACAATATTCTACTCTGCTGAACTTGAGTGTTCTCATTGAGCATTTCAGCCCCCCACTTCACTGTACTTTATGAAGGGCCCAGCTCCAATGATCTTTTGTATAAAGGAATGAGCTGGCACCTTGATGCAGTTAGAGATGAGAACTTTTTAGGAAATCTCTGCCATTTTCTTTATGCTTTATGCAGGTTTAGTTCAACCCTCAATGTATGGGCGAATTATGTTGGGTTTTAGGTACAATTGCATAAAGATGAATACATTAAAAAAATGCAAGAGCTATGTAATGGCTAACCACCACTACCTGCTGTAATATTTGTAAGAAGCAATCGCCTGTACTTCCTGGCATGCTTCTGATATCCTCTGTTACGATTCACCTATTTAAGTGTAGCTTATTTTATTTTCAGATAGAGAAGACCAGTCTGTTCTTTGCACGTAAGTATATTATACACACTTATTATCAAATTCCTCATTTAATGCATAACCTGCTACTAACGAATCACGGTGATGCATCCATTGCGTGTATTCCTGCATGCGCAAAATAGTTCCGTTGCTGATCACTAACATTTTAGACACTTATTGTAATGTAACTGACGTTCAAATTAAGGAAGTAAATGTTTGATACAGAAATGCAGCACACCATGTTAAATGGCATCAGACTATGAACAATGTAGCTTCCGAAAAGTCTGATATATCTATCCCATTGCATCTTACATTTATAACTTTAAATGCATACATGATATAAAGTAGTAAAAAAACAATATTTGTTCCAGAGGAGAATCTGGAGCTGGCAAAACCGAAAACACGAAAAAGGTTATACAATACCTGGCTTACGTTGCATCTTCACACAAAACAAAAAAGGACCAGGTGTGTATACTGTGCATTAGAATGCTAAAATCTCTAATTACAGTTGTATGGAAACTTTTTACAGGAAAGTACTGTAATACGTAAATACAAAGATAGTTGTGAATCCCCCTCTTTACCCCTAAATCTGTTACCTGCATTAAGAAATTTTCCTCTAATGTTCTCTCACTCTCTCAATACCTTTTTTAAGGTTTAGAAAGCTATACAGACTATTGAATAATCTGGTTGAGTGATCAAACTGCTAAAATGTAATTTACAAGACTAAAACTGCCATTGGAACATGCATACAATTGTCTCCTCAAGCCACTATATGCATGGAAATGGCGCCAGTTAGCAACGGCTGGTCTGCGTTTGTTCTTTGGGGAGCAAGCAGCAGTGGATACGTTTGTGGTGTTCAGTGACAAAAGAGGGTGTAATATTACATCCTCTGCCTTGAATGTTGGTTTGCTAAAATTGATTGTCCTTAAGGGGTTAAACATACCAGCAGTCAAGACCCTTTTTTTTTTTTTTTTTTTTTTTTTTTTGTTAGCCCCATCCCAAGACCTAGGTGAACTAATGCAGTAATGTCTTCAATTTACTAGTCAGAGTAAAATGTTTCCCTCTTGAATATTGGTGGGATATAAACTTTATCGCTGTAACTAACCATGTATGTGATTTCAGTCCATAGAATGTTAATGCTGTACCTGACCTGTGGACTTTTCTTTCTGCCGTCTTGTTTAGGGTGAGCTTGAAAGGCAGTTACTGCAAGCTAACCCAATTCTTGAGGCCTTTGGAAATGCCAAAACAGTTAAAAACGATAACTCGTCAAGATTTGTAAGTAATGTACTTTTGTTGTATGGCCTACATTTTTTTTTTTTCTGTATTCCATTTGAATTAATCCAACTTTTTAGTGTCAATCTATATTTAATGGAGCCAGGTAATGCCCCTCTTGTCCCTTTTGTTTATTGCATGCATCTTTTTTGGGGAGTTAGAAAAGGAGACTGAAATTAATCAATTCATGCATCTTATATAATAGTAACTGTATTCTCTGTGCAGTGCCTTAACCCCCCCCCCCGTTATACCTGTCAATTCAGAGATCCTGAAACCTGACCCACCTGCATTATCTTTTAATGCTTGTTCTAAGGAGGGAGAGGTCATGGCTATTGTAACTTGAAAAGACAACATTCTAAAGAAGAAAAAATAAATATGCTAAAGATTATCTTCGTTCAATCTCTAGCTGTATTGCCCCAAAGTGGAACAGCACTTTATTCTTTCATTAGCAATGGTATCTCTGACTGGTTCACATGTCCTATTTCCCATGGCTTTTATTTGGGTTCCATTATTTCAGTGACCAATGATCAAAGGTTAGACAATGTTACATTATTTCTCTGCTTTACAGGCACTAATGGATTGTCTTCTTGCAGGGCAAATTTATTCGGATTAATTTTGATGTCAATGGCTACATTGTTGGAGCCAATATAGAAACTTGTATCCTTTTTGTTAATAGATTTCTTTTTTTTTTCATGGCGCAATACTGGTACTATCTAAAGGTGTCGGAATAAGCAATAGCAGGTGTGTCCAAACTGCGGTCCTCCAGCTGCTGCAGGTCTACACCTCCCATACTCCTCAGCCAGCCCCTTAGCTGAAAGAGCATTATGGGAGATGCACTCCTGCAGCAGCTGGAGGGCCGCAGGTTGGACACCCCTGAGCTAAAGGTTTGGTGTTTGACCAATTTGGAAGGACCTTCTTGTTTCAGTGAAGTCTGCAACAGAGTAGACTTTGTGGAATTAAAAGTTTAGTGAAAGTGGAAATAACGGTTTAGTGAGTAAACTCTGCTGTAAGTGTCAAGTCATGCGTGGCTCTGTGAGTCTTCACAAATCCAACACTCTAATGTATTTCTTTTTTGTCATAGGTTAGCTTACATAGTAGATGTCTTAAATATGTGTATATTACTATAGTGGGGAGGTGGGGTCATGCCAGAAAGGCGAGAACTTCAGGACTGGAAATTGATCAGTTAGTGCTAACCTTGCCACAGGCTGCCAGAACAGAACTTCATACACCTGCAGGCATTGGGTTCTATCTGTGTCTATCCTATTTTTATAAAGCGTAAGCACATTTTGGAATGCTGATATTTGATCTAAGTGCTCTTAATAGTTTATTTGTATCATAAATAGATATGCCTGTGCAGGTTTTTTTTACAATTTCCTGCTGGAGTCACCATTTATTTTACTATTGAGTTTATGCAATTTTGGTACTATCTTAAGCAATGTTCCTGTAGTAAGGGGACTCTTCCTGTTATAAGATGACTTTGTACAAGTTTTACCTTTACTTCTTGCAAGACCTTTTGGAGAAATCGCGTGCTATTCGCCAGGCGAAAGAGGAAAGAACATTCCATGTATTCTACTACCTTTTATCAGGGTCTGGTGAACACTTAAAAAGTAAGTTCTGAAATGTTTGGTTATAGAATGCCCATTCAATGTATTCTTTTAAGGCATTAACCAGAATCTAAAATAAGACTTCTGCTGTGTGTGTGTGTGTGTGTAATATATATATATAATATATATATATATATATATATTAATAATATATAATTTTTTTTTTTTACAGGTGACCTCTTGTTGGAAGCCTACAACAAATATCGATTCCTTTCCAATGGACATGTCACTATCCCAGGGCAGCAGGACAAGGATCTTTTCCAAGAAACTATGGAGGCAATGAAGATCATGGGCATCCCAGATGAAGAACAACTTGGTAGTTACTTCTGAATGCTTCTTATTTTTAAAATAAACCTTGTTGGTCACCTGCGTTTCTGTATATTGGACTTCTGCCGTAATGGAAGCAATGCACAGAAGCAAATTGCCATATAGGCCTTAAATACCCAGAATGTAGTTCTACACTTGTGTAGACCAGGGCTTGACAAATTTGTTGTGAATCTAGGTGCCAGCTAAAAGTTAGGAGCCAGGATTTTTTCTTTTAAACTAACAGTTGGTCAGGAGTGATCTGATCATAATCAGCCCACTTACTAAACTCACAGCATTTGACCTGGAAGCACCCTAGACTTTCAGGTCAGTGCTGTTTTTGGGTTTTTTATAATTTTTTTTTTTTATATTTTTGATATATATATTATATATTTTTTTTAACGCTTTCAATGCTGATGTTCCATTGGAGCACAGCATTGACTGATATTTAGTCTCCACAATCTTGTGGGGACAAATGTTAACCCCTGCAATGCCACGAATGTGTTATACACAGTTGTGGAATTGAACAGGTTAACGCTGCACTGTCGCTCTCATGGAGCGATCAGCCCCAACACCCCCCTGCTGCCTGGTCTCCACACATGTGGAGACCAAAGAACCCTCTCCCCCTGTCCCTGAAGCTGCCTCTGGTAGCAGGGGGGAGTCTCTGATGACTGCTGTAGGCATCCATGCCTATAGCAATCAAAGGGCTTGTTGCTTGTTTTTGCTGTAGCTGGGCTTCCAGGCAGACCACCAGCAGCAGAGCCTCTTACAAAACGGGAATTAACCCCTAAATGCCGCATTGAAGGGGTTAACACTGCACTGTCGCTCTCAGGGAACGATCAGGCAGCAGGGGGATGTTGGGACCCAATCAACACTGAACCCCCTTTCCTGAAGCTGCCTGTGGCAGCTGAAAACGCTATTGCAGGTTTTCCTGCAAAATCCTGGCGCTTGGGATTTGTCGAGCCCTGGTGTAGACTACTCATGCTCGGGTTTCAAGGGAACTTTAGATCGCTGTGTTATTTTATGTAGGTGTGTAATCTACATCTTTTCTGCAATATTGTGTTATGAGGTTTTACAGCACTAGCATAATTGCACAGATTTTGGAATTTTAATATGGAGTGAGTGGGTCTGCAGTTCTGTCATGCAGAAAATCTAGTGTAATTGGTTTAGGAGACGGGGTCACACAGAACAAAGCTTTTGTGGGGTTGTTGTTGTTTGCAGGTCTTCTGAAAGTTTCAGGTGTTGTTGTTGTTGTTGTTGTTTTCAGGTCTTCTGAAAGTAGTTTCAGGTGTTCTGCAATTGGGCAACATTGTATTCAAGAAGGAGCGCAACACGGATCAAGCATCTATGCCAGATAACACAGGTAAAAATTGGTTAGAGCTTTTGTTTTGAATTATAGTTTAGAGATGTTGGGCTTATGCAGAAGAGGAAATGTTTAAGAAAAATGCAATAACACTAGTCCTAAGGTTATTGTAGAAGAGAATAACGTGCATTAACTGCAACAAGACCATTTTCAACACTTCTACAATGTCCTTCAACCATATTTTCTGTTCTCATTTAGTGTGTCCATACAAAGTATAAATTCGGGACAAGTAGTGCCTTCATTTTGAATCATAATTTAAGTAATCCAGAATTGATGCGTGAAAAGGCCTAGTGTAGATATATTTATACCTATCTTGCCTTTGGCCACGCTTCATACGGCTTTTATTTTCTTGGATGGCTAAATTGTAAAATGTATTTTGTTTCTGAAAAGTAGACCTTTCAGCTTAATATTTTTGAGTATACATGAAACTACAAAACACCTGCATTGTTGCATATGTTTGGGAAAGCTACAGGCCACAATTTCCTCTCTCCCTTACTCTGCGTGATCGGTAGCAGGGAAATGCACGGTCAGAGTGAAGGCATCTCTGATAGAGGTTCAAGCATATAAATCTATGTAATGTGGCAGTGCATCTTTTAAGTACCCACATTTAAATACATTGTTTGATCCCAGTTAGATAGGGAATACCACGCTGTCAGTTGACTGCCTGATCTCCCGTACACTGGCTGGGATTTAGCCCTGCCAATGCACAAGCATCTGGATGTAAGTTCTCCGATACCAGCTGGAATTTTGGGATGTACTTTAACTTTCATTGTCTCAAAGAGGTTAAAGAGGCAGGTATCTGATAGTGCTGCTTATTTATACTACTGTTTAGATATAGATCTATCTATGATCTCAACAGAAACCGTAAGTGTCATTTCTGTAGTGTCTCTTAGAAACGGTTAGCAAATTGCCAATTTCCTAGAACCTAAATATTGCGTATTGTAGATAAGTGTGTAAAATGCACAGAATTGTGAATCTTGTTAATGAATAGGTGCAATATAGATTGTAAGCTCGTTTGAACAGGGCCCTCCTCACCTGTTGTCTCTAAGTCAACTTGTTATGTTACATACTACTTGTTGTGTCCTGTCTACCCATTGTACAGCTCTACAGAATTTGGCGCTATATAAAACTGGTCTTTATAAAGATGTACTAATAACCTTTGAATTTGCATTTTGAACATGGATCTCTATTTTATTTCTGCCCTAGCTGCCCAGAAAGTATGCCATCTTCTTGGTGTGAACGTCAATGACTTCACCAGAGCCATCCTCCTACCTAGAATTAAAGTTGGCCGTGATTATGTGCAGAAAGCTCAGACCAAAGAACAGGTAAAAAGCTATAGTGTTTGTGGTTTTTGTTGCGTCCTGACATGACTTTATAGTCCTTTTTCTTAATGGCTTTCCCCTTTACAGGCAGATTTTGCTATTGAGGCTCTAGCTAAAGCCACTTACGAGCGGATGTTCCGTTGGCTGGTAATGCGCATTAACAAGGCATTGGACAAGACAAAACGACAAGGGGCTTCTTTCATTGGGATCCTTGATATTGCTGGCTTTGAAATCTTTGAGGTAAATGACAGTTTTATCTATCATAGCTACATAATTGCTATTCTAAGCCTTGCTTGCTGTAAAAATGTAATGCACTCCAACACTGAGATGACATCTGGATCAACTTGGCCAAACATCAGATTACTAGCCAGGTTATGCTCTTCAACATATATATTAAATTATTTAGGTATGCTAAATCTTTAAATCTATGCATGTTTTGGTGTTACCAGATTCACTGATTTGAGTGCCGGTTCTTTCATTCTTTAGTTGAATTCATTTGAGCAGCTTTGCATAAACTACACCAATGAAAAACTTCAGCAGCTCTTCAACCACACAATGTTCATCCTCGAGCAAGAAGAGTATCAGCGTGAAGGAATCGAATGGAACTTTATTGACTTTGGCCTGGATCTTCAACCATGCATTGACTTAATAGAGAAGCCTGTGAGTTTTAGTTGCAATTCCTGTGAGTTGTGGGTTAGAACTCCTGTTAAATAATGGTGTAGTTCATAATGTCTGTTTCTTTAGGCTGGTCCACCTGGTATTCTTGCACTACTAGATGAAGAATGCTGGTTCCCGAAGGCTACAGATAAAAGTTTTGTAGAAAAAGTTGTACAAGAACAGGGCACACACTCAAAATTCCAGAAGCCAAAGCAGCTAAAGGATAAAGCAGATTTCTGTGTTATGCATTATGCTGGCAAGGTATGTTTAACCAAAGTGCAATCAAACTGAACAAACATTAAGGCAATATGATTTTTTAAATGTTTGTATTTCCCTCCCTCTCTGTAGGTTGATTACAAGGCAGATGAATGGCTCATGAAAAATATGGATCCCCTTAATGACAATGTTGCTACACTTTTAAATCAGTCATCTGACAAATTTGTTTCAGATTTGTGGAAAGATGGTAAGAATTAAGACTTGAGGTTTGTTTTTGTTCAATGTATAAAGGCTGGCAAACTACCAGAATGATGTTGCAAACCGCCATCGCTAGTTTTGCACCAAACCCCATCTGTACCATACTCGAAACAAAACCTCTCCTTCCTGTTAGCTCTACAGATATCTCAACTGTCCATCTAGCGATGATTTGAAAGGCTCAGGTATTGTAGTGCATGGTGTGTCCATTCACATGCCTGGATTTGTTCTGACACTGCTTAAATAGCTTCACTTTACCACTCCTAGGATAAGACAACTTTACAGCTAGCGCAGTATGGGTCGTATTTGCCGCCAACAAATGTGCCTTTGGTGCTGACCCAGGGCAGCTCCCCTGCTGCCCGCTCCCTCCTGTCTTCCCTTCATGTTTGTGTTGCCCTGTGCAGGAATGTTTAAATGTTCACTTCGCATGGTTTTGTATTCTACATAGGAACTAGCTATTTACCAGTCTTGTCTTTTGTAACCATTCAGTACTACAAAAGTACAACTTACCTGTCTGTAGGCCTTAGCACAGTATGTGCATGCAGATGATTCAATGGCTTCCGAGTGGACTTGTTTCAAAGAACTGTCTGCAGTATTGTTTAACTGTTCTGTTTACAGCATATGCATAGCCTCATAAGCACACACATGTAGGCCTCAGCTGAAACTGTATGTACAACAGACTAGGAGGGCAGGCTTTTATTTTAAAGTGTATGTATCATTATGTAATGTTAGAAAATCCTCATCTTCATCGCATATCAAGGACTAATTTTTCACTCTTTAGTGGATCGCATTGTTGGCTTGGATCAGGTTGCTGGTATGTCTGATACAGCACTGCCTGGAGCCTTCAAGACCAGAAAAGGAATGTTTCGGACAGTAGGTCAACTTTACAAAGAACAACTTTCAAAGCTGATGGCAACCCTCAGGAACACAAACCCTAACTTTGTGCGCTGCATTATCCCTAATCATGAGAAAAAGGTATGTGCAGCCGTTAAATGAGTGGCACCGTAAAGCATTGCTAATTTAAAACTTGCTTATATGTATTTGGAGAACATTATCAGAAAATACTAAGGGACCTCTATGTATAGCTCAGAGAAGAGAAGGGACGTGATTTCCATGAATGGATTTAACACACTATTGGGCGGGGTTATTTCAAAGGAGGAGAAATATAACAAGGTCATAATCTAAAACGCCTGTACAGCAGAAGTTGTAGAGTACTTCTGTAAGGGAATTCATGCATGGGATTGGTATAAAGCTATCCTGAATCAGACTTTGTAGCCTTTACATCAGGAAATATTTTAATATATATTATTTTTTTTTAGTCTGGTAAGCTAGATGCCCATCTAGTGCTTGAACAACTGCGCTGCAATGGTGTGCTGGAAGGAATCCGTATCTGCAGACAAGGCTTCCCAAACAGAGTTGTCTTTCAAGAGTTCAGGCAAAGGTAAATGTTGCTGTGGCCTGGATACAAAGATGCGGAAGAGTGGATACATGTAATTTGAACAGAGTTAAAGTTAAATGGGATTCTGTGCCTGTTGAACTAAAAGTATTTGCTTCCTCTCAAAGGTATGAAATCCTCACGCCCAATTCGATCCCTAAAGGCTTTATGGACGGAAAACAAGCATGTGTTCTTATGGTAAGCACATACTATTTGTGAGTACTTTATTCATGCATTATCTGTTTTTACTACAGATTTGCATAGTTTTGGTTACCATTGCAAAAAATGGAAGAGGCGCTCTGTGGCGTGGTACAGTTCGAGCCAGAGAAAGTCCTGATAAGAACCAAAGTATTTGTCTGGGCTTGTTTGCACTCCTTTACTCTTGGGATGCCGGGTTCTTTGTGTTAGTGACACTTTGGCCAGATATACAGTAGCTGAACAGAATGAATCCTTTTTATTTAGATCCGAGCTTTGGAGCTCGATTCCAACCTCTATCGTATTGGTCAAAGCAAAGTGTTCTTTAGAGCTGGAGTCTTGGCCCATCTAGAGGAAGAAAGAGATCTGAAGATTACAGATGTCATAATAAGCTTCCAGGCCTGGTGCAGAGGTTATATTGCCAGGAAGTAAGTGTGTGTGTATGTGTGTCCTCCTATCCTCTCTCCACCCCTGAATTCAAATACATCATAGAGATTTTTATGTTTTTTCAGAGCCTTTGCCAAAAGACAACAGCAGCTTACTGCTATGAAGGTGATTCAAAGGAACTGTGCCGCATACTTGAAACTTAGAAATTGGCAGTGGTGGAGGCTCTTTACAAAGGTGAGACGATAACTGTAAAGCTTGGAGCTCTTGTATTTCAAATGTTTAATACATTATGTATTTAATCTTTGCTAAACCTTTTACATTTTCATAAGCATAATTCCCAAAGACGTTTTTAAGTAACAAGAAGGAACAATCACAGGAAATGCTTTTTCTCTTCAGGTTAAGCCTTTACTCCAAGCAAACAGATTTGATGAAGAGTTGCAATCGAAGGAGGTTGAACTTCAGAAGGTGAAAGAACTCTTCACTTTTTCAGAACAAAAACTTACAGAGATGGAGCATAATCAAATACAGGTGAGTGATGAACTTTGCATATGAATATTCTTGGTAAAAGCTGATACACAAGCTTTTTTGTGAATCTCTATAGTTGATTATATAAATTATATACTATATAACTATGTAACTAAATTGAATGCATGTTTATTAAATGGCAAGTTATATTTGTTACAGCTTCAGCAAGAGAAAATGCAGCTCCAGGAACAGCTGCAGGCAGAGACAGAGCTCTGTGCTGAAGCAGAGGAAATGAGGGCCCGTCTTGCGGCAAAGAAGCAGGAGCTAGAGGAGATCTTGCATGACTTAGAATCCAGGGTAGAAGAAGAAGAGGAACGTTGCCAGATACTGCAGGCTGAAAAGAAGAAAATGCAGCAGAATATTGGGGTATGTCCATACTGATGTTAAAAATCTTAATGTGTTAAATCTGGTTTATGGAGGGGGGGGTGCTTATGTAGAATAACTCATATGCATACTCCCCTCCTCCCCACACTGCGTGTATGTAGAAGGTGCAAGGATTGGTTTTGTGACGCTCAGACAACTGGAATAAGGGGTAACTTGGTATCACCATAAAGGATCTGCAGCGAAAGTCATCCAGAATATCGTGTTACTGACCACAATGGCAGCTTTCAATCTGCAGATAAATATTTTTCATTTTCATTTTAGAACTCATGATTTGTTTGAACTCTTAAACACCTGTTCTGTAGCCATTTTTACCATGTGTTAAGTAGATTATCCATGTTTTGCAACGCATTTAATATCGTTGCAGGAACTGGAAGAACAACTTGAAGAGGAGGAAGCGGCCAGACAAAAGCTTCAGCTGGAAAAAGTCACTCTGGACGCTAAGCTAAAGAAAATTGAAGAAGATGTCCTTGTCCTAGAGGATCAGAATGCAAAGTTTATCAAGGTGCGATTTCTGGAAGTTTTTGTGTTTTTTTTTTTTTTCTGATGTATGGCAAGTTAAATAGAAATTGACAAGTTTTTGTCAGGTAATATGTAAACTCTTCCTACAATTAATCCTATTCTGTGTAGGAGAAGAAACTCCTTGAAGATCGCATTGCAGAATTCACCACAAATCTTGCTGAGGAGGAAGAGAAGTCGAAGAGTCTTGCCAAACTCAAGAACAAACATGAGACAATGATCTCTGACTTGGAAGGTATGTTCTGGATGCAATATAGGATGGATTATAGGAATAGGATGCAATATAGGATAGGATTTTGCTGTATAAAATGTGTATGTAAATACTATGCACATGGCTGTGTGAATAGTATTTCTGTTTCTACATGAATATATTCTATATATCACCTTCTGGACAATCCACATTATAGATATTTTGTTCCACCTGTAGAGCGTCTACGCCGGGAGGAGAAGCAGCGTCAGGAGCTTGAGAAGACACGGCGAAAATTGGAAGGAGATTCCACAGATTTGCACGATCAGATAGCTGAACTGCAAGCCCAAGTTGCTGAGTTGAAGTTGCAGCTTGCCAAAAAGGAGGAAGAACTGCAGGCTGCACTAGCTAGGTATATTTATCAAACCTACAAGTGGTACACACAGGAAATGAGAATCACCATTTCTATTTAACCTCTTAAGCCGATGCTTGGATGCAAGAACAGTCAGCATTTTTCCATCTGTTAACCCTAATTTTAACTTTAGTGTAGCTACATATGCCTTTCATGGTAAATGCAACTTTCTTTTGAAACTTTATGCATAGAACACAGTAGGCTTGCATCAATGCTGGAGGATACTGCCAAGTAATAATATCACAACTTTTTTATAGATTGCATAGGGGGTGGCCCAGATTGGAAGAAAATGTATCTGAGCCAGCAGGTAGACGTGTTCGTTCAAGCATAACTGCACATAAACGACATATTGTCGTTCTGCAGCATCCCCCAATGTGTTGGCTAAATGGTGAAAACACAAAGGGGCCAGTTATTGTTTGAATTCATGTTTGTATGGTATGCAGTCCAAATTAACATCCGTAACTAGTAGATATAATGGCTTTAGTTAACACTACCTCTCCAGTAAGAAATCAAGAATGAAGTGATATCGGCTGTGTGCTACCTCTTGGATCTGTCTGGCAAGTGTGTTTTTGTTTTTCTTACATTGTGAATATTCTTTGCATAACCTTGTAGAGTGGAGGAAGAGGCTGCCCATAAAAATATGGCTTTGAAGAAAATCCGTGAGCTAGAGTCCCAGATTGGTGAGCTGCAGGAGGACCTTGAAGCTGAACGCGCTGCACGTAATAAGGCAGAAAAACAAAAGCGTGATCTTGGGGAGGAACTTGAAGCTCTGAAGACTGAGCTGGAGGATACTTTAGACTCTACTGCTGCACAGCAGGAGCTTAGGTACACTTTGAGAAACTCTCGATTATTTTGTAACATTACTTATTGGGAGGATTGTTAAAATGGTGCAATTTCTGTCTTTCCCCATCCCCAGAACAAAACGCGAGCAGGAAGTTACTCATCTGAAGAAGACCCTAGATGAAGAAGCTCGTGCACATGAAGTCCAAATACAGGAGCTGAGACAAAAACATTCACAAGCTGCAGAGGAATTATCAGAACAGCTGGAGCAGACCAAACGGGTATGAGGCTAGGGTGGGGGAGTAAAGTATTTGGTCCATAGAGGCTACCTATTTCAAGATATATATTTTTATTTTTTTCTTAATGGCCAGGGATTTTACGTTTAAGTGACTGGCACTGTTTTTGCCATTTCTAGCATGTTTTTATTCACTCATGATGAGTCCCCCCCCCCCCCCCCCCATTTTTATTTTACTTTTTTGACCGAGATCCCTTTGAGGTCTTTAAAGACTGCTGGGATGTCTTTAAACTGTAATGTGGTGAGATTCTGGGAATGTTTTTACATTAATGTTTTCAGTGGTGTCATGACTGATAACTGTAGAGAATACCTATACTTTAGAGCATTACATGCTATTCACAAATCGTGGCCCTGCCATTAAGTCTGAAGGTCCTTCATGGTTTCTTAATCTTGCATATGTTGTACCAAATGGCAAAATGTAATATTTGGGAGGCGTGACCAACAAACTTTTTAAGATGTACAGATGTGAAGAATGCAACTTTTTTTTTTTCTAGCTGAAAGCTAACTTGGAGAAGGCCAAACAGTCTTTGGAGAGTGAACGGAACGAGTTAGCAAATGAAGTGAAGACTCTTCTTCAGAGCAAAGGTGACTCTGAGCACAAAAGGAAGAAAATGGAGTCTCAGCTTCAGGAACTGCAAGTCAAGGTTACAGAGGGAGACAGAGCTCGCGTTGAGCTGACTGAAAAAGCAAACAGGCTGCAGGTAATATAGTTACTTACATACGCACTGAAACACAATATATGGGGAACTGTTCCTTGAATAACCTTTTCTACTGCTTTAGGTTGAATTGGACAATGTTACAGCTCTCCTTTCCCAAGCTGACAGCAAATCCATAAAGCTTGCCAAGGACTTCTCAACTTTAGAGTCACAGCTTCAGGATACTCAGGTAAGGATCCCATCGGTTGAATATTTTCCCTTTATAAGGCTATTTAGAGGAAAAACCTGATAGTTATAAGGGGAAAGTGATAAAAAGCAACTTGGTACAGAATCGAAACACATGAGAGCAGACCCAGTCCAAAGGAGGGTCCAGATCATTTTGTCATGGGGGGGTGTCCATTAAAAGGAGTTGTACTTTTAGCTCTTGTGCAGTAAGCTTGGTGCTCTGATGTATAGTTAAGGTATTTTTCAAAGTAAAGTATAGCCATATTGGCCTATGAGAAAATGGTCTTTAGCCGAAGAGTGTGAGAAATATGTGAAATACGGTGTGTAATTTTTTGTATGGTATGTAATGCATCTTTATTATGTATTAGGAACTTTTGCAAGAAGAGACTCGTCAGAAGCTGAGCCTAAGTACTAAACTTAAGCAAATGGATGATGATAAAAATGGCTTTCTGGAGCAGCTTGAGGAAGAGGAGGAGTCGAAGAAGAATTTATTAAAACAGATAAATACACTGCAAACTCAGGTATGAGTGCATAGTATCCCCTTAAGGACAATAGGCGGTTCCTGAACCCATTGAAAACAATGCATTTTGAGCCCGTACATGTACAGGCTTTGTCATTCAGGGGGTTAAAGCAGGCCTCCGAACTAGGGTAACAATCCGTTCCAGTGCGTCCACACTTCCCTAGTTTTAATCCGGGATGGTGTGAGCACCACATTTAAGATTGACAAACTGTACTAGGCTTTACTCAAGCTCCCTGAGAGTGTCCATGATTAGAGAGGGCTTTTTTTGGATATCTTAATAGTATAAATATGTATTTGTTAAAATAACTCCAAAAGTGGCTAAGGGGTTTATGAAAGGGGCCTGGAGGAATAGTGTCTGTCTACCACCAGTGCTTACATCAGTGTGAGATGATGCAAGCTCAATAGTGTGGATACATTGCTAGAGCATCATGAAAAGTGCAGGAGACTTCAAGGACTCTGGGCAGAAGAGAATATGCAGGCGGTTACTGTGTGTGTTTCATGGAGTTGTCTGCTCTTCCATCCTAATCAGGCTTGCTTTTACTGCCTGACTCTTAAAACCCACATGCTTCAGAGCAGACTACTCCTGTCGCTTTGCTACACATAGGAGGAGAAACATTTAATGTTGAAGAAACGATTATCTGTGTTGAGTGTCTATCCCAATTGGTGTGTTCAGTCGTGGGAGGCCTGGAGTCTGTTCTGTCACCAAGGTCCAATAACTTCTACAGTGAGGATTTGCTAAGGGCCTCAAATAGCCGTTCTTGAAGCCTCAGGTTTTGACACATCAGCTGGCTTTCCCATGTCCATTTGACAATATTGTGGTTCATACTTATTAGCCATTTTTAATTGAATGTGTGTTTAACTTCATCATTCTGAGGTCTGGCAGGCATCTAAATGTCATTCTTTGAAGACATTAAAGGATATTTTTCATTAAATCCTTTTCTCAATCACCAGTAACTTGTGATCCATCCAGAGATCACAGAATATGACCACTTTACCGGCCCTGCTTATGAGCAAATAAGAAAAGGTGATAAGCGAGAAATCAACTTATTGTCCCCAAGCTGCAATACCACATCACTCAATTTAATAAGTGAATAAACATATGGACTGTAAATATTGTCCACTATTTAAATGTTTGTGTATGTACTCTCAGATGACAGATATGAAAAAGAAGATGGAGGAGAGTATTGGTTCACTGGAGAGTGTGGAAGAATTGAAGAAGAAGCTACAGAAAGATTTAGAAGCAGCAAATCAACGCTTTGAGGAAAAGGCAGCAGCCTATGACAAGCTGGAGAAAACAAGACCAGGCTTCAGCAGGAGTTGGATGACCTTGCTGTGGATCTTGACCATCAGAGGCAGACTGTTTCCAACCTGGAGAAAAAGCAGAAGAAATTTGATCAGGTGTGGTGTTTTTCCTTTTGTAACTGGGGTGCAATGTACAGCTGCAGTCTTTAGATTCCCTCATATTTTACACCTGTTTATATATGCCATTTTTGTCAATGTCTTGTGAAGTTGTCAGGTTTTTTTTCATACCCAAGCTTCTCAATGCCTTCATATGTGTATATGCTTTTGTGTTTACATTTTTGTCTTTCATTTTAGCTTCTTTTAGAGGAGAAAAATATATCTGCTAAGTATGCAGAAGAGCGGGATCGTGCAGAAGCAGAGGCTCGTGAAAAAGAGACTAAGGCATTGGCCTTGACCCGCTCCCTTGAAGAGGCACTTGAGTTTAAGGCAGAGTTAGAAAGACTCAATAAGCAGTTGCGCACAGAGATGGAAGACTTGGTCAGCTCAAAGGATGATGTTGGCAAGAGTGTAAGATTATGCATGTTTCTTTTGAAACTTAACTAATCCAAAAATCATTCTTGGATTTATGTACACATACAGTACAGTGGTTTTTTTTTGGTGTGTATTCTATACAACAAAGGGGGTTCTTTGATCATGTGTCAGATTGGAAGAGGGCAGCAAGGAACTTGAGCCATTGTTACTTGTGCATTTATCTTTTGAAAAGTGACTAATTTCAGCTGTTTTGCCGAAGTCCCAGAGCATCTAACAAAACGGCCTTCAGCTGGCCATCTCAGCAGGAAACTTAAAACGTGCTTTTTTTTTTTTTAAAAAAGATCTTTTCTGTCAAATTAGGTACATGAGCTTGAAAAGTCCAAGCGTGCTTTAGAGCAACAAGTAGAAGAAATGAAAACCCAGCTTGAAGAACTTGAAGATGAGCTGCAAGCCACAGAGGATGCCAAGCTCAGGCTGGAAGTAAACTTACAGGCTATGAAAGCTCAGTTTGAGAGAGACCTCCAGGGGCGTGATGAGCAAAGTGAGGATAAAAAGAAGCAGCTGGTCAGGCAGGTAAGATGGTAATTTGTGTGTGTGTGTGTGTATATATATATGCATATATATATATTATACTCTATAATGGTGTGGTTTTTTTTTCTTTTCTTTAGGTGAAAGAGATGGAAGCAGAACTTGAAGATGAAAGAAAGCAGCGTTCCATTGCTGTGGCCGCGCGAAAGAAGCTGGAGATGGATCTAAAGGATTTTGAAGGACAAATAGACTCTGCAAATAAGAACAAAGAGGAGGCAATCAAGCAGCTGCGCAAACTTCAGGTACTAGAGCTGATGCATGTGTTAGCTGTAGCATCATGCTTTCAGGTGATTCCTATACAACGCCATCATATTCAGATGCGATGTACAATGGGGATGCTAGCTCTTGTATCATCACACTGGATATTTGTAATGAAATTCTTGCATGTACTGTTAAATGTCCAGTTGGCGGCGGAAGATGGATGGGTCAGAAACCCTACGTTAAAGAAAATGAGTGCTAATGAACCCTGTAAATATGACAGTACTACCAACCTTATAATACTTTTACTTTGTTTGCTGTGCGCAAGTCAAAAAAAATTCTATCTGGATGAAATTTTCACTTGGCTCTTGCCGCATTTGTTTTCAAGCAACAAGTTTTTTCTTTGGCACAGATGACATTCGTGGGGTGTTCCCAATGGGGGGAGGGTACCTGACGCCTTTTGTACTCCTTTCACCATCCCAAGGTTAAGGAAGGGCTCCACACTGTTTGTACTGAATGACCTCCAGTAGCACTACACTATTGGATACACGCATCCAGCAGCATTCTATGGGATATGATGGCATGTTATACATATTATAATGCCTAGTTTTGTCACCAATATTTACCAATGAAGAATAACATATTTTGCCCTAAAATAAACTGGTAAATGTCTGATGCAGTTCGGTATATAAACTGTATGCATACCCTACATATTCAATCTGCATTTTCTGCACTAAAATAAACAAACTTGCAGTATGGTAGGTGAGCATGAGCATCAATCTCTGCCTCTAAGATGTCAATCTCACGCAACCTGTGGCTGCTGACAAGTTAAAATGTGCACTTGGATATCTAATGCTTGTCCCTTGCCATTGTAAATGGCCAGAGTGAAAAAGGAAACTCCCACAGGTTTAGACCCATCGATCACACCCATAACCATCATATTGCTTTTTTTTTTTTGTTTTCTTTTTCTGATGTCAGGTGATATGTACCGATCCTACCAGTCTGTTTCCAAGTTTGCCTCTTCAAGGTAGCAGCCAAAATGGCTTGTTAGATGGCAGGCTACATCTGGCAACAAATCCTAACAACATTTCATCACTTCTGCAATTCTTTTTTGGCATCCTCGACAGAGCACTCATTTTGAGAGCCTCTGACTGTCTGGTAATATTTCCCAAAAAAAACATGCATATTTTGAGCAGCAGCTTCTATGTGTAAGATATTAAGACCCCTGAAATGGTCGTCTATGGTATCAATGGCTACAAATTATCTAGCTCGGTACTATAAAACCAAATTTATAGATTGTATATTATAAAACAAAATTTCCCTCTAATAGGGTCAGTTGAAGGATTATCAGCGAGAACTTGAAGACACTAGAGCTTCCAGGGATGACATTTTAACTCAGGCTAAGGAAAATGAAAAGAAATTTAAGAGTATGGAAGCAGAAGTGATCCACTTGCACGAGGTAACATCAGACTGATTGATTTTTGTTCTATCATTTTTTGACTCTTAATGGACTTTTCTACAAGGTATATATTTGCAGAATTAATGCATATTTATTTTTCTCAGGAACTTGCTGCTGCTGAGCGTGCGAAGCGCCAAGCTCAGCAGGAAAGAGATGAACTTGCCGATGAAATTGCAAACAGTAGTGGCAAGGGGTGAGTGTGGTTTGGGGCTGTAGTTTGTGTAGTGTTCCATAGACAGCTGACATAGCAGCTCAGAATAAACGTTCAACTTTAACCCTTTCAAGACCGGGACGTACCTGTTACTTCCGGGTCACCGGCAGACCGGGACGTACCAGGTACGTCACTGCCTTTACGCGATCCAGCGTCGCTTTGAACGCTGGGATCACGAGGGGCGCTGGGTGTTCCCAGCGATCAGTAGCAGCCACCCCCCCTCAATTCCGTGCACGTGATCGCTTTGCAGCGAATCACGATCACGGAAT
>VKOC01000004.1:28283948-28301640 GCA_009364415.1 Spea multiplicata
GGGGCGGCAAAGTGCCACCCCTTCTAAAGTGCCGCCTGGGGCAATTGCCCCAGTCTGCCCTATTGTAGGGCCGGCCCTGACCATTGATGATGGCAATTTGTAGGTTAAAACTGTTAAAAATAAAATACTGTATTTGCTTTATTATAAGATTACCCTGATCATAAGACAACCCCTCAAAATTTGAATATTAATCTAGTAAAAAAAGTTATCAGTAAATATTAATTCACTGTAAACTATTTTTCATATTTAATAAAAACTATGATTGAGAAGAATGCATTGTTTTTATTTCCTTTTATTTGCCAACCTGCCCTCCTGATATTCCTTATACCCCCTATATGCCACTCTCCCCCAAATACGCCTTATACCCCATTTATGCCACTCTACCCACCCAGATACGCATTATCCCCCCCTATTTGCCAATCTGTCCCCCTGATACCCCCCCATATGCCCCCCTGACTTACCGATGCATCCCTAGACTTGTCCCCAGTGCTCCAGACTCCCTGGTGTCAAGTGGGAGCAGCTGGTGGACATTTGCACGATGCGCACAGACAACCTCCGCTGCTACCTGGGACTGCTATGACTGAGTACCCGAAGCTCACGTCACGCCGGTGCTCTGTCTTTGGAGGCCCGGCCGAAGTGTCAGGTACCATCAGAGGATGTCTGCGTACATAGCGCAGATGTTCACCGGCTGCCGGAGAGGAGGATCTAGCGCTGCGGGGATCTTCCTTTCTGGCAGCCGGTGAACATCTGCACGATGCATGTAGACAACCTCCACGATGCGCGTAGACAACTTCCGCTGCTGCGAGTAAAACAAGTATTTGCTCTAAAAAAACCTTGTCTTATAATCGAGCAAATACGGTATATGCTGTAAAGTGAAAAAAAAAAATCAGATCACTTGTTAGTGACAAGTTTAGGGCACAGACATTGGTAAATCCAATTAGATCGGTATGAACTGGACGTGCTGTTTGATTATAATTAATTAATATTATCTCTTTCAATGGTCGAGCACACATTCGCTCTCATGGAGTGATTGTGCAGTAGGGGAAAATCGGAGCTGGTCTCCACAATTATGTAGTTTGAACAGGATTAATAATGCACAATTGTACTCTGGTATAAGATGTAAATTGTGCATATTATACAGGAATTTTTACAGCCTGCTATAAAACCTTTTTATCTACACTCCCACAAAATTATGTTCTAATAGTTCCTTTTGCTCCTTCTCCAGACAGCATGGGATAACTGGTCAAACCCATCTAAAATGCCCACTAATGTAGCAGCTCAAAGACACAATTGTGAGGCAGCATAATTCATGTGCAGTTCCCACTCCTGTAAAACTCAATATCATCAAAATGAATTGCATAGAAAACCCACAGGAGCAAAAAAGCTTCAAATTTTAGATAAATGTGGTCAATGTCCTTGATTTTTAATACAAACACAGTGATTACAGGTGTGATTAGATTTAAAACCTCCAGAATTATTAACCTGGAAATGAGCCAAATCAAATCAGCTCAAGGTGTATATGCCATCTGCTTCCTTACCTTATCTGGGTCAGACGATTGTATTTATTTAATGTATTGTGTCTTCTACATATACTTCTGTTTGCTTTAACTTGTAACTTAATGTATAAACTGGTAGTACAGCACTGCAGACTTTGTTGACACAACTTAAAAAAAATATAAATCAATGATTTTGTATGAAATAAATCTTTAAGATTAATGAAACACTTTTTAATAAGACCTATGTTATAATCCCTGAGGTCCCAAAGATATAGAAAAAAGTTATGTAAGTTAAACTACTCAAATGGATATTATTTGACTTGCTATTTATATAATCATTTGGCAATGCATCAGTACAGAAATATTTTTAAATGATGAAATGGTTAAAATTACAAAAATCTGTATTTTATCTTTAGTGTCTGGTATCTTACACCTACCTTTTCCAGCCCCATGCCATCAAGATGCAAGTGTTGTAATGATTGAGATATTGGCAAGAAGGCACTGTTCCCTATGTATTTAATGGGATTCCTTGATAGCTTTAGCTCTTCAATGAAAGAGGTTTGTTTAAGAGCTTCAGTTGGCACTTTTGTTAACAAGTTCCCATCCAAATGAAGCTTCTTCAGTATTTGTACGTTTCTGAAAGCAAAAGGAGCAACAAAGCTGATATTGTTTCCCGTTAAGTAGATCCAGTGGAGCTTTTCTGCTCCATACATACTGTAATCATTGAGTAAGCTAACTGAATTGTGCTGCATATGGAGAGAAAAAAGGTTAGGAAGAAATTTGAATGTTCCCTTTGGAATCCTAGTGAATCTATTGTGATCTAGGTATAAATAGCCAATTTTAGGTGTGTCCTGGAATAAAGCTGGGTTGATAGAAGAAATCTGGTTATTAGACAAGTAAAGGTAGACCAAATTGGTCATACCAAATAATGCCCCTAATCGTAGTTCTTTGATCTGGCTGTTCTGGAGATGAAGAGATGTCACATGTTTCATCTTTAAAAACATTCTCTTGGGTACAGAGTTAAAAGCATTTCCATGCAGGTCAAGGAGGATTGTGTCCTCAGGAAAACCTTTGGGAATCTCATTGAGACCTTTATTTGCACAACTACAGTGTTTTAAATCCGGTTTACAGTCACAGCCCTGTGGGCAGGAACTTTGATTTATAGTTTCCATAGATGTTAATACGTGATCCTCTTCATCAAAATCACTAGTACATTTCAAATCTTTAGATCTCAGAGAATCTAAGTGATCTCCAAAGTAGTGGACTGGGCCAGAGCAAATAAGATCAACCTTTACTCTTAATAAATTGGCCCACTCTTTGAAAGACTTTAGGTAGCAATCACAACGTAAAGTATTCCCAGTCAAATTCAAATGATTCAGCTTCTCCAAGCCAGCCAGGGCCTGGATTGTCCTTATCTGGTTATTACTCAAGTCAATCAAAGACAGTTGTGGACTATTTTCAAATGCTTTGAAGGAAACATCTTGTAGTACCATGTTATTAAGAAAAAGCTGTTTTAGAGATGCCATCTGAATAGCTTCCTCTCCAATGAAGGTGATTGGATTCCATCCCATTTCAAGCTTGATAAGTCTGGACAGTCTTGAAAGCGGTTCAGTAGGCAGGAATTGAAGTTCATTATGATCCAGACTTAGCCTCTTTAGATTTGCTAGGCCTAAAAATGCCTCATTAGCTATGATGTTAATCTTATTGTTAGAAAGACGTATCCATTTCACTTGTTGTAGTCCCTGAAATAACATATCTGGCAAATATACCAAGTAGTTATCTCCAAGATGTAAAAAATTTAGAAAACCTAATTGACTGAAAGCACCGGGCATGATCTCTTCTAGATTATTTTTCTCCAGGTTTAGATACTGGAGGGATGATAGCCCATCAAATGACTCCTGGAGTATAAAGCGGATATGATTGAAGCCAAGATTAAGGTACACCAAACGCCCAAGGCCACGAAAAGCTCCTTCCTCTAGTCTTTCAATGTTGCATTTTTGAAGGTTAAGGTGCAATAAGTAAGGTACAGCTGCTAAGTTTCGACTAGGAATAAACTTCAGATCATTGCCTCGGAGATCAAGTTTTCTGGTGTACTGTAAAGACATACATAAATACATAAAGAAATGCAACATTCCAAAACAACTACTGTATGTGACACAACAACAGAGATCTTCTCAATATGTATGATATGCATAACCCCTGCCCACCCAAAAAGAGCTAAGCATAAATGAACAGATTGTGTTACACTGGCCTATCAACATGTCTATGTATGGAGGTTTTCTTCCAGTTTTACCTTGCAAATTTGCTCGCCTGCATTTCTTCCTGTGACAAATCTGAAAACATGGAACCACTTATTCTCTTCACCCTGTATCTATGGTTTTCAGGTATTTTACTTTTACAAATCTAATTTGCTTCTGAACTCCTTATTTCACGCTCCAACGCTGTCTTTGTTGCTTGATATCACTTGCCTCGTGCCTCTTTTGCTTGTTGATTTGAAGCGTTTAAAATTTTGTGCCTTCCTGTCTGGCTTCTATAGAATACGTTCATTGATTAGGTGGGAATAATCAGCTGCTTGTATATACTGAACCTACCTGGCCACCTATAATGTAGTCCTATAGGACTAGAGCAGGGGTGTCCAAGTTTTTTCTGCAGTGGGCCACTTCATCAGAAATGTATGTGTGCGTGGGCTGCACTCATTTTTCACTGAGAGAAAACCTGGCCTTTTAGCTTCATAATGCATATTAATACAGGGTTAATTTGGCAAAATTCTGAAACAAAAAACCCCCACCGAAAATAATAATACACAGGAGCCCTGCTGCTTCACTCCGTGTTGCTCAACAGCATCTCTTGCTCCGTCGAGGGGAAGCAGGAACCCAGCAGAGTCACGTGAATGCGCGTCACCTCACGCGACTCTGCTCCGTTCCTGCTTCCCTGGGCAGGTCAAGAGAAGTTCAAACAGACTGCGCGCAACGCAAGGGGTCTGTAACACCAGCTCTCTTTGGCAAGACTAGATATTCTGTTTAGTTTACTTATTTGCTCTTACTAGCTGTCATTTTCTTTTATTGCTGTTCTTATCCTTGTCTTCCCTTTTCTTGTATCTCAATAATTCTCCCTTTACAAGAACCGCACTCTTCCCCTCCTGTATAACTTATGTCCTACACATTATTGCAAACCTTGTATTATGCCCGTATTTGAATAGAACTACATAATATGATGGTACGTTATAAATAGAATGGAACATAATGTAATATTAGTAATCATATTGCAGAAAAAAGATACAAGCCATACTGACCTGGGGGATGGTAGAAGGAACTAAAGTCAAGTTTTTATTGGCACATGCTACATACAATCGGATATTGTCACATATACAATACTGTGGGCAGCTCTCAGCTTCCAAAGGTAAAATGCAAGGCAGGACCAGAAGAGTGGGAAGTAGCCATAACATGATGGTACCTAAAGAGAACATACAAATGTAAAAATGTGAGATGCAACATATTATTTTTGAAGGGTTAATCTTATGTAGTTAATTATATTCAAAAGGTTAGTAGAGCTTATATAGTCGCTCTAGTGATAATACATGTTTATTCTTTCTTATAAATAAAGTACTCAAAGTGTGTTTAAACAAACAGTCTAGTCACCAACATTATATGTTTAATTCATGTTGCATTGACTTAATTGCATTTTACCACATGAAAATTGGAACACACATTGTTTAGATAATAATTTAGCCCCAATATGCGTTGGATGGATGCGCCACGAGAACCTATTACTTGTGGGAATTAGGGTAACCACATCTCCCAGATTGCCCGGTCATTGTCCCAGAATCAGTGGCCTCCCAGATTTATTTATTTATTTATTTTTTGACATGGAGGAGAGAGAGGGGCGCCAAGCGGTCACTCATGAATAAGTTTTCAGCAACCGCTCGGCGCCCCTTACTCTCCTCCGTGAGGCCTCTAGCTCGGTTGCGGTGCCAGCATTTCATGCTGAGTGCTGGAATATGATGTCATATTCCGGCACTCAGCATTGAAGCTGCACGCACCGTGGCAGAGCAGCGAGACAGAGGTCTGCAAGGTAAGTGAACTAGGAAGGGGGGAGGGTAGATCATGAGAAAGGGAGGAGAAGAAGTAGATAGTGAGACAGGGGAGGGATAGTAAGAACGGGGGAGAGGGGGTAGATAGAAAAAGTGAGAAAAGGGGAGCGAGATGGCGTAGCCTTAGTTAAGAGGACGGTAAGTAAAAAATATTTCGCATAATAAAGGGCAGCAACGGAATGTAATTGTCTGTGAATGCACGTGCAGAAAAATTAATAAATGCAATCTGAGGATGAATTTTGTGCTGATATGAGTTTATCATAGCTTGTCTGAAGGCAGAGACGCGGGAGGGATAGGATCTGGAAATGATTTATCTGGAAATATATATACTATATATATATACTACATATATTAGTACGTATATATATATATATAAACATTGTTATTACATTTTTGTACAATTTTGGTGTTTAACTTCCTTTTAATAAAAGTGTGGGATTTTTTATTATTTTTAAAGGTATTCGGCTAAGTGAACCTTGAATTTTCAGTTTTGGTCCAGAATTTTCATTTAGGTGCATCCCCAGGATAAATAGAACTATTTCACTTTTTACTTATCCAGAATCCTGAAGTTTGTAGTCACAAACTTTCTGGGCCCAGAAATCAATGAGAGCAAAAGTAAAGGTTTTGTATCATTTACTTTATTTTAACCTACATATTTTATTAAAGGCCATATTTTCTCACAGTGAAAAATGAGCGAGGCTCTCGCATATAATTCTGATGAAGTGGCCCACTGCAGAAAAAACTTGGACACGCCTGACCTAGAGTAATATCGGGTAGGGAGTTTAGAATATCTGCACTCCAGACACAACCGGTTACTTTGGTTTTCCAGTTCACATCAGGAAGATTAAAGTCGCCTATAATTATAACCTCCCCTTTCACTGTCATTCTAGCTATTGCCTCAATTAGTAGATTATCTGGTCTTCTACTTGTCCAGGGGGTTTATAAATCACACCTACACCGCTTACTGTATGCTCACCAAATTGTAATGTAACCCAAACTGACTATGTTCTCCTCACCAGCTTGTGTTAGTTTAGATTTTATGTTATCTTTCACATATAGGGCCACCCCTCCACTTTTCTTGTCCTCTCTGTCTTTTCTATATAAAAAGTACCCTGGCATTGCTGTGTCCCAGTCATTTGTCTCGATATTGTTTCCTAACCTGCAAGCATTTGTAGACATGACAATGTGATTAGTAAAATATTCAAAAAGTAAAAAAAATAAAAAATGGAAAAAAAAATGTGCTAACATTTAAAAATAATTATGCAGTGATGTCACTAGATGAACCATCATACTAGCAAAAAGTTAAAAAAATATAAAAAAAAGTATTAATAAAGTTTAAATTATTGAGCAAGTGCTAAAATTAACTATTGTTACTAATTACTATATGTACTATTACAAAGTTTAACAAAGTGTAGTTGTATAATTGGTGCATGGAAAGGGTTAAAATAACAGCATTTGGAATACCCTGGGGTGTCTATTTTTCAAAAATATATGGTTTGAATAGGTTAATTTGAGTTAACCGGCTTCAAAGATGTTCCAAAGAGGAGATGGAGGCAGACTGACCAGATTTGTTAAAAAAGATTTGGAAATCATAAAACGCTGCTTGTACTTATTGCCCTATAACGTACAAAAAACAGCAAAAAACATAAAAACATTGGGTATCTCTAAACTCAGGACAAGTAGTAGAATCTATTTAGCTAGTTTTTTTACTTGCTTTTTTAGGTGAGTAAAAGATTTTTCAAATAAAAGTCATAAAATGTCTTTTTTTTCATTTTTTTACCATGTTTTTATTATTTTTTTTATAGTAAATAAGATGATACAATCAAAATAATGGTATCTGAAGAAAGCCCATCTTGTCCTGAAAAAAACAATATATAACTTATGTGGGTACACTAAATGGGTGAGGAGAAAATTACACCTGAACACAAGCACCACAAAAGTGTCAAAACAGCCTCGGTCCCACAGGGTAGAAAACGAAAAATGAGCCCGGTCCTTAAGGGGTTAATGGTGTGTTCTATACTGTTATGGTTTAGTTTCAATACAGAGAAATGAGGTTTTATGTGATTAGTATACATTGCTGTTAAAATGACATCTTAAGTCAGCTGCAAATAAGTATTTTAGTTTCATATAGTTGCAGCTGAGTCAAAATAGGAAACAGAGCCAGAACACAAATTACTCATGTTAATCAGGGGTAGGCCACGTCTTGACTGGGATTGTCTAAAGTCTGAATTAGAAGTAAACACGACATATTATACGACAAATTATACCAAAAACAGCCTTCAAGCATCATGCGTGGGCAGAGATGCAAGACCACTTAAACCTTTTGTGGCTTTCCAAGTGTACACATTAGATTAATACAAAGAAAAATATGTGTTTACGCTTACATATACTTCTGTGTTAAAAATCTTAAAAATATTGATGCGTCTGTTTATCAAAATAAAGGAAAATAACAAAATCTACTGGCAACATTTTTCAGAGGGAGAGTTCACCGTTTATGACAGCCACACTAAGAAAAAATACCTGTTCTTCAAAAAGAGAAAAATATGGTAGAAGCTGCAGCTATGTAAATGCCCTTCTACCCTGTGGTCCAATGATTCTTGGACTGCATGATGTGTTCAGTGGGGTTGATGTCAGGGCTCTGTGTGGGCCACTCGAGTTCCTCTATACCAATCTCTAGATTGTAAGTTGGTTTGAGCAGGGCCCTCCTCATCTGTTGTCTCTGTAAGTCAAATTGTTATGTTACATGCTACTTGTTATGACCTGTCCTCCCATTGTACAGCGCTAGAGAAGTTCATGGCGCTATATAAAACAATAAATAATAATAATAACTTGTGAAATCATATCTTTATGGACTTTGCATTGTGTACAGGGGCACAGTCATGCTGGAAAGTGCCTTTCTCCAAACTGGTGCCACAACGCTTAAAGTTGTGCAAACTGGTGCCACAACCTGTTGATGTTTCTCTAAAATATTGTATTCTGCAACATGAACATATCGGTGGCTTTACGGTTTGGCAAATTCTTGGTCAAGGTTCGGATTATGGGTGAGGCGTAGAAGCATTGAGAAAGGGATATACCAGTGTTTTATTCATTAATCTGTGAGATGAAAATAAGTTTTGGTAAAAAAACTAAATTCACCTCTTTGTCATCAGCACCTTAATGCATGTGATTGTTGAGTGGTCCCTCTAAAATCCCAAGGTCTGCCTTGTAAAGGGATTCTGAAGTATATGCATTTGCCTCTTTCCTCGCCCCCCCAGCTTCTAAGCTTCTAATTGGCTAAACATATCTCCTACTCAATAAATCACATACAATATGTACCAGCAAGCTCTGGTTTGCAAGATAGTTTCATGGGGTCTTATAAGACCCTCCGCACACATGGCTTAAATTGAATGTGTCAGTTAGCTAACAATAGACCACAGACGTTGTTGTGTGCTGCAGTTTTATCTTCAGGTAAGTGATTTATTTTATTATTTGTTTTACAGTTTGAAGAATGCTAAAGTACTTTAATGTGCATTTTTCGTTGGCAGACTACACGGGATTCTAGAGTACTATAGCTGAGTACCTGACTTGTGAATAGAGGACGAGTATGAGATAGACTCGATCCAGCACACATCCCTCCTCTCATTTGTGGTTTACTTCTATAGCTCCAAACCTGCTGTTGAATAATAATTCCCACACAACGACCAATTTACTGGTAGACTTGGGTCACATTTATAAAGAGCAATTCTGGCTTCAATATGTTTTGCATTATCACCATGGAAACCCATGGAATATTCCTGTGTTCGATCCACAATTAACACTTTTCCACAGACCTACTCTTTCTAACCTTAGCACATATAGTAGTAAATGCTAAGCAACATTCACAGAAAAAAAGTTTTACTGCCTCTGAAAAATTGCTGTATTCAGTTATGCCTTAATTAAAGTGTTTGTAAGCGTCTTTGTAGCTGCCCGGAGAGAAAAAGAGAAGCTTATATTGACTTGGAAAATCCCTACATTTCCTTTAAATAATTAGAGCCCACTGCAATAAGTGACAAAGGTGACACATGCAGTTTCACATGTTATATTTTAAACATCAGTAAGATCTGTAACATTTTCCATCAATGTCTTCAAAAACCCTTTAGAGTGACCAATAAAACAATTGTTGCTGTCTGTAAGTATGTATAACTGTAACGGACAGATACAGGGAGAATACACAGAATCCAGACCACACAGGTGTCACCACCACAGACAATGTGAATGACCCTACAGTGCTTCTGTGGCCACCACAATTGTGTTTTGAAAGACATAGATATAGGAGACACATTCTTGAATTTAATGCCTCCGTGAACTCAATATTTCAAGCTTTACATTCACCTGTATGTGTCGCCAAGGCCACCCCTTGCTTTATTTGTCAATAAACTATTTTAACATGCAATGGAGCCACCACATATTGCCAATCCATAGATTAGGATCATAGAACAGGTGGTAGACCTCAAATTATAGGGGAATTCAAATGCAATGCGGAAAGACATTATATTGTTCCGTGTAGATAACTTTATAGGAGAGCGCTTGCTTTTGTAAAATAAAAAATAGTTTTTGCCTATTAATTGTAAATCCACCCAACAAATAACCATATCACGCTTCCTGAAGGTGAATGGTTTACACTGGAAGAAACCGATGTTGGAATCATGAAATGGTGCACATTTGTATTAATATACATATGCACAATGTCTAAAATGACTTTTAGCCTTGACTGTAAAGTACACAGGGGAAAAATAGCCCTCCGAGCCTCATGAGTGCTCTAGTTCCCATCCTATTCAAAACAGCCAGATCAGAAATTAATGTCAATATTTGCTTTTTATAAATGAGGCTCAGTCTTGATTTGAACAAAAGTCAACCTGTAACAGAGACTCATCTGCCCCAAGTATGAGTCTGAATTGTTTTTTTATAGATGTTTGGCACAAAATACAGAAAGATAAGTGACGGGTTCCTGGGACGCTTGCCTAAAGATTTGGCTGAGTAGATCCAAACTCTCCATGCATAGAAGTAACTTAGCATAGTAAACTTAAGTATCTGCAGTTTCCATTAAAACTATAAATTATTGTGCTTCTCATTGTTAACTTAGTATAAACGGGCAGATTTTTCTCCCCCAGGTTGGTGACAAAACAAAAACGATATTTATTTCTTCCACCCGCAATCCTTTATTAATTTTACTGCACGCCACTTGATATGCCCCTGCCATTCATCTATCCTCTGCCTTTTTCATTTACCATATATTCACCTATTCCCTCTATGCTTCATATATCGTCATGTCTTTATTCATTTAAAATGTTTAAGCATGTTTGCAGCTATTCTTCAGGAAAACCTATTGCATGGGTGGGAGAGAGATTTCTCATTCTGTGCACGCTATCGCTGATGTATGGAAGGATGGTTTCGTTTCAGTGCCGTGGCATACGTGTGCTAGATATTTGTAGATTGCGGAGATGATCCATAGTCCGGTGTGCAGATTCTGTAGAAAGAAGAGTTTGACTGTCACTGTCTGCAGCACTAAGACTGTATCATCACTCTGGTTTTCTCATTTATTTCACTCCTCTCATTTCTTTATTGTTTCTCCTCTCTCTTCCCCTTCTTCTCATGTCCTTTACCTTGTCCCTCCCTTCTCTACTATCTTTCTCTCCTTTCTCTATTTATTGTATCCTTTTCTTTTTTGTCTCTCTCCTCACTCTTTCTATCACCTGTCCGTGAAATTAAACATGCCCCAGCCATACCCCATACACAATCATTCATTTTCCAGGAAACATCTTGGCAAAAAATGGTCACCCCAGGACCTAGTGGTCTATGCCCACATTCCTCTCCATTCTGCATGATAAAGTACAAACCCCAGGGAGCTTTTCCTGCAAGGAGGGCTGAGCTAATTCTAAATTAAAAGGCAATAGTGGAGATGTCCTAACACCCTCCTCATTGATTTAGCTAGCCATAATACAGGGTTACCTCAGCATGTCTTGGAGAAGAAGCTCACTGGGGTTTGTACATGATAAGGGATTGCGATATCAGAGAGTTGAAATGTTCACCTCTTTTGCAAACTACCTCTTTAGTGAATATTTCTGCCTACATATTGCATATTAGTGTAGGAGCAGTACAGATATTCCCATGATTTCATTTCATACTGTGTGGTCTGATGGATTATTGATTTGGATATTCACTTAGTTTAGTGAGAGCAAAAACGTATTTAACACAATGGCCTAACTTTACCTGTGGTGCCCTTCGTTTCTTCTTAAATATGGTTCCTGGGAACGCAACTCACTGGGGCTTTCTATTGTGGCATGTGTATATATTTTTATTATTTTGGAGTGGGCACTTGTTGTCTCAGGGCCCACCTGATCTTAAACTACCCTGAGTGGACCTTGTCATCCTTACTTTTTCTGATGACAGGTCCACTTCAATAATAAGTATTTCAGGTTCTACCAAGGTCTAGATATGTTTTTTCAGTATATTTGTAACTATGAGTTCTCTCTAAAGATAATGCATAGGTTTGGTAAATTGCAGCACCAACATTATTTTGGCTTAAATCTAGATTGAATATTCTAGGAAATAATAGGTTTGGCCAAATTAAAGAATATTCTGGTTACTCTGGATTACTTGGATTGTGTAAAACAGTACAGGAGTGGAAAGTTTAAAATCATCCCTGGTACTTTATGGCAGCTGCTGATAAATCTCTGGCATGCAGCGCACAATATACTTTTAGCGTTTCAATGTTTGCTCACTTATTTTGAGGGACCTAATTACCTTGCTCACAAATATTTTTGTTTTTGCTAACAGTATAAGTATATTCAGTATAGATGGATACACGGGTAGATAGATAATGAATAAAAAATAATATTGCAATATTACAAGAAAACACATTATATACACAAGATAAGCCAACATGTTATAGACAACTTAATACATTATCTTAATGCACACTTGTCGTAAGAGTGCCTTTAGCTATTAGCTCAAGAGGGGCTGCAAGTCATTGCACACAACGGATTATAACCTTCCCTGGCAGCCAAGATATAAAAAAAACACGTCCAATTGTGTTATGGAGTGAAAATCACTTTTTTACAAGATCGCTTAAAGAACTCGATTGAAACCGCCTTCCTTTGGGGCCAGGACTCCTAAGTAAACAATAACCTCCAGTGAGGCAGATGGGAGGTAGGGTGAAGGGGTGTAGAAAAAAAGGGGGATGGGAGGAATATGTTGGGAGAGGATTGGAAGGACAGCACAAAGAGTATTCAGAGACAGGAGAATAATTAAGGGATAAGGAGAAGGAGGGGTATACGAAAGAGACAAGAGTCGTAGAACAAGTGGAGAAAAACATATACATTAATGGTTGGCATGTACTAAGTCGAAACATTCAAATAAGGCAGGTAAGAGGTAATGTTTGTAGGTATGGACAGTAATCAGGACAGGCAGCTTTTAAAAATATCTTAATAGTAAGAATATGAAAAAGTTCTTGCAGAATGCCTTCAGATTGAGGATTTTTAATGGTAATATGGAATGGCCAAAGATTCTGTAGCACCAGCAGTTCTTGTGCATAGTAGTTAATATGGTACAAACACATTCGCACCCAATATCATAGTGATTGGTAATGGAGAATTCCCTGAGTTTTGTTTTCCCATTTTAACTGTATTGATCTAATAGTGGCATTGGCAATGCATGATGTCTTCTCTAGCACTGATAAGGTTAATTGCTAATTTTGATTGGATTCTGGCCCATCATGTCAGTAAAGTATCTAGATGCTGATGGAAACATTGCAATGATTCTGTAGGGGTGTAGCCTGCTGTGTTATTTTATTAAAAAATAATACCTACCAACGACTGTTATAGAAACACAGAAACATAGAATCTGACAGCAAATAAGAATCATTCGGACCACCTAGTCGGTGCTTTTTGCCCTGATGTAAATACTCAGCAAGCCTCCTGGATGCCACTGGTTGGCATTATGAATCCTAGTACTTTTCTTTCCTTGTAAACTTCTTTTCATAATCTTTTTTCACTCCCGTATCTCATTATCCTTCCTATTCAGCAACTCTTCTCTAGATAAGTGTTCTTATCTACGCCCCCATTATCCACTCTTCCCATATTATAACACCTGCTATATGCCATATTATTATCCTGTTCACACTCTCACTTATAAGCTCCTTTCCCTATGAGCATTTTACTTTCCCCTATTAACAAATTAATTCTGATCTTGATAAATAGATCGTTATGCCGTTATGCCTTTAAACAACATTTTATGTCCAGTATAATAAGTACAATTTACCCCTTTTTCAATTTTTTTTAATGCTGCATGATTGCTCCAATCGTGAGCATGGTATTGAAGGAGTTAACTCTTATGTCTTCAGTCCCCACAGGTTTGTGTGGCCAAGTCACAATCAATGCTGTGCTCTTATGGAGCACCAGCATCGAAAGAAAAAATAAATAAAAATAATAATTAAAAAAAACAGCACTGGTCGGAAAGTCAAAGGCGCTTCCAGATCAGTTGCTCTGAGTTACACTTTGCAGCAGATGTCCCCTCACCCTCCCACCTGTAAGAGTCAGAGAGACGCGTCATCCTGGTAAAAAAAAAATACATACAGATTAAACGATTAGAATTTTTTTATTATTTTTTTATAACTGATTACTATCTGATTACTGATTAGTGACATTATAGGCTATTGATTATTGATCAGATTCACCAATCAATGACAGTGGCCTAATCCAGTACTGATAGTAGTTACAATATTTACAATATTTATTTTATTTTTAATAGCTTTTAACCGAATAAACTGTGATCTGATCCACGTTTAATGACTCTTTAGGTTGCTGATCGTTGATCAGTCTCGCTGATCATCAGGCAGTGACCTAATCTGGTGTGTGGGGATTATACACAGGTACTTCATTTTTTCCTACAAAATTGAATATAAAGGAATATCTGCGTATTATACACGGGTGCATATTATACCCGAGATTTTACCAATATAAATCCTATATTCTAGTTCCTATGATCCTCAGGGTAAATTTAAAAAAGTGAAAGGTAGAACGTCCATTTAGTAAAACTTTGTGTTTCAAGAATAGCTACAGTTACTTTGAACACCTTAACAGTTAGTAGTAATTTTTTAAAAAGCAACAATGACTTTTCCACTGAAACGCTTGAGGCACTTTCATAGCAGTGCAATCCGTGATTGGTTATATCACTACATACATTCTAAATGCCACAAAACAACTGCATTAGCAGTAATGCTGTGAAGACCAATTGTATCTTCCTCAGATTAGGCATATTCAGTAAGTATTGAAAACGCACGTAATAATATTCCCTACCAGATCAAAGCAAAAAATGGGATACACCATATATATATAGCACTTCTAATGGGTTCTGCCTGCGTTGCTGGACACAGCAGTTTTATTACTAAATATACAAAAATGTGCTACCTTGACTTTGTGCATTACATTGAGACTCTCTGGCAAAGTCACCCTTTGAAAATGACTAAAAGGCGCCTTTAAATATTTTAGTTAATATCCAGAGATGAATAATTTCATCCCAGTGGTATCCTAGAGCCAACTCAGTCCTTGGTCACTACAGAATATGATACCTATTAGGTATCCCGATTCCATGAGCGGCTTATGCCATTAACCCTGATCACTAAGGCTGAGTAACTCAAAAATAAATAATAAAGACAAATACAACGTACACTTTTCAGGCCACACGAGCACCAATGGCGCTAAGGAGGTCAGTATCAAAACCATTGAAATTTGCCCCGACTAAGTACATGTGTTGCCAAATTCCACTGAAAAAAGACGGGTTGCCAAGACAAATCCTGATAAAGTAATTAAAGACCACTCACGAAAGCTTTGACAAGACATTTTAGAATAATGGAGGGAGAAATTGGATAAGTGGAATGTAAGGAACACGATGGAAGTTATAAAATTATAGAAATTATGTAATCCTTCAAGCATAGTCATAAAAAATTAATCGGAAAATCAACTGCATTCAAGAAATGCATGATTAAATATACAATAAATAACTAAAACATAGTTTCATGGCAAAAGGGTAATTCTAGACAAATTCTAGACAAACAGACACAGGCAATATATCTTGTAAAATTTTGGAAGTTTCAAAAGGGGAAGTGGTTGTGGTTTTTCCAAAGCTTGCATGAGGTCATTATTAATACGATCAACATAGTGTTAGCATAGCTGATCTATGTATCCCGAAAAAGCAATATTAAGATGCAGTCCTATATTAATCCTTTCGTGATTAGAGGTGACCAGAGCTTTTCTGCCATTTTTAGTGTATATTGGTTCAACCATGATTCAAATTTTTCATGTTTAGTGTACCTACACAATTATACATTGTTTTTTTCAATAGGGGTTTGTCTTAATACCACTTTTTTTGAATAGTCTTTGATTTATTATAAATAATATGTAAAAAAAAAAACATTAAAACATATTTTACATAGAATTTGCTCCACAAGTTAGGTCCCACAAATCATAAATCTGATTTATGTTCAACAGCATCACCGAGTAGAATAATATCCTACATTCATGGGTTTTTAAATTTTATAAGGGAGCAACCGCCTCTGCCCCGCATGAGGTGTTTGGGCACTTGGGGGTTTTTTTGTTTGTGTTTTTTACACTTTTTCGAATTGATATTATTTTTGACTGGTGATACCCTTCAGATCTTTAAAGACCCCAGGGATCTCTCTCAGAATTGGATGGTATGCTTTATGATGTCATAAATTATTTGTTATTTTATTCAATTTTTATTCATTGTTTAACTACTTTTAACGTTTTGTTTTTTAAAATATTTTTAGAAGAGGGAGATAGAAACTTTGTTTCTCTCTCTGCTCACTTTGATCCCCACTGTTGCTTATCGAGTGATCAGTAAGCAGGGCTCCATTGCCCAGCATTGCTGATCACAGTCCTTCCAAACAGCCTGCAGGGGGGTCTCAGAAAGGTCTGGAACACTTTTTACTGTGATTGTTGTTTCCAGCAGTGTCAGGACTGACGTCAATGACAGAGAATGTCCGAGCGGAAGTTTGGGGCGTTCTCCACTATTATAATGTAATTGGCGATTGGGTTGACTGCTCTTAGATCAGATCAGTAAGCAGGAAGCTAGCGATTCCTGCTTACCGGGGAGACCCCAGGCTGTCTAATACAAAAATCACAGGACATGCAATTACATCCTTTTAGGCTAATATGGCTACATCCATTTTCCTTATCAGATAAAATGGTAAATAGATATAGCTGCTAAACCCTAGTATGTATATCTCCTAAAGAGGGAAGGGGTAGACATGATTCAGACATTCAAATATGTCAAGGGATTAAAGTTCAAGACGGAAACATTTATTTTAAATACTGAACAATCAAAAGTGAAAGTAAAGTATGTTTAAACTTCCCTAAACACTCCTTTCAATGTTTCATCCAAATTAGCAGGATGCAAACTATAAAGGGACTAAAACTACTATATAAAATAAATCTATGCTCCATTTGTATATGTAATTATATTTATTCCTTAAGAAGTCGGGCTATGTACTGACAAAACCTGCTTTTTCTTTGAGGGATAGTTCACTGGCAGTAGCAGTGGTTACCAGTAAAGAAGAAAGAAAGGATCCAGAATTATCATTATTCTGTATCCATACCCAACAAGGTTCAAAATAATAAAGGAAAAGTTACCATTGGTGGCAGCTACACTTGTATTGAGTTAAATGCCGTACATCTTTCATATGGTGACCACATTTTCGTTTCTGGAATTCAAGCACGGCAAGGTCATGGTTTCAGGTTTGTCAGTTACAAATGCTTGTGCAATGATCCAGCACATTTAAGCACCTACATATTGTGCTTTTCTTGGATTCTTCCATTATGCCACAAGATTGGTTCTCAAATTAGGACAGTCCTGTCATCTCACCTTCATCTCATATACATACACACATTATTTGTATGTCCCTTGTATAACTAAGCTGATATTGCTACCCCTTCAATGTTTCCCCTACCCTATAAGAAACCCTTATATACCGTAATAGCATTTGCCTTTAGGTAACTCATCAGGTGAGAGGGATAAGTGGATTTTTTATGATGTCTATAGTTTACCTTCAAAAGAAATATGACAAAGTACA
>VKOC01000004.1:28444775-28458820 GCA_009364415.1 Spea multiplicata
ATATATAGTTTACATGGCTACACTATTCACCGGAAAAGAGAATAATCGCTGAACCAACAGCACAAAAATGGCAAAATTACTCCGGGCTTTGATGTACCAAAACCCCCCCTGCAATTGAAGGGGTTAATATATGTATTTCCTGCTGAAGATGCTGCAGCATACCACTGCCAAACATGCACTGATAATCATAGCCAGTCAACTACAGCACTGTTTTTTGTGAGATTATCATGGGGTATAATGAAACATGTATGCGCTGAAAGAACTGTGAATCTCAGAGACAAGAGGGGATAGTACATGGCAGCTCTAGTGCAGCATTTATTAAATTATTTAACAAAGCTAAGACAAGTTAAGCGAGGGCAAATTATTTTGTCTCCACCATCTATATTTATTATAACAGCACTACATCATTTGCTGCCCCTATATTAATACATGCACTGTTATCCATCACGTGGCACCAGCTGAGTGTCCTGATTTTCTTTTATTAAAAATGACTTCTTTTTTTTTATAGGACTACCTCATTCTGTCGCTTGTCCTCGCAAACAGCCTTCTGCAGCTTTCAGTAGACGGCAAATCCAAAGAAGGAAGGCCTTACAAGCACAAAATGAAATATTAGTGAAGCAAGATGGGGCCCTTTCTACTGAGTCTGTACACTCTAGTATTGGAGAAAGCCAAGATAAGCTAAAAGCTGGTTCTCAAGATCTGTGTACCAGCGGGGATTCCCAAGAACTCGGAACAGAACAAAATGAGGAGATAACGAAAAAGGAGTTGGAATTGTTAGTAAGTCTAAAATGTTGATGTTGCAGTGTGTGTGTATAGGACTTCATGTTAGTTTATGTAAGAGTGTTGTAAGAAAAGAAAAAAATATTTCACATTCCTCCAATCGGCAGCATACAGATGGGTTTCTTCTTGAAACCTATTGAGCAGGACAGGAACTAGAGCCCTGCGCGGGACTGTTTTTTTAATCCCGCAATGTGTGTGTTCGACTCCCGCAACATAGGTGTCTAATCCCGCCCGCTCCCGCCACATATGTGGTCAATCCCGCTCACCCCCTTACCTAAACTGTAGATTTCCTGTGCAGCCCCGCAAGGCTGCCTTGGCATTGCTCCCTCACAGCGTCTCTGCTGGGTCACCCAGGAACCCAGCGGAGTCACGGGAAGTGACGTAAAATCACGTGACTCCGCTGGGTTCCTGGGTGGAACAAGAGAAGAGACGCTGTGATGGAGCAACGTGAAGGTAGCCTTGCGGGAGTGCGATGGATTACCGGGACCCACAGGTACATTGTCTGACCACCAACAACTACCGAAAAACCGCACGCGCCCACGGGACCCGCATCCCAATACAGACCTCTAACAGGAACTAGAAAGAAGTTTAATTATAGGAACCCCTCTCACCATACCCATAACTGCTCTGTATTGTCCTGTCCTGGGCAGAGACATGTTTTGTTTTACTCACTCTGGTTGGTCAACCCGTAGGTCTGTTGGAGCCTCATCCTGGAAGGCTTTAGGACATTGATCTTTCCTTAGTCTTCCGCTGAAGACAGCTGCCATAAAAGTTCTGGGGGGTTAAAATGCCGGATTATGACATCAGCAGTGTTTTGCAGCAAGCTTCAACTTTTTAAAGCCCTGTTTTTCCCCTCAGCAGTGCAGTAACTGTGTATGGGTGGTCTAGGTTCTGCCTAGCATTGATTTTTGCACAGCTTCTCAAGTCTTACAGGTACCTGTTTTCATTTTCAAATCAAAATTGTATTATACACTCAGCAAATGGAGCTGGGGTCACAGAGGGGAGTGGGCAGAGGCCAGCGCTTCAGCTGCATTTGTAAAATCCAGGGCCACCACTAACTCTGGGGCTGTCGAACCAGACCCTCCTTGGTTGCTGCGGTCAGGCTTGGGAACAAGGGGAAGGGGTGGACAGAGGCCAGCAGTGCTCTGCCTCGATGCTGGGGAATCTGGCTGGGACATGCAGAGGGGGTCTCGGTCAGTTTCTGGGCCATATCGCAGGAAATAGGGTAGAGTGTCTGGGGTGAGGGAAGGGAGCGGGCAGAGCCCAGCTGCGCTCTGCCTGGCTGTTTGTGCTTCTGGTGGGGGCACAATACTCACAGGATCCACCTCCCCCGGGGCACACTGCTGAGTACAGTCAGAGTTCTCGGTAGCCCTGCTCCAGGATCCAGCATTCGCCAATATAATTGTAGCACGTACCATTCCTTGGAGGATGAGAGGACTATTCCATGGACACCCTGGTCCACTCTGAGAGCCTCCATCCAGGCGTTCAGGTAGCTTGCGACTCTGCTGCGCACCAACACGTCCTGTAGTGCTGGAACCATCTTTAGCTTGCTGCTGGTACTCCACTGGGACATTTGCAAGGAGGATCCCGCTGCTGCCACCAATGTAACAGGTTCACCAAGGGAGCTGTAGTAACAGAGATCACCCAAATGTATCCTCCTGTTTTTGCATCACTTTAACAAGCAGTAATTTGATTATATGGTGCATCAGACAGCATTAACACCAACTTCTGTTGGAAAGTCAAACTGGTACTTTTCCACTAAATATTATATCCTATGACAGAAATAGGATACTTATTTTATGCTTTTTCTGCTGTGGAATATAGGTCAATGCTTAATCTACTTTATCCCAACAGAAAACATAAACCTGGTCTGGGTCAGCTTCAGCTGGAACAAAGATTGATAGAAGAGAAGAATAAACGAAAGAGAGCTCTTCTTGCAAAAGCCATTGCTGAGAGGTCAGTAAATCAACTACAAAATCTACACTTAAGTGAATATAATACATTGTCAACTCAACAAAATGTTTGACAGTAGTTTGAAAGGCAAAGAATTGACAATTGTTATGTGCATTTAAATCTGTATTTATAGATGATATATATACAGAGGTAAGCTGGAGTAATGCCAGAGATGAAAATGGTGGTGAGCAAGTATGTAGCAGACCTAGTGGTATCCAGAGTTCTTAGGTGTGTGATCTGAGGGAGAGCCAGATGTGTAACTGTAATATTTTTACAGTTAACATTTCTGGTATATTTGGGGTCTGTGCAGTGGCAGATTTTATTATTATTATTCATATAGCACCATTATCTACCATATTTGCTCGATTATAAGACAACCCCAATTATAAGACGACTCCTAAATTTAAATGTTAATTTAGAAAAAAAAGTATAAGACTACCCTATAAGAAAAAGTTTTACTAATATTAATATTAGTTAACTATTTTTTTTTTTCAAATTTAATACAAACTATGATTGAAAAAAATGCATTTCTTGTATTGATTTCCTTTTTTATTTTCCAACCTGCCTCCGGTTATGCGCATCTGACCCCAGGCTTCCCACTCTGTCCCCCTGATATGCCTTATACCCCCTGATATGCCACTCCACCTCCCAGATATGCCTTATACCCCTCTATATGTTACTGTGCCCCCTGATATGCCACTCCACCTCCCATATATGCCTTATATCTCCCTATATGCCACTGTATGCAGCCGTAGATTTAACATTAAGAGGGTTTATGTTCCTTTTTCTGTAAATCATTTCAGTGTCCATAATGGAAATTTGTATCTAGGTCCAAAAAAACCCAGGCAGAAGCGATCAAACTAAAGAGGATCCAGAAGCAGTTGCAAGCCCTGGATGACCTGGTCTCAACAGACATTGGCATTTTACGTAACCGGATTGATCAGGCATGTGTGGAGTTTTCACATGCCAAGTAAGCGCCTTACGTGTTGTTAAAACCTTTTATGGATGCTATGTTTTGCACAAATATTTTTATTCACTGTATTAAATTATTTTACAAATACTTAAGTAAGCATTCTTTCAAAATAAAATATATATATACACACTAGGGATGCACCAAAATATTGGCCGAAAATGGCATTATATGCTAAATGCTGTAAAAAAAAAATTGGTTTGGGCTGGGCAGAGGGCAATTGCTGCTGCTCACCTGTGCAGTATGTGTGAGAAACATCTCTTGTTCCGCCCAGTGGAGTCACGTTAATTTACATCACGTCACATGGCTCCGTTACTGCTTCCCCTGGGCGGAACAAAAGTGCGAACAACACAGAAGGAAGCAGCCCCTTCGGAAGTCTGCGGCACCGGGAAACCTGCAGTTCAGATAAGGGGGTGGGAGAGGGTATATGAATGAGTATGCGTGATTGAGGGAACAAATGAGTATCTGTGGGAATTAATCAGTATATCAATGAGTGAATTAATGTTTCTGAATGAGTAAATGAATGAATGTGAAAGTGATGTGCAGACCCCATCCTGCAGGGCATCATTTTGATTTTCTTTAATCGTTGATTGGAAATGCTGAAGAGATACATGGTTGGGAAAACTAGCGGTTGGGAAGACTTTCCTTCTTCCTGGTATTTTTCAACCCAGTTCTTAGCTTTGTGTTGTAGTGTAGCTGATAATCTGTATCACTTTCCATTAGCTCCAGCTGAATTTCCACATTTACACTAAATCCCTTCAGGCTATATTAAAGTAGGGTAGAGAGAAACATCTCTGTAAAGTAAAATATAGATAAAAACCAACCATTTTTTGCTTGTAAATTAGTAGCACAGTGAAGCTTAATGTTAGATCCACTGGGTCAGCATGCAGGGAGCATTGTGCTATGATATGTGCCCTCAATCAAAAAAGTCACACAAGAATTAACCCCCATGTATCACTTTTGCCACAGCCTTCTGTCTTCCTCTTTTTTTCCCACCTCCTTTCCGTGCTGCACATCCCTCCACCTTTTATCCCACCTCTGTCTTTTTTGTTACTGGATTCTTGATGGGCTGCAGTCCACAATGATAAGAAGTTGTTCTACCGGAAGAAAGTAGTTGGTCAACCTTGCTCATTTTTATTCTGTTTATTTTGTTTTGTAACATTTTCATTTTTTAAAAAATCCATAGGAAGCAAATAATGCTAAGAAGCATTTTCTATTTGTGTCTCCAGGAAACGGTTTGATAAAGCGGAGTCTGAGTACATATCAGCCAAGCTAGATCTACACAAGAAGACAGAGATTAAGGAACAGTTGACAGAACATCTATGTACCATTATACAGGAGAATGAAATTCGTAAAGCTAAGAAGTTAGAGGAACTTATGCAGCAACTAGAAGTTGAAACTGATGAGGAACAACTGGAATTGGAAATTGAGGTGGAGCGAATGTTGCAACATCAAGAGGCTGAGCCTCAAAGGCAGTTACTAGCACCTCAAGTAGAAAAAAGCCTAAATCATGAAGAAAATATTCAGACCTCCAGAGAAAAAGATACAAGTAAAGACAACATTGTTACACAATCTGAACACTGTAAATCTATTGACCAAAAGCATAATGTACAAGAGAATAAGTCTGCTCCAGGTGGACAAGTTACAACTACTTGAAAATCCAGACTACCTTGTTTTAAATATTTGTAAATTCTGTTCTGTATTAATTCTGCATTTGAAGTCTAACTACATTGAATACCCGTTGTCAAGGTTGATAACCCATAAGATGACTTAACACACTGGTGGCTTGAGTTATTCTTTTTTGAGTGGTATGTGATGAGTTGGGTGTTCTGTGTAGTTAGTCTGAACAATCTGAAGTTTATTTTTTTTATTTCTGAAAATAAAACTGAGTTTCTCAATAGTATATAACACTAAAAAAAAAGTAGTAGTTGTGTATGATGTATGCAACTGCTGTTTTGGTCCTTACTAATTATAATTTGCGCTTTTACATTTGGAAATAAAGGTATGATTTATAGTGGGATTAGTTAAGTTCTTAAAGTAAGCCATATATTAATGTATGATCAATTATGATTGGGAAAGACTAACCTTAAATGAAGTCCACTTTGGTATTTATACCGCACAATATGTATTACTTAGTTCATATTTTTCACATTTTTTATTTAAATAATTTTTTTTAGTAGATGTTACTTTGGTCCAATATCAGCAAAAACCAGGGGCGTAACTAGAAGCCTCAGGGCCCGGGTGCGAGAATCTGTTATGGGCCCCTCCCCCGCCCCCCAAAAAACATGATTTTTACACAACAAATTTTTTTCCAACAAATTACATATTGAATCATATTTGTCAAATTTTTCAACTTAACAGAATACCACATTACAATCTCAGGAACCAAAATTGTTAAAATGCCAAAATAAGTAGCAGGGAATGGACAGAATATTAACTCCTCACCATCCATGTATGCTAGATAAAGATTACATCAGAGCTCGGCAGATGTATGAGATAGAATCTTTTGTGATGGGATTGGAAGTACATCGATACACTAAAAAAGTCATGTCACATCTGAAGCCACAATTTAGTGCCACTAATCATTTTTAATAAAATATGCAGATTGAAATAGAGTAAATAACATAAAACCTTTACCTTTCTTCTCACTGATTTCAGGGCCTAGAATATTTTGTCCACTGAAGTGACTACAAATTCAGAAAGGGCGTTTTATCTCTGGGTAAAAAAAATTGCCTAACATTAGGGTGCAGTCTTTCCTCCTTCTGACCCTGACCATGGTACTCTCCCCCTTAATCATCCCCAGAGTCCCCTTGTCCCTCATTCACTAAACCATACCTCTTACTCCCTGTAGTTCATGTATAGATCAAATAAACAACACATGTAAACAGTACGTTCATGTATAGATCAACTGAATAAGACATAAAAACCCTGTATTTACAGGTATACATAAATAAGGCTTAAAAACAAATATAGATCACCCTATCACGTGATATGTGTTCAAATTAAAAAGTGAAAATTAAAAATAATAAACAAGACTCCCCTAGCAATGCACTGCAGCAACCCGACAAAACACTCCTCAGGATGTTCAAGACCAGACGTAATCAAAGAAAAAGGGACGCATATACATAGGGCGTAATCAAAGAAAAAGGGGCGCATGTACATAGGGCCCCTTTTGTACATGCGCCTCTTTTTCTTTGAATACATAAATAATGTATGGGAGCATAGCATAGCGGATATAGATCAACAGAATAACACACAAACCCAGCATTGCAGGTATAGATTAATTAGAATTCACATAAAAACACAGCATTAAAAGGTATAGATAAAACCCCCTAAATTACAGGCATAGATCACAGGTTGCACACCCCAAAACCAGCCCTGGCCTCCACACTGTCCACATAGAACCTGACCAGCACCCAGATAACACACGTAGGGTTTGCCATCTTTGTCCCCAAACAGCCCATCCTGTGCCTGGCTGGATGGGGACAAAGGTGACACTGGGGAGCTGAACTCGTGTGTCTATATATAAGTGTTTATATATGTGTCTAGACAAATATATCTATATAAAAAGAAGTCTAGTAATCTCCATTTTTTTAAATAATTAAAAAAAAAACTTTATGCAGTTTGTCCCCCTCCACAGACACACAGATAGATTTCTTTTTATGTTTATAATTTAATTAATAATTGAATAATAATTTAATGACATATACACACATACAATTTTTTATTTTTTTTTTAAATACATTATTTTACTGACCTACCTACTTCTTCCACTTTGGGGCCCTGATAGATGCAGACTGCTGTATTATTTTTAAACAGAATGTCAGTGAGTAACAACATCTGGTGCTCCAGCTCCAGCAGTCTGTGTGAGGGGGCGGAGCTTTCACCCCTCATGCTGCTCTCATTAAGGTGCTCCTGCAGTCTGAGCGTGAGGGGGCGGAGCTTTCACCCCTCACGCTGCTCTAATCAATAGGCGGCCGTCGCCAGCTCCGTGGCACGGCTTGCCTTATTAAAAAAAAAAAAACGTAAAAAGGATTCGTGCGGCCCCTTGGCTTGGGCTCCTTTGCCGCAGGGGCCCGATTTCGTGCGGCCCCTTCGGTTGGGCCCCCTCTGCCACCGGGCCCGATTCGTGCGGCCCCTTGGCTTGGGCCCCCCTGCCGCCGGGGCCCGGTCGCAGTCGCGACCCCGGTAGGTAAGCCACTGGCGAAAACTAAGAATATACCGTACAGCGGCGAATACTATGAGATATAAGTACCAAAGTGAATGTTGTTAATTTCAGTTGATCAGGCCACAGTAGTGCCAAACCACTCTCAAATCCTGCAAACAGACCAACATTTTTAAGATATCCCACCATGAGCACAAGCATCTCAACTAAAAATTAAACAACGTATTTTCAAATTGCTTCCTTCCATGATATACATACATACTACTTCTGCAACTAGTGTTTTTCAGGGTGGATAGAGTGTCTTAGAAGGATAGTACATTGTCCATTTTAGGACACCCATCTTCCCTCGTCCATCCTGTGTCAGAATTCCTGCATTAGCTGCCCTCCCTTGGTTGTCAGGTGACGCCTGCGCGCTCGGGAGTCAGGCGTCAAGCCTCAGCTGTCTCAAGTGATCATTCACAATATCACACCTTGGTTACCACATGCAAAGTGATGTTTTCTCTTTAACCCTGGACCTATTCTTCTGAATATGTGAAGGTTCACACTGGGGCTGCAACTAACGATTATTTTAATAATCGATTAGTTGGCCGATTATTTTTTCGATTAATCGGATAAAAAAAATGAACGTCAATTTTTCATTTATTTAAAATAATTTACTAAACAAATTATGTTAAATACAAACAGCAGAATAAAAAAACTTTGATAGGGGGCGTGGCTGACCTGGCGGGGAAGATGGTCGCATAATCCTGTAGCTCCGTGCCACCCGCTCTCTAAACTCGGCAAAAGCACCTTTTTCCGCCGGCGATGGGCACGACCAAGAGGGTACCTGCGGACCCGGCGACTCCGTCTGTGAGGGAGTTTTTCCATACTCCGGCTCTCTTGCAGTCCCGGGCCACTGAATCCAACATGGCGCCGACCCCCACGAGCCTCCGGAATGGGGAGGATGATCCTCCACATCTACGCCCGGATGCCCAGACGGTCCAAACGGGGGTTACGGCCTTGCGCACTGACATGGCGCGCCTAGACACGCGGCTCACGGCTACCGAAACCAGGGCGCGGGAAGTGGATCACCGTCTTACTCACCTTGATCGCCTTTACTCCACGAAATTGGCCGATTTATTCTACCGTCTGGAGGATCTCGACAACCGCGGCCGCAGATCGATCATTCGGGTGCGAGGTTTGCCGGAAGGTGGACGCCTCGAAGACCTCCGTGGGCTACTGAATAGGCTCTTCTCGATGATCCTTGGTCTCCCTGTGGACCCCGGTAGGAAACCCATTAAGCTTAATCGCGCACAAAGAGCCCTGAGATCTGTCGGTGGCCCGGGTGACCCTCCCAAAGACGTCATCTGTTGCCTCCACAATTATGCGGAGAAAGAGGACATCATGCTGAAAGCACGCTCCCACAGATCCTGGGACTTCGAGGGCCATCTGGTCTCCCTTTATCATGACCTGTCCCGCTATACCTTACAAGCAAGACGCGCCTTGCGATCGCTTACCACATCGCTCCAGGGCCTTAACATCGCCTATAGATGGGGCCACCCCTTTGCCCTGACTGCGCGACGAGGCACCGGTACTGCCACGATCCGATCTCCGGCTGATGTACCATCCTTTCTACAGGACCTGGACCTCCCCGAGATTGCCGTGGCCGATTGGCTCAGCGACAGCGCCGGACCCTCTGGACCGCACCGGCAGCGACCCCCACGGCCCGGAGGAGTTCGTCCCCATGCGCCCCAGAGAGCCGCCGAGGAAGACGTCCCTGCTCGCCCCTTGGAGGAGTGAACGTTCCTTTTGGCCCACACCTCGTTTGCTGTGTTTTGTGTTTGTTTGACTTTCCCCGAATTACTATAACGCCGGGACTCAGGGAGATTTGGACGTTCTCCTTCGTACGACGCTTGGGGTTCACGTGAGACGCTCGTTTCTGTTTCTTTATTTCTGAGGTTTTGGGGTTTTTTTTTTTTATTTATTTATGCGCCGCTACTGGGCTCTCTTGCTGCCCGCTTGTTTGCTTACACGCGGTCTGCTATGCCATACGACGCATGCCTACGCGCGGCAGTGCCGTTAATCTTTTTGGTCTTACGAGGGCGGTTTCGAGTAATCGGCACTTCCCACCGCCTTGTTCCACTACAACTACACCACACATGCACTTACATACATTCTGATACTTCTTAATGGGGGTTGGGTTTCCCCCTCCCCCCACACCATGCATTACACCTACATCCGTTTTTCCGGGGCTGTTTATTTGGGGGTGCCTTGTTCCTATTGTTCTTCCATGCTCTCCGTACACCCGGGTCACCTCCTTTTCCCCGGTTCCTGTTGGGCTCCCTTGTCTGCCCCGATATGGCCTACGCTGTCTGCTCGCACCCTCTACATGAGTGGGAGGCCCTTCTGTGGACACACCTGTCCTACCACCGGCGGTCCCCTTTGTGGACGCTTTAGCCTACTTCCTGGTCTATCTCGGCTTCACCTGGATGTCGGCTTCTCACTCCGTGCACTACACTTACACGTGCACCTCCGGCGCTGACTGTGTGGGAGGGACTATTCTTACTGTTATCATGTGTTTTTTATACTTTTTTTTTCCTCTTCGCTCACTGTGTCCCCACTGTGTTGGGGTTATTCATTACTCTGTGACCCTTATGTATGCTGATCCTTGCCTTATTGTTGGCCAATTATACCTGCCTGCTAAGTATTTTACATGGTGCTTTTTTTATGTTTTGTTACGCTTGAGCGGGTGGTCGGTTGTTGTTGTTATTTCGCCGTATCCAGACACCTCCTGTCGTTTGGTTTCGCTTAACGGCGGTTTCGCTTCTCATATTCTCCTCCGCCTGCACGCCTCTGGCCCCTACGGGACTTGGTGTCTTACCCCATCTACCGGGGATCCCGCACTCTCTATTTGGAGTGTGGAATTGTCTCCGGCGATTGACACTCATCCCCTTCCTACCTGACTACCCCTCCTCCCCCGATTGCCCTCCCCTGTGTCTCCCCTAGGTTTTTCCCTTTTCCACCTCTCCCGCCCGCTTTCAGTTCATCATGGCGGCTTACCAGCCCTCTCCACTCACGTTTTATTCGGCCAACGCTAAGGGCCTTAACTTGCCAGAAAAATGCTCTCGAGCTCTCCGTGAATTTAAGCACCACAGGGCCTCCGTGGTGTTGTTGCAGGAGACCCACTTTAAAGTAGGGCAGGCCCCCAGTCTCAGAGATGCTTCATATCCATTGGGTTTCTTTAGCAATAACCCCGAGGCCAAATCCAAGGGTACGGCTGTTCTCATAGCCCGCTCGGTCCCCTTCTTAGTCAAAGATACTTTACTAGATAGCTCTGGCCGTTTTACGTTTGTTAAGGGTACCATCGCAGAGATCACGTACACCTTTGCCAGCATATACCTTCCTAATACTGGCCAGGATGTGGCCCTGCGATCTATTGCCTCCTCCCTTTCCGACTTCCAGGAGGGTATCCTAGTTGTAGGAGGCGATCTGAACGCCCCTTTGCACCCTTTAACGGACACGTCGACCGGCACGAGTAGCTTACCTGATAACCGGCTTCGCTCCATTCGGGGTACCCTGTCGAGGCTCCTTCTAATCGACTGCTGGCGTTCCTTGTACCCTATGACGCGTGACTATACGTTTTTCTCACCGCCTCACAATCGCTACTCCAGACTTGACTATTAATTCCTCTCCCAGCCCCACTTGGACTTACTGCAGACAGCATCTATCCTGCCAATGACCTGGTCGGACCACTCCCCGGTGCTTATGACTATGACGTCCCCGCTGTATAGGGCCAGGGAGTGGACATGGCGACTGAACGACTTCTTTCTGACTGACGAGATGCTGGTCGCCCAAATCGAGACGGAGCTAGGCAATTATTTTCTGGACAACGACGACCAGGAGACGTCCCCTTTGGTGTTGTGGGAGGCCCACAAGTGTGTGATCCGGGGTTTTCTTATCCGAGTGGGTGCTGAGAGGAAGAGGGTGCGTTCGCAGGAAATCACCCAATTGACATCACAGATAATGCACCTTGAAACTCTACATAAACACTCTTTATTGCCTGACTCTTACCGTGCCTTACTGGCTGCGCGGGGTCAACTTTCTGATATCCTCAACTCTTGCTTTCGGCGGGCTGCTCACTACAACCAATGTTTCTTTCATGAGCACGGCAATAAATACCCCTGACCCCCGGGGCGCCCAATCGGTTGCTTGAGATCGATTACACCAATATCTTGCCAGACACGTTCATCGCAAACTCACCCCTGACCAGGCCTCTTCTTTGGAGGACCCCTTCTCCGAGGATGAGCTGCCTTCACGCTGAAATCTAGCCAGCGGGGAAAGTGTCCGGGTCCGGACGGCCTGCCCCTTGGATATTACAGGGTTTTTGTGCTGGGGAGGTGCACCATAAGGTGGCGGCCTATGCGGATGACCTCCTTTTTGTAATTTCCAACCCTAGCGTTACATTACCGAACATGTTGCTTGAATTTAAGCTGTATGGTGATCTCTCCAACCTTAAGATGAACTATTCCAAGTCCGAGATCCTCAATATATCCATCCTGCCCGTGCAGACCCCGGTGCTCCGATCCAGTTTTTCCTTCAGGTGGTGCTCCAACCAGATGCGCTACTTGGGAGTCTGGTTGACTGATGACCCGTCCTGGGTCTACCACGCTAATTTTGCCCCTCTACTCACCGCCCTGACCTCTGTAAGTGGTCTCCCTTTTACCTCTCCTGGATGGGCCGGGTGAATGCGGTTAAGATGAATCTGCTCCCCAGGGTGCTGTATCTGTTCCAAACCCTTCCAATCCGTGTACCAAGGGTTTTTTGCGCAACTTCGCTCGCTCATCACCAAATTTATTTGGGGCAATAAGAGCCCGAGACAGAAATTCGCACAGCTTATACGTCCCAAGGACCGGGGCGGGCTGGCTCTCCCCGATTTTAGGAAATACTACCAGGCGGTCCATTTGTTGCACATAATTGAATGGAACGTTGAGGGCCCTCACGCAAAACCCTGGGTCGAGCTGGAACTCGGGGAATCTAGGGGCCGAGTGCTCCATGCTTTGTGGGGCCCCAGGGCTGGCTGGGGTGTGGAACAGCACCCCTTAATTTCCGCTAGTTTGGCGGTGTGGAGATGTTCTGGGCGTCGGGCCCGGCTCTCCACGTCGCCTTCCCCCATGCTTTCCCTCTGGCGGAATCCAGACTTTGCGCCGGGTCGGGATCGGGGGCGCCTGGAATTCCTGGGCACCCGTCTCCCTGTCCGCCTACATGGGCTCCTTGGGGAACGGGGGGTCCTGCCTTTAGCGGCCCTTCCCACTTCTGCTCCGCCCCCCTGGCGGGACCGCTTCACGTACCACCAGATCACCCATTATTTTGCCACTCTTCCCAACTAGCATTATCTGTACCGGGACCTCACGACCTTTGAGCGCTTGTGCGCCCGGGATCACTCGCCAGAGAGGACCATCTCTTTGATTTACGCTATGCTACTGACTGTTTCTTCCGACTCCAGAGCCCCCTTCTGTTCGACTCTCTGACGCGGACTGGACTAAGATCTTTACCCTCACGCATAAGAGCTCTAGGGCGACTAGGTATCAGGAGACAAACTATAAGATCCTTTCTTTGTGGTATTGTACGCCGCAGAGGCTTCATGTTATGTTTCCAAGCGTTTTGGATCTTTGCTAGAGGTGGGGTGGTTATGTGGGCACCATGCTCCACATTTGGTGGGACTGCCCGGTGATCCAGGTGTTCTGGAAAGGGATTTATGAAGTACTGGTGGAGCTCACTGATTCCCCTCCGCCCTTCCAAGCGTTGTCCCTACTTCTGCACCATACCCCGCTGCCTGTTTCGCAGTACAAGCGGTCTGTTGTTAGACACCTGCTCGACGCTGCCAGACACTTGATACCCTTATGTTGGAGGGATGTTCGCCCTCCCACGTTGCAGGCATGGATGTCTAGAGTTGAGGAGATCCGTGTGATTGAGGACCTCTCCGCCTCCTCCGTTAAACTCAGGGACGCTTATGCGGCTACCTGGTTTTATTGGCTCTCGTATGTGAGTGGCCTCCTTCCTTAATTGTTTCTGTGCCTGTACACCCCCTATTTTTTGTCTCCTCTATATATGTCTGTTTGCGGATTTTGATTGCCATGTTTTGTTCATGTGTACTGTTGCTGGTGCTGCCCTCCTCCCTTCCCCTATTTCCTTCTGTAT
>VKOC01000004.1:28458920-28477716 GCA_009364415.1 Spea multiplicata
CTGGTCCTTACTCTGCTGTCAAAAGACTCAAGACTGTTTTGGAAGTGTGCAGGCTACTGTGAGATGACTGTAAGGGACCAGGAACCAGACAAAAAAGGCAAAATACCTTTATTAAAGTACCAGGCAAAATAGCAGAATCGTGAACCAAAAGTGAAGTCCAAATAACAAGCCAACGTTAAAACCAGAGAGTGGTAATCAGATGAGCCCAGTCAGGAATATTGGCGGTAAGTGCAGTCGCTCTGCTCTCATTGTACCGAGCCCTGCATTATTATTATTTTATTTATATAGAGCAGGGCTTTTTACCGTACACACATTCAAAGGGTATGACTAAACTAGAATTGACAGACTAAGACAAACTTTATATATTTGCATTGTATATTTGAAAGTGTAACTGCTGCTACAAAAATCCTAGGTAATGAACTACAAATAAAAATCAGTTTTTGACAATTGAGTATTTCTTCTCCAATGTGTTTTAAGCTTCACTATATTTCTGAGCCACTTTGCTGGACTTGTCTTGTTGCCCAAAGGTTGCTAACCATTTCTCGTAAGTAAATAGGATCATAATTATGGTGAGAAAAGTTAAGAAACTCGGGGAAAAGCATAAGCTGAGTGTTGAACATAACTCAATTGTAGGTTTACCCGTGATCATGTCCCAACATAACTGCCAGTATCTTCAGTCCTCACATGAGTGTGGTAACACCTTTTCAAAATTGCTCCATGAAAGCAATCATGCAGCATTAACCTATTTAATCATGTCAAAGCTGGGTTCAGACTCTTTTGTGAATTAATGGTGGCTGTCTCCAGTCCCTAAAGCTTGTGCCAACCAAACAATTTTTTTTTAAAAAAAGTTACAACTGCACTGACCTGGAAGTTAAAGATGCTTCCATGCCAGGTGGTGTCATTTGGCTCAGCAGCAGTTACTAAATGCTACAGAGCCACTCAGGAGTAATTGGTGTGGTGTGATCATTATTACAGCCCTTGGATGACCCCCCTGAGGTCATCTAGGATGTACATGGAAAAAAAACACTCCTTACTGATATAAATGAAAGGGACAACAATTTCATTTAGTTACTTTCTTAGTTTCACATTTTTGAGTTGTTAAGTTAGATGGTTTATGGTTGCGACTGGTTAAAAGGGCATACAATCCTGCGGAAGCACATGCTTATTGTGTGGCCAAAATCATGTGTTCCTCTAGAAAGGTGATATTTTGAGATTCTCTGTCTTTGTGCTTTTAGGCAGTATATTGTTTGTCTGTGTTACGATGTTTAGGGGTAATTTTCCCCCTAAAACCATGAGGTTCAACTGTAAAATAAGCAGAAACAACTTTGGACTCTTGTGATTTGGGGGTCTCGTGTGTAACACTGACACACCACACATATGTGGTATCTATGTGCTCAGGAGAACTGGGTGATGAATATTCTTTTTCAAAATAGCCCAGCATATAGGATCCATCCCAAAAATACTAATCAATGTTTTCGTATTTGCAAGGGGCCACCTAAAAAGGTGTTTTAGAAATATTCTGGTAATGTGCTTTCAATGAATATATAGTTTGAATATATATTGAAAACAATAAAGAATATTATAATTATGTTTAAGATCTATAGGTAATACTGCCACATTTATATAGAAGCCTGTTACTGGTTCAAGGCTCTAGATGATTATGAGTCTAGCAGTAACCATAACATATCTAATAACTCTTAATCCCACCACTATTTTGTTTACATGGTGTGCTGGACCTTTAAATATCATGAATATTTTTTATTTTCACTCCAACATAACTGGTTTCACATTGATAAAAAAAATAAATAATAATAATAATAAATATAGGATACACCATGCAGCATGCAAAAGCAAAATTAATATGTTTTATTTTCACATGCTTTAAAATGGCTTATGTACATCTACCATGGTAGACTTGAAGTGTGTAATGTGTAATAACTTTTTGTTACATTTTACATATATCATACTTGGCTGTTTAAGATATACACCTATCAGCCATAACTGTTTTTTTTTTATTATTATTAAGATTTTCAAATTTTGACAGGCAAAAGTGCCCTTAAATAGCCTTAGTAAGAAAAAACCCTCCCTTCAGGTAATCACTGGGGCGGGCAGAAATTAAATTCAATTCGCAGGCTGCGCACTGGCAGTCTGCCACAGGCTGTACCAGTCGACCATCTTAACTGAGGTTCGCACACGCGGTGTATAGCAGAGAATGCCGGCCATCTTGGTTGTGGCTGGGCAAGAAGCGGAAGGAACTGATACATCCGTAGCGACAGCAGGTAAGTGGGTTACACACACTATGGCTCTATAGCAGCTATTGCGGAAAATGGACAGCAGCGTAAGTATTAAGCATCTTACAGAACAGTATGATGTTGAAGTGACCACCATACACTCACTGACCACTTTATTAGGTACACCTTGCTAGTATCTGGTTTGCCCCCCTTTTGCCTTCATAACTGCCTTCCTTCTTTGTGGCATTCTTTCTACAAGGTGCTGGAAACATTCCTCAGATTCCTCAGGCTGGTTGCAGAAGTTTACATGGCATACATTTTTTAAAGGTTTGTGGTGATTAAGCTGATCAGGAAGAATTTTAGTGATGATACATCTCTGTTTTGACGTTATTGCCCCAGAAAAACACTGACTACAGTTGATTAGACACCCCCCTACAGGAATTGAGGATATTATTATTCCTTCAATCAAAAAAACAACGATGCGGAGGAAGATGCGGAAGTAGTCGCAGAAGCGGAAGTCTGAATAGCTTTTGGCTTATTTGCACATGTGCATTAATAACTGTTAATTCCAGCATAATTAATGTGCTTGATAATTAATTAAGTTTGACACACAAAAGGGAATGTCACTGATGGACCACAGCTACTATTTGAGTATGTTTATCCTGTGTTAAGCACTTTCACCTGACTACATGTTTTTCTTGCATGAAAGGAAAATATATGAATTTTTAAATTCATAAGCTCCAGATTTTTAACATTAGTATGTCATATTGAGTCTACATTGGCACTAAAAATGTAATATGCACTATGAGCTTTCACTTATCACAATATAATGTCTAAGCACAGGCAGGAATGTGCATATTTGTGGCAGAATAAAAAGTTTGCTGGCTGGAATATAACCTGAATATGTATATTTTCCTCACATTTGTGAGAAGGCCTTTTTTTTTTTTTTTTACTTATTCTTACACAAAAACCTTTTGTTCTCCAAATCAATTAAAGTATAATCCAGCATTAACCCAGATGTTACATATCAAGAAATATGCCATGCCAGCCCTCCAGAAGTGCTATTTCTGATTTCTGCAAATATTTTTTCAATGTTTATGGTTTCCACTCAACTTCATCATAGAGGAGACACAAGCTGGCCTGTGTGTGTCCAGCAAATTAATAGAAGTGATGCAAGGCGCCTTGGTGCCGTTTTGCCCTAAAGGCACAGTCTGGGTTTTAACCTTTAAACTGCTGTCATAGTTTCCTTGTTTCAAATTTCCAAATAGATTTTTCAGGACCCAGGGCTATCATTTACAAGTAAAATTATTTGGGCATGCAGAGCAAAATATAATTTACTGCTTTTGATAAATGCCAAAACGGATTTGATAAAAATCTTTGGTAAACTATGTTTTCTTAGAACATCTATCTTGCGCATCCTGTCTACTGATACATTTACATTAAATTTATTTATATAGTGCCAGCAGATTCCAAAGCGATTTACAATCAGAGTAGGTAGAATAAATTTTAAATCACAAATAATAACAAATCGGTAAAAAAGGAGAAGAGGGCTCTGCTCTTTCAAGCTCCCATATTTACGGTAAGATTTATAGGATTTGAGTTAGCATTTCAAGTAATGTTTGCAGTTTGGATTATCATATGAATAATGTTTTGTTCTTAATATTTACTATTATTATTAACAGTTAGGAGGAAGACAAGATTCCTCATTCCAGTAAAGTGAAACACACACTGCATACACGAGTACATAAAAAGTTAAGTATACAATTTGGTTCTCTTCTGCTTACTCTTAATATCATGTGAACAGATAATTTATATTACATACAAACAAGGCCAGGTTAAGGAGCTTTGGGACATTGCACAGGAAGGCCCACTTCTCTGGAGCCTGCAAGCTACCGTATTTGCTCGATTATAAGCCAAGTTTTTTTTCAGAGCAAATGCTCTGAAGGTCCGCAGGGGACCCGGATACTCCTCTCTGGTAGCCGGCACTTCCTCTGGGGCTTCTATGGTGGAGCGCCGGTATCACATGAATTTCGGGTGCTCCACCATAGAAGCAGTTGGTGAACATTTGTGGGATGTGCGCAGACAATCTCCGCTGCTGCCGGCACTTCTGCCAGGGCTTCTATGACAGAGCACCAGCGACCTTCCAGTGCTCAGTCATAGAAGCCCTAGCGGAAGTGGAGGTTGTCTGTGCTCCGACACCAGGGAGTCTGAAGCACAGGGCCAAGTCTAGGGATGCATCGGTATGTTGGGGCATGTGGGGGGGCAAGTAAGTGTCATGGAGGGTAAAATGGTTTTCTGGAGGCAGAGTGGCATATAGGGGTTCAGAGGGCATATCAGGCAGGCAGAGTGGCATATAGGGGGTGTATAAGGCATATCTGGGCTGCAGAATGGTGAATAGGGGTTAAAACGCATATTTGGGGGCAGAATGGCATATCAGGGAGGCAGAGTCGCATATAGGGGGGTATAAGGCATTTCTGGGGGGCAGAGTAGCATATAAGGGGGTAAGGAGGTCAGATGTGCACAACTGGGGGCAGAGTGGCAAATAAAAGGAAATAAAAACAAGTTTTTATTAAATATGAAAAAACTGTTTACATGTGAATTAATATTTACTAGTAAAACTTTTTTCCTCTGCTTTCTGTCTCTTGCTGTCTTTTTACCTTTTATGCTTTCTTAGTTATTAAATCAAAAATTAACCAAATTAAATTAATAATTGGGTTCCAAACCAGACACTGTTGAATCAGGGATATCAACCATATCATACTGGCAGCAAAAGCACCAACCTGGAGTCATATTATCACAGCAGTGTATAATAGAAAGGATAGACAGACATTAATATGTATGTTGGCCCCCCATTTGCAGCTATGACCGCTTCCATTCTTCTGGAGGGGCTATCCACAAGATTTTGGAGTGTTTCTGTGGGAATATTTGCCCATTCATCCAGTAGGGCATTTGTAAGGTCTAGCTAGGAAGTTTTTTCTGTGGAGTGGGAGTGTTTTATGGTTGGGGTACACCTGTGATATCACAATCCCAGATCCTTGCATGCTGAGGATAATTGCATGTAGAGGACTGCATCGGGATGCGTCAAAAAACAGGTGCGGGCGATTTTTCAGGTGTTTTGGGCGGTCAGATAATGTACCTGCGGGTCCCAGTAATCCCGTGCACTGCCACAAAGCTGCCTTCAGACACACAGCGTCTCTTCTCTTGTTCTGCCCAGGAATAGTAAGAGGGTGGGGGAGTTTGTAAGAACAAGTATGTGTGATTGAAGGAATGAATGAGTATCTGTGAATGATCAGCATCTCTGAATGAGGGAATTAAATTCTTTGCTATCTCTAAAAGCTGTGACAGAATGTTTGCAGGAGCGGGCGGGTGTGGAACACACAAGTTGCAGGAGCAGGTAGTAATGGTAACAAATTCAGCTGGAAATTCAGTTGTGTGCACCCATATTGACTGCCTTCTCATTGACCCAGTTGTTGCTTTTTCTCTATTGCACTGATGAGAACATGTGATTGGTCACAGATTGATCAGCAGTCCTTTCTTCTCCCCAGATGCTCTCTTTTTAAATAATGTATTCTCTAAGTAGAGAGCTGTCATTTTAACACCGTTATTTTACTGGTCCAAATGTCCCTGGATTTTATTTTGAAAATCAGGTCACCTTAATATATTGAGTTTTACCTTTGAAATTTGTAAGGTGACATTTTTTTTCTTCAATTTACCGTTTATTGCAAAACAAATATGACCAAGCACAAAGTCACAATAGCAGCATCGTATAGACAAGATACACATGATACATAGTACATAGTCAGGAGGGTTCGCCTCCTACAGGATACAGGCTTATGAACTGTCAGCACGAACACAGGGGTACATTGTCTAGAAAAGGTAAAGAGATATGTGCGTCCTATCAACCGTATGCGACAAACAGTGACTGTAGGAAAACAGCAGTGGAAACAACAACCACAAAAATACATCTGAAGTAGGAGAGGGAATAGCGGCAGGAGAACCGGATAATCCCACACCGCAGGTAAGTCAGGTATATAACATATCGTGCGAAAACATACACAACATTAGTGGATATCAAAAGGAAAATAAAAAACAAAAAGGAAATGGACTGAACACAGAGATCTGAAGTGTAGGCAAGAGACATTAAAGGCTCAAGGCACCAGGGAGGTCGGGCGGTCAGCAAGGGAGGCAACGGAGTCGACCGAGTGCTCTTGACCCCTAGCGGCCCCCGTGAGGACCTCCATCTGATAGATAAATTCGACTCGTCGAAACCAGAACCTTTATAGGACCTGTATGGGATAGCGTTATGGTGCAAAAGGATGGATGCCGGGGTAGCTATGAAGGACGGGTCCGCTATCTCCCGAATAACCGCAGAAACCGTTTTCCAGAATGGTTGGATTGCCGGGCACGACCACCATATATGGTAGAGGGAGCCAGGAAGGGTGTTACAGCGCCAGCAGGTAGGGGGGATCTGGGCCAGGAACCTATGTAGGTCCAGGGGGACCTTGTACCATTGGGTGACGAGTTTAAAGAGCGTTTCCTGCACTCTGCTGGATATGGTCCCCTTGTGAACGATCATCAGCATCCTCTCCCACTCCTCCAGGGAAAAGAGATCCCCAGGCCCCCCTCCCAGAGGCTAAAGTAATATGGTTTGGTAAGTACCACCGGAGCGAGCTGGATGGCGTACCAGGCAGAGAGGAGGTGTGGAGGTTCCCTATCTGCCAAGCAAAGCTGTTCAAACGCGGTAGGAGTACGATTCCCACCAACAAGGGCACCGGAGGAGGTAAGGTGGTATAAGAAGACAATCGGGAAGGGGTTGGTCGGATACCAGTCAGTTCCGACAACGGCTTACACGTAGAGCCATGGGAAACATGGTAAGCCCGAAGTATGGAAACAGTAGAGGGCGTAAGGGATGACATCCGAGCAGCATCTCCCCCAGGCAAAGTCAGGATAGGGGAGAGGGTTCCTGCACGACACCTCAGTGTTGATCAGGGGATGAGGCATATGGACAACACACTTCTGTGGTTCAGAGATCCAGGGAAGGACTCCAAGGGGGCAGGAAATGGCCGCAGCCTCAACCTGAAGCCATGGCCGGTTAGAGCCAACAGACCACTCCACCACGCGTCAGAGGTGAGCGGCTCGCCAGTATAGCTCCAGATTGGGGAGACCCATTCCTCCCGATGTCTTTGGCCTGGTTAGATAAGAAAAAGAAGAAATATATACCGAAGAAAGGCACTGTGACACGAAAATAGGAGCGGGGAAGGAAGACGGGCAGAGTATGGAAAAGGTAAAGAAAATGGGGTAAAACATTCATTTTAAGGACACTAACCCTGCCAAACCAGGACACGTGGGGGAAGGCCCACTTGGTCAAGTCGGCGTGGAGGGTAGTCAAAAGGGGGTCAAAGTTCAGAGCTTTAATCTTAGTCAAGTCCGAGGGAATGAGGACGCCCAGGTATTTAATGAAATCGTCCTTCCAGCGAAAGGGCATTGTGGAACGGATATGATGTGAAAGGTCCGGCGGGACTTCGGACTTGGACAAGTTAATCTTATAGTTGGAGAGATAATGGAAATGCTCAAGTAGGGACAACAAAGCAGGGAGAGAATGGCGCAGGTCCGAGAGCGTCACGAGGACATCGTCAGCAAACAGCGAGATCGCGTGGGAGCAACCCGCTATCTCAATGCCCGTGATTGCTGGGTCGGATCGGACTGCCGAGGCAAGTGGCTCGACCGCCAGGAGGAACAAGAGGAGGGAAAGAGGGCAACCCTGGCGCGTCCCGTTGGAGAGGGTCAGCCCCCCTGACTGGAGGCCATTGACCGTAATGCGGGCCATGGGGGAGGCATATAATGCACGGATACAGGTCAGGAACCGCTCGCCCAGACCGATACCCTCCAGGACCTTAAATAATAAGGACCAGGAAACCCGGTCGAATGCCTTTTCGGCATCCATGGAGGCAAGAATCATCGGGGTCTGGAAATGCTGGGCATGCATAAGAATATCTATGACCCTGATCGTGTTGTCTCTCGCTTCCCTCCCCGGCACAAAGCCAACTTGATCCGGGTGAATCAAGCCCGGCAAAAGGGGGCGAAGGCAGTTAGCGGATTTTTGCAAACAGCTTAACATCTACATAGATCAGTGAGATCAGTCTATAGCTACTGCAAAGGTCCAGATTTTTGTCAGGCTTTGGAATAACCACAATACTGGCATCGAGCGCCCGGGGATCAAAGGGCTCGCCTCTAGCTATAGCATTGAAATGAGTGACTTATCTGGGGCCCAAGAGAGGTAGAAATTTCTTATAATAAGCAGCAGAGAAGCTGTCTGGACCCGGGCTCTTGCCAGAGGGCGAGCTCTTGACAGCGCATTTGACCTCAGACAACGTGATCGGGTCCTCAAGGAGCTTACTGTCTTCTGTGGACAGAACCTTTTGAAGGTGTGCAGCCAGGAAGTCAGCGGTGGCCCGCTGAATGTCCGAGGGAGGGCCTGGGCTAGGAGGGAGGTTATAAAGAGAGGAGTAGTATTGCCGGAAACTTTCAGCAATCTTATGGGAGTGGAAATGTAGCTGATTGTGGCCATCACGAATCCGGAGCAAGTAGCTCTGAGCCCTCTTCGCCCTCAGCGCCCTAGCTAGCAATTTACCTGGTTTATCCCCAAATTCGTAAAATTTATGGTGCGTCAGTAAAAAGTTACGCCTAATACGCGTGTCTACTAGGGATGCTAGTCTCGTCCTAAGGGAAGTAAGTTGAAGTTGAAGGGACGGAAGGAGCGTCAGTTTATATCTAGTTTCTAACTGCGCGATTTGTCTGCTAAGGGACAAAACGGAGTCCAAACGTATACGCTTCGCCGCCCCCCCCATCCCGATCAAGTAGCCCCTCTGTACCGCCTTATGGGCCTCCCAGACAGTCGCCTCGGGCATGTCCGGAGCGGAATTCTCCGCGAAGTAGGTAGAATTATTGGAGGACAGAGAGGACACATTATGAGGGTCATCCAGGAGAGTCTCATTGAGTCTTCAGCTCCATTGTGGCTTGGGGAGCGGGGACAAAGAGAGAGATAGGGACACCGGATCGTGGTCACTAATTGTGGTCGGGCCGATCTCAGCAGAGCGCAGGAAGGAGAGATGGAAGTGGGTGACAAAAAAGGTATCAATCCTGGAGTAGGTGGTGTGAGGTGTCGAACAATGGGTATAGTCCCTGTCGGTTGGGTGCAGTACCCGCCAAGCATCTATAAGTTGGTTCAATTTAAAATGTTTAAGGACTTTGCGAATCATGGAATATGGGATGTGGGATTTGCCAGAGGAAGTATCAGACAGAGGGTCAAAGACCATATTAAAGTCCCCCCCCCAGTACGGTAATCCCCTCCTGGAAATCTGCCAGCTTGTTAAGTATAGAGATGATAAAACTACCCTGCGACCTGTTAGGGGCGTAAATATTTGCCAAGGTTATTTTCTGAGACCCCATATATCCTTTCACAAACACGCAACACCCATCGTCATCAGACCACTCATCTAAGGGCTGAAACCGGGCTATCTTATGGATGAGGAGGGCTACACCTTTCGTTTTAGAGGTGGGGGAGCTGGAAAAAATAGGAATGAACAAAATTATGCTCCAGGAGTATGGGTTTTAGAGGAGCGGAGGAAGGAGCAGAGTTTGGAACGCTGTTCTGGTTTATTTAAGCCCCTCATGTTAAGAGTAACAAAGCGTAAAGAGTCAGAAGACATATCGGTGCCTGGTGTATAGAGGGAGCGAGGGAGAAAATTACAACGGATCAATCAGTCCAAAAACAGAAAAAAACAAATAAGTGTGTTGAGTGTGGTGCGTGAGTCTTAATCAGACCAAAAACAGTCCAATACAACGACACAGAGTGTCAGGAACGTGTGAGCTGTGGGACTGCAGAGAGTCCCTAGATTACTGTCCCAAGAGGACAGGGGAGCTCAGGGGGGGGTAGGCTCGTGAAACAAGGTAAGGGGGAGAGAGTGGAAGGAGGTAAAAAGCAAATAGGGTAGGTGGGAGAGTAGGGAATGAATAGGAAAGCAACTACATCGCCGTCCGCCTGAGAAAGCAGAAGGCTGCCCACAGTCCCGAAAGGATGGGGAGATATGACAAGGAGGTATTATGTACCCGGAGGGGGTCTCCAAGGGCTGAACCCCGGAAAGGGGGCTTAGGATGGTAGCCCTGTCTTAGAGGGAGGGGTAAAGCGTGGCCCCACTAACAGGCATCTGGGCATTCTGAACATAAAGAATAATCGAAACAAAAAAAACCCGGCGTATTAGAAAGAAAAAAAAAAACATATGTACGCAATCACGGCTCCAAGTGTGTGTTAAGTGTGTACGGTGTACAGAGACAAACACGGATCAGTCTCACGCCATGGCAGGCCGAGAGCAGGGACAGGAACAACAAAAAAAAATCTGACTGCCCAGAGGGGGCATGTCAGTGAGCATGTAGGCCGCAGGCACAGGACAGGGATCCAGGCCAGTGTACTGTGTAAACACGGTGAGATCAACAGGGTAAAAGACCCGGGAACCAGGGCCACCAGCGGTCGGTGGTGTGGTAGTGTATGCGAGATGGAGCATATGTGAGTGGATGTGAGGAGACCAGTGTGGTATATATAGTAAAAAACCAAAAAACCGTGAGAGGCGCAAACTGCATAACAAAACAAATCAAAGAAAATCATAACATAATACCCGGTCCTAGACGCACAAGTCCCGGACTACGAAAATGATGGAGAGCGGGCTCTGGCTCTCGGAAAGGTGGGTCAAGTCCAGCAGGTAGGTGGCTAGAACCAGGCCAGATGCACCCTGGGAGAAGGAGCATCCGGACATTGGAGAAGGTGGAATCAGCCGGTGGTCGGCGCTGCCGAAGGAGTGCGTCTGGACCTCTTCCTGCGGTTGTATGCTGGGTCCAGGAACCGGCCGGATCGAATAGAGGTTGCAAAGTCGGCGGAGCAGCTTCCCAGTCCGGCACATCAATGGGCGGCAAGTCCATCTCCTCCAGGAACAACTTCAAGTCTCCGGGGTGCCGTAGAGTGGAGGTGTCCCCGTTCCGTCTCGCGATGAGCACAAATGGAAAACCCCACTGGTAGGGGATACCAGCTTCACGGAGTGCTAAACTGATGGGTCGCAGTGCTCGATGTTTCTGGAGGGTGAGTGGAGACAAATCTTGGAAGATAGAGATCTTCTCTCCATCAAATTCCACGGTTCCTGTCGTACGGCAAGCCTTGAGAATCGACTCTTTGACCGTATACTTGTGTAGACAGCAAACCACGTCTCTTGGAGGGGAAGACGGGGATCCCCGTGGGCGAAGAGCACGGTGAGCGCGGTCAAAGTGAATAGGAGAGTCGTCCGGTAGTTTAAGCAGCGAGTTGAATATAGTCTGCAGGGTTGAACGGATTTTCTCCGGTGGTATCGATTCGGCCAAGCCCCGCAGTCGGAGGTTGTTTCTTCTGCCCCGATTATCGAGGTCTTCAAGCTGTCGTCTCAGCTGCTGTAATGAGTCTGTGTGTGTGTGCAGGGTGGAGAAGAGGCGGTTGATCCTCTCACATGCAGTCGAGTGGCGTTCTTCCAGCGTCACCACGCGGTCTCCTATCTGCTTCAGGTCATGCTTGATATCCACGAGGTCGGCCTTAATGCCATGGAGATCGTGTGCCAACGAGGAGTCAATAACAGCCACAAGGTCAGCCTTCGTCGGGAGCGACCTGAGAGCCTCCCTCCACAAAGAATCAGATAAGGGCACTGAAGGTAAGCCTAGTTCAGGGTCCGAGAGGCCCGTCACCGAACAATCGCTGGCCTGACTAGCAGGCGAGGGCGCCATCTTTGCATCCGAGTCCCGCGAATCCTGATCGGGAGTTCCGCGAAAGTAAGGCCGCACGGAAGGATTTGACGGCTTATCTCTGGTCCCCAGCGATCTGGGGGTTCCCCCGATGCGATTAGTCTTCCCCATTGCCGGGTTATAGCGTATCGAAGCGGTAATAGAGGCGGACGGCGAGCAGAGCTAAAGTCTCAAGCGGCCATCTTCATCGAGCGCTAGCTCCGCCCCCCAAGGTGCCATTTTTTAACACTTGCATGAAGCACACTATCATAAATTGATGCAATATATTTTCTTATATTTCTGAGGGAAGGTGCAGGTGGTGAAATGTGCAGTGCACACAACATTGTTTTATTGTAAAGTAAACTCGTACATCCACAACTGACAAAATACCCCATCCTTGCAACACAATTAAAATAATCCTTCAATATTGAGCACTGTTTTTTTTTACCATATGTTGTTTTTTTCCAGGACATGTAGAGATTCTTTTCAAACCATAGCAACATACAAAATATAATAATTATAACTGCTAATAGGTGAAATAAAACCTATTTACCACTGTTGACACTATTTATGTTATGCATCATATCCACATTGCAGTAATAACCCACATATATTTTGGGCTACATCTATGCCTTACATTACAATACCCTATAGTATATTATTTTGCAGAAGAAGAAGCAGAAGTCGTCAGAAATGGTAAGGAAACATTGTGAGAGAGTGAACGAAAATGGGAGTGTGAGAGAGTGTGAGAGTGAATGTGGACCCACAAACTTCAGATGAAAATTCGGGGTTTTTGCTGCCTTTTTCTTCCAACTACTGGGGGGTAATTTGGTAAATTTGCAATATGTACAAAGCTGAATGCACCAGTCTAAGTGTGATTGCTAACAGCAACTGCTAACATCAATCACACTCATCCTGGAACCAGGGCATGCTAAAAGTGTAATTTATGCTAGCTTTTGCTATTGTGGCTGCTATATTAAATATATATGACAGCAATCACACTCCTATCATGCCCAGACAGCCAGTACATGCTAGATCCTGGGCATCATAGAAGTGTGATTGCTATTAGCAATCTCACTCCTATCATGGCAAGTCAGCCAGTATATGCTGATATCTGGATATGGCTGGGCATGATAGGAGTGTGATTGCAGTTAGTAATCATATATATTTAATATAGCAATGACACTCCTATCATGCACAAGCAGCCACAATAGCAAAAGCTAGCAGAAATTACGTACAGCCTCCCTGTGCCCTGCCCGCCCTACTTACACATCCATGCTATCATATGCATATTCATTCATCACAAACATTCTTTCCCTCATTCACGTATACTCATTCATACACCCTCCCCCCCCTTACCTGAACTGCAGATCTTCCAGTGCTGCTCGCAGACTTACACAGGGGCTGATGTCTCCCTCTGCATTGCTCGCAGTCTGTTTAAACTTCTCTCGTCCTGCCCAGGGGAACAGTAACGGAGCGGAGTCACGTGCATTCACTAGGGTGACCACAATTTATTTCTGCCATTCAGGGACACACTATGAAGCCCATGAGATCACATACACACAGATGTGTATATATATATTTGCGTTAGACATGCATTTTTAACTACATAATAAGTACTTATCTCTTTGAAGTAAAGACTATGACTGAAATATGAATTAAAAAAACCAGCTGAACTCGCAGTTTCTTTAATATTAGCCCCTGCTGTCAATATACCGTATTTGCTCGATTATATGCAGGCATGTTGAGTTATCTGTGAAAGGGGAGGCCATGCAAGTATAGGCAACATAAACACCATGCACAAGAGTAAATATTTTTACGTTTTGACCGCACAGGGTCAGGGGATATTTTGTTCCTCAGACAGTTAATGTACGTGAAATACCGTATTTGCTCGATAAGACAAGGTTTTGTCTCAAAAATACCCCTTGTCTTATAATCGAGGTCGTCTTATAATCAGACCTCAAATAGAGGTCTGACTATGAGACTAAGATCCAGATCCCAGGGCTTCTATCACAGAGCGCAGACAGCAGAGGAGCGCTGCAGGGAATTCTCTTCTCTGGCAGTCAATGGACACAGACAACCCCCGCTACTGCTGCCACTCCCGCTGGGGCTTCTATGATGGAGCACCGGCGTCACATGACCTTCCGATGCTCAGTCATAGACGCCCCGGCAGAACTAAAGCTGGCCTCCACCCGCTGCCCCCACTGGACACTAGGTTAAGTTGGGGGAGGTTACAAGGGGGATTATAAGACTATGGAGTCTTATAACCCCTTTATGCCACTCTGCCTCCAGAAATGCCTTTTAACCCCTATATGCCACTCTGCCTCCAGAAATGCCTTATACCCCCCTATATGGCACTCTGTCCCATGATATGCCTTTTAACCCCTATATCCCACTCTGGCATATAGGGGTTAAAAGGCATATCTGTAGGCAGAGTGGGATATAGGGGGTTAAAAGGCATATCATGGGGCAGAGTGGCATATAGGAGGGTATAAGGTATATCAGGGAGGCTGAGTGGCAAGCCTGAGGGTAGATGTGCATAACTGGGGAGGCAGGTTTGCAAGTAAAAGGAAATACAAACACAAAAATATATTTTCTCAATCAAAGCTTTTATTAAATATGAAAAAATAGTTTACATGAATTAATGTTTACTAGCAGAACTTTTTTCCTATAGGGTCCTCTTATATACAGGCTTTTTCTTTTTTTCCTAAATTAATATTCAGATTTTGGGGGGTCGTCATATAATCCAGCAAAGTTGGTGTGACGGGACCAACCTGTGCCCTGACTGGGTACTTCTGCCAACCGTTGCTTCTTCCTGCCGGGACACCAGCGATTAACCCCCTCACCGCCAGACAGAACCAGAGTGCAGAGAGAAAGCTAGCCGAAGCTGAGCTACACAGTGGGGCTATTGTCCTTTAAAGGACAATAAGTGATCATAGCAGAGGACACAGCTCTTTTAAGGGCAGCACCGAAGGCTTACCTCAATAACAAGACAGGACTCATAGTGAGGTAAAACAGAAACACACATGCTGGTTGGGGGTCCTGAGGATATCCTGTCCAAAAAGAGACGTGATCGGTCAAAATGACCCCGAGCGGCAGCAGTTCAAAGTTCCGCCGCCGAGGTAGCCGGGCGAGGGCTCTCCTGGAAGTACTGTTGGCCAGGAGTCTACAGGCGGCTCCCTCCCGGGACTACCCCTGATCGGCAACCCCACTACCCGTGGGGTATCCCCATATGATAGTGCTGTGGTTGAGCCGGTGGTGTCCGGTTTATACAGGGTTAAATGTCTGGGGGTAGGGGTGGCACATAGATAGGGTAGGACATGAAGGAGAACACAGTAGACACAAATAAACACCACATATATGGGGAAAGTACATACATCCACACATTTTAACCCCAGATGGTCGCAACCACTACGACAGACGGCACTGATTAACCCGGGGCAGTCACAGTCGGTATATAAACATTAGACCCTGCTGCCAATACATCTTGTATTGAAAAAAATTGGACCATACACAAGCATTTTTTTGGCCCTCGCTTCACGCTCCCTAGCATGCAATCACTCCCTCCGCTTCTGCACCACAAAATAGGTATAGCTCAAATAAACAACACATAAAACAGCACTTGCATGTATAGACATGTATAGAATAAGACATACAAACCTACATAACTACATACATAAACAGTAGCGTACCTAGCGGGGGAAGGGGGGGCGGTCCGCACCAGGTGTCGGTCTCTAGAGGAGCAGGTTCGGTTGGGAAGATCAAAGATCTCTCTCCAACCGGCTTAAAGTCAATCAAGGGAGCGGGAGCTCTATTAATGCAGACCTCCGATCCTGTTCCCTTGCAATGCGCGCACAACGGATGCTGTGCGTCGGGATTTGATGTCCCGGTGAACAACACTCAAGCCGCACCCACCACCTTCCGCGCTCACTGCACTGGAAGGACAGGACACAGAAGAAGAAGAAGAGCCAAGAGGAAGAACGAAGAGGAGGAGGGAAAGTGACAGAGAGAAGGTAGGAAAGCATGCAATCACTCCCTCCGCTTCTGTACCACAAAATAGATATAGATCAAATAAACAACACATAAAACAGCACTTGCATGTATAGATCAACTGAATAAGAACTGAATAACTACATACATAAACAGTAGCGTACCTAGCGGGGGTGGGAAGGCGGACCGGGTGCCGCTCATCAGCTGGCACCCCTCCAGAGACGGAGCAGGTTCGGTTGGGGAGATCAAAGCCCCGCCCACCGCCATCCACACTCACTGCACCGGAAGGACAGGATACAGAAGAAGAAGTGACAGTGACAGAGAAAAGGTAGGAAAACATTCAGTAAGGCTGTAATCACATTCCTATCATGCCCAGGTCCAGCATGTACTGGCTGCTTAGGCATGGTAGGAGTATAATTGCTGTTATATATATTGTTGTTGATTTTTGATGTTGGTGTGTTACTTTTGTGTGGGGGGGTCATTTTCAGTTTCAGCCAAGTGAATGCTGTATTTTTGATTTCGGTCCAGAATTTAAATTTCAGTGCATCCCTGCTATATACTATGCCAGACAGTGAAGCCGTAGGCCTACACCACATCAATGTTTGGCTTAGTATATAGTGATTGGGGTTATGCTGCATTATTGTCAATGTCTGGCTCAATGTATAGTGATAGGCGTTATGCTGTTCCCCTGTCAATGTTTGCCTCAGTATATAGTGATAGGTGTTATGCTGTACCACTGTCAGTGCGTGCCTCAGTGTATATAATAATAACAGTTATCCTGTACCACTGTCAATGTCTGCCTCGGTATATAATGATAACAGTAATCCTACACCACCCTCAATGTTTGCCTCAGTATATAATGATAACAGTTATGCTGTACCACCTTCAATGTTTGCCTCAGTATATAATAATAGCAGTTATGCAGTACCAGCGTCAGTGTCTGCCTTGGTATATAGTGATAGGTGTTATGCTGTACCCCCATCAATGTCTGCTTCAGTATATAATGACAACAGTTATGTTTGCCTAATGATAGAAGCTGTGCAGTTTTAAAGTGTGTGTGGGTGTATGTGTGAGGGGGTACCAGGTGCCAAATACTCTAGGTATGCCCCTGTACATAAATAATGTATGGAAACATAGCAAAGCAGGGATAGATCAACACATTAACACACAAACCCAGCTGTGCATGTATGGATCAACTGAAATTCACAGCACTGAAGGCATAGAATCAGACAAACAAATCCTGTATTTGCAGGTGTATGATAATGTATGGAAACATAGCATTGCAGGTATAGATCAACAAAACACACAAGCCCAGCATTGCAGGTATAGATCAACTGGAAATCACATGTAAACTCAGGACTGATGGTATAGATCAAATAAACACATAGAAACATAGCATAGCACATATGGATCAACAGAATAACACACAAACCCAGTTTTGCAGGTATAGAGCAATTGGAATTTGCATAAAAACTCAGCAATAAAGGTATTGATGGCACCCAGATAACACACATAAGACTTGCCATCTTTGTCCCCAAACAGCCCAGCATGAGTCAACTTTGTTTGTCCTATGCCATCTTTGTCCCATAAACAACCTGTCTATGCCATCTTGGTCCCCAAGGCTCAGGCACCCTGCTTGTGCCATCTTTGCCTTTCCACAAATCAATTATACATCTATGATACACACAAACATTTTTACAGTCACTAATTCACACTTTTATTCACATTATTCATTCACATAATAGTTTATTCTATCTCAGATAATTTATTAATGCATTCTCACAAATTCCTTAATTCTCTCCCTCATTTAGACAGTTCGTCCACACATTAATCCATACTCTTCCTCATTCAGACAATTCACCCCACATTAATTCATACTCCCTCATTCAGACAATTCATCCACACATTAATTGATTCATTCTCTCCCTCATTCACACAATTCATCCACTAATTCATTTATTCTCTCACTCAATCTCACTCTTTATTTCAATATTCTTACCACCTCTTTCAAGCTATTTCCCCCCCTCACTATCTACACCCTCTCCCTTCTCATTATCTACTCCCCCTCTCCCTCCCTTCTCATTACAAAGGAGGGTAGGGAGGGAGAGGGTGGGTAGGGATATGGGGTGTGACAAACCCTATAGCATGAGGGCCATACATGTCACTTTTAGGGGTCCTAAGCACAGTCCTCTAGGGCAATCAGAGTCAGGAACAGCAGCTTTGAACAAAACAGCGCTTTATTTTAACCGCTTAAACCCCAAAAACCAAATCATAAAATGAAAACCTAGCTCCCAATTGGAGCCCTCTCTAACTGAACTATGCTGGTCCGGACTGACCAACCTAATCACCCACTAACTCAACCTCCCAGCCAGACCCAGCTACGCCAGGCTCTGGAAAACCTCCCCCAGACAGCACACAAAATGTCCAGGCAGGTATTGCCTCACTTGGCTCAGGGATGGTCTTGTTCAGGGCCTCTCCTTACCCTGGGAGCACAGGGAAGCTTCCTCTTCCCCCAACAGTCTCTCTGAGTATCAGGCTCCAGGGGTTTTTAATGCCCAGCACCTGTGCCTAACGCCGGCCCTATAGGAATCCCGAACCGGATCCTGCAGACTTCTTGCCTCCTGGAAAACCCGACATGGAACTTCCACAAAATGGGGAAACGGAGCATTGGCCCACCCTGCTCTCCAATTGCTCCACCCCAGGGACCCATATTTACGATCTGGATAGCACCTGTACCCAAATGCCACACTAAGCATCTTCCTGGGGTTTACACTGTCACA
>VKOC01000004.1:28477816-28507238 GCA_009364415.1 Spea multiplicata
CAACCGCTCCAGCAGTGCCGACGCAGAGAAGAGTGAGATCCCCCTCCACTTCATGACCACTCCAGCCTCCACAGAGGAGAGGGAGACCCTCCTCCTTGCAGCAGGTTGGTCCTGTGACGGAGCATTCGGTACTCCAGAACTACAGGACTTTATACTGGAAGGTCACGCCACACTCAAGATGGCCGCAGAGCCTGACGTTTTGGCACCAAATGGAAAAACGCCCCTTCCTTTCGGCTTCCATTTAATCTTCGAGTTTTAAAGACTCTTTGCCCTCTGATGGTCGCCTATGTTCATAGTGCTAGTCCTCAATGTGCATTATCTCTTGTTGTCTTTAGTGTTTGACCGCGACTTGCTCCTCGACTACGTTGACTCGCCAGTAACCTGACCTTGGATCTGATTCCTGGTATCCTGAAGTCGCCTTGCTGACTAACTTCTCTCTACACTTGTGTTTTGCCTGACTCCGGTGTCTCCTACCTTGCTGTGCGTGACATAATAAGGTTGTTGTTTTTTTTTTAAAGATGGCACCTGTTGGGAAGTTATTGTGCAAAGCTTTAGGTGCATTTACTAGGAAGGGGAAGCACTCAAGGATAGTTTCATAGTTATTTAGTACCATGTGGTTTGAGGGAAAAGACCAACAATTTTTGTTCTTACGGATCCCTGTTGCTGCTTTTCGTGGAAAACAAAAAGCCTTCTTTACTCTAAAATGGCAATAGGATTCTGCAATTTCATGTATGTTATCTTAGCACTAGTTAGTATACATACTTTCGTTATAATTCTGCATATTCATTATTGCAAAAAAAAAAACATCCGAACCACTCTTAAGATTATCTTTTGTATTTGATAGCCTTATATATGTAGGCAGCAGATTCTGTATGTTTACTTTAAAGAATCAACTCTTCTATCAAGTCTGAAACACACGTTAGTGAAGTGACTGAATTTGTTCTTATTTCTGCTTGTTGTATCCCTTTAAAAAACACGTTGTTAGTGATATGATGGTGTTTTTATTTATCTGAAAACTTAAGATACTGTTATGTACTAATTTGACATAAAAACTGTCAAACTTTCTATTTAACCCCTTCAATCCCAGGGGTTTTTGGTACCTCAAAGCCCGGAGCAATTTTGCAATTTTTGCGCTATGTCGGTTCAGCGATGATTCTCTTTTCCTGTGAATAGTGTACCCATATAAACTATATATTGTTTTTTCAAGGAGAGATAGAGCTTTCTTTTGATACCATAGTTGGATGATTAGCTGAAAATTTAGAATTAGAAATTTAGTAAAAACTAGCAAAAATTAGAAAAAAACATCTAAGTTTTTTTACATTTTCCCTCTGAATCCTCACAAAATTAGTTAAAGAGACAGAAAATTCCATCCAGATTTATCAATTTAGGTGTCCTGATTTCAGAAATACCTAATTTATATAGATTTTCCATATTTTCCCAGCACATATAGGCAACATACTATAAGGTGTACATTACTTTATACAAAGCCGTTAAATTTTTACATTAGGTATGATGGGACTGCAACTCTAATTTTAAACAAATAAAACAAAAACACCCACAAAGGTATATATTTCTGTAAAGCAGACAATCCAGGCTATCTTATCAGGGGTATTAGGGCACTCTACATGCAGGTATTTGGCCACCAATCACTGTCAAAGGTGGCCACAGAAATTAGTTCCTGCACTTTTTTCACCAACGCGTCTTAGTGTTTTGTAGTATTCTTAGGATTTTGTGTACAGCGTATGTGTTACGGCAGAGAAATCTATCCTAAATTGTTCAGCCGCCTCTCCTGATTACGGAAATACCCCACATGCCTAGTTATTTTGTGGTTTTCTGGACATTACAGGGCACAAACGGGACCATGCGCGTTATAGATTCCAAACGTGAAATTTTCACATTTTGCTTTAGTAGACCTATGTTTCATTTGGGGCTGCTTAGCACCCCCCTAATTATAAATACCCCCATAAAAGTATATATTTCTGTAAAGCAGACAACCCAGAGTATCTCATCAAGAGCATTTGGACAATTTCCATGCAACCATTTGGCCACTAATCACTGCCAAAGTCAGCAGTTGCTCTAATTTCATGCACTTATTCCACCAACACTTCTGTGTTGCTCAGGATTTTTGGCACAGGGTATGTGTTACGGCAGAGAAATCCAGCCTAAAGTGTACAGCCGCCTCTCCTGATTATGGAAATACCCCACATGCCTAGTTTTTTGTGGTTTTCTGTACATTACAGGGCACCCACCAACCAAACCCAATTTTTTTAATTTTTTTTTTGAAGATCATGGGGAGTAAAGGGTTAATTTAGGATAAGTCAGGTATTTGGGTGGTTATGTACTGATTTTTAATTTTTTTTTTTTTTTACTGCAGCTCTGCACGATGCTCTCTCTCTCTCTCAGATGGAGGAGAGAGGCAGAGCATCTGCAGTAACGGTCACACGATCGCTGTGATTATTCATCACAGCGATCATGTGACATTACTGCCGGATGTGTGGCACTGGGGGACTGCCCGGGTGTGGGGCAGTCCCCCAGGGCTAATAACAGACGGGAGGGAATGCCTGATCGCACAAGCGGGCATAGATCTGTAACAGTTTACCGGCATTCGTGCCGGTAACTGTTACAGCTCCCTCATCGGAGCTATCGGGTAGCCCAGCAGGGTCTAGACAGACCCTGCAGGGGATACCCTGTCCTCCTGTGAACTTCCGGGTGACGTCAGTAGTGACGTTACCCGGAAGGGAAAGCCCGATCGCGTGATCGGGCATTTCCAACTATAACAGTTTACCGGCATTCATGCCGGTAACTGTTACAGCTCCCTCACTGGAGGGATCGGGTAGCCCAGCAGGGTCTAGATAGACCCTGCAGGGATACCCTGTCCTCCCGTGAGCTTACCAGGTCACGTCAGTAGTGACGTGACCCGGAAGGGAAGACGCGATCGCGCATTTCCAACTGTAGCAGTTTACCGGCATTCGTGCCGGAAACTGCTACAGCTCCCTCATAGGAGCGATCGGGTAGCCCAACAGGGTCTAGACAGACCCTGCTGGGCTACCCGATCCTCCCGTGAGCTTCCAGGTGACGTCAGTAGCGACGTCACCTGGCAGGGAAAGCCCGACAGCGCGATCGAGCATTTCTCTCTGTAACAGCTTTCCGGCTTCGCGCCGGAAGCTGTTACGGGAGATCGGACAGCAGAAAGCCAGCGACGCTGGCTTCTGCTGCCAGGGGGGAGTCCAGGCTGTCAAACGACAGCCTGGTCTCCCGTGCAGCGGCAGGGGTGTGTCCCCGACGCTGCACGAAGGGCTGGACGTACTGGGACGTCCATAGGGGTTTCTTTGTGGGCGTTTTTTGGACGTCCCGGTACGTCTATAGGGGATTGAAGGGGTTAATTTGACTTGGTGTGGTCCAATACCCCAATTGTTTTGTCTGCAATACAGAACATAGCAACACTCATTCTTCCCTAGGTAATCAAATTCCCATTGTCAAATATTTGTAAGCATGTCGGCATACATGGGATAAGCATAACTCTATCTTGAATCTAAGACAAGACCAAAGACTGATTAAGGTCTGCTTGTTTACAATAAGAATAATGGTCAGACTTGCTGTCTGACCATTATTCCTATAGTTTTTATATGTACTGATTACTGTGTCCAGAAATTTATCTCACAAAATCCTCAAGTGGATTAAAAGATCTGTGACTAAGTAAATAATTTCATGAACAATCATGGCTCTTGAGCAATTTTATTTGGCTGTAAAGTTTTCCATCAAATCCTAATTTTTTGATTTGGTAACAAAATGCATTTATTTAAAATGTTTACACCTTGTCTACAAAAGAAGCCAAAATTGAGTAGGAGTTCCAAATGTATTGTATTTCACTGTAGAAAGAAATAGAAGCAATTTTTTATTACTTTGAATTTGCAGCCAACAATTGAGGAAAAAATGCATTCATTTTAGTAAAATGGAAAACCCTTACTAACAGTTGTTTGTTCTTCCTGGATACATAGTATATTCCTTAAAGTAATATTTTGAACAGACTGCTGCTGGCAGAATTCATGGGAAATTCAAAAGTATTGGGCTAAATGATAATTGAAAACACAATTTTATTTTGCTCAGCTGAATAGCCTTTCACTGGTTCTGCTGCATATCTGCAATCTATAAATATATATATTTTTCTTTTATGAAAACACAAGTGTTTTTCATCATGTAATAGCTGCCAGTTTATATCCTCCCACTTCAGCCGGTACACACCATAAACTAGATAATAAATGTAAACACTTGGTCATTGGTTTATATTTACTACAATACTTTATAGTAGATTGTCTCATAAAGATGTCTTAGTTGGTATAAAGAGAATCACATAAGTTTAACATTTACCTGAGTAAGCCCGTAAATGTTATTGTCTTACATAGTAAATCTTACAATGAAAATTACTCATACATCTTTTTATTCTAACAATGTCAAAAATATATTTCCCTATTTTCTTTAAAAGGGACAAGATAGGAACAATTGTTTTTTTTAGTGGTGACAAAAAAAAAAGTCTAACTGGACACATAAAACCTTAAAAAGTAAGAAGGGTAAGCTCCTGTGAGAAGAAACATTTGTCAATGTCAAAAATCTACAACCGGCTTATGTCCATGGAGATGCATACAAAGCTATACGACAGAAGGTCAGCAGAGAAGGTAGGGAAACATTTAGAGAACACGAGGGAGTGAATGAGAGTGTGAGAAAGTGAGTGAATGTGGTATTTTGGCCGACAACTCAGAGCTTTTTTTGTTTTCAACCAATTCATGGGGGTCTGGTCTCATTTTTGTAGCTTTGTAGGAATTCCTAAATTTACCAAAAGACTCCGTCCATTTTAATGGCTCAGAATCAACCCCAGCAATGTCCTCTGATGTGAGCAGTACCCGGATTGTTGCTTCATCTTTTGCAAAGTCTCTCTTAAAGCCGACGGGACGCTGTTCAGGGCGTGCATCAGCTTTCAGAAAGACTTTGCAAAAGAGGAAGCAACAATCCTGGTACTGCTAACATCAGAGGACATTGCTGGGAGTGGTTCTGAGCCATTATATAAATGAACAATATCACACCATTCCTTTTTGTCTTTATTAGTTTCTTATGTATCCAACTATTGGAATATACTGTACACTGTCCACAGAGTGGAATTTTATTCACTATTTTGTGTAATTTCTATTTATACACACCAAGCGAGTCGTGTGGAGTTGTCTCATTTCGCCACCAAAACGATTGACTTCAGATGCCCATGTGGCCAGTAGATGGAAGATCATATAGGTGGAACAGGACAGTTTTTCTTGCACCTTCTAGCACATAGGCATGCTACCTTTATTGAGCACACATTATACCTAGTGGTATTATACCTCTGTGGTATTGTGAAGCTGTTCTTCACCTCCTCCAGCAGAGAGTACTATGTAAAAAGGAAATGCTAGAGGGTCAGTATGTTGTCCATTGGTACCAGCAGTGTCTCAGGGTCTGGGATTAGATTGGGAAAGGACACCTACTTTCATTTCAAGAGCCAGGCTGATATGTAATATGCAGCTGGAAACACATAAAGAGCAGAGCCCATCTTGCTTGTCAGGGACATTATTTTTTCAGATATTATAGGTTACCATGGTTTATGTAAACCATTAATGGATGTAGATATACTTCTAATACATGATGTCATTTATCACTGGGTGGCTGCATTCCAATGGAAGGGTACTGTCTTGGGAAATTTCCTGAAGATCCGATGGTGGAAGTTGGCAAACACAATGAACTGTTGGACCTTCTTCACCAAGGTAGGGACAGGCCACAGAAGGATGGCTTTCACTTTCTTTGGAACCATTCTGATGTTGCCAGGTGAGAAGCTATTACACAGGAACTCAACAGACCACATCTCGAAATGGCACTTCAGAAATTATTATTGTTATCATTAGGAAAAGGTGTTAACTCCTTACATGGCTGATGTCCTACCAAGGTATGGTTTTCCAGATCATTAAATTAATTTAGTTTTGATCTTTTTGTGATATTTGACTTATTGAACTGTTTTTTTTTTCAAATTAATTAATTTAGGACCCAAAACGTACAAACACAATTACTGCGGTGTGTTTTAGTGTTACTAAAGTTGCACATTTACACTACCAGCAAAATCTCTGAATTTTCGACAATGCAAATCAACAATCAGAAAATATTGGTGACAAATTGGGCAGGGCAGGAGAGTGTACATGTGCAATGACCTGGCTTTCGATTTTAAGCCGGAGGGGTCAAGCAACACATTTTCCAGTAATTTCTCAGTAGATGTATTGATCCTTCAACTCTACAGCAGCAGTATAGCTATGCTAACGGTTCCCCTACATGCACTGATACACCACCACCATCATCACTAATATTCTCATGGAAATAAGAACACTAGTACTACTACCTTACCTGTGTACAGCTCCGTAGCAAAGTGAGTGTGGGAGGTGGGCGCACTGCAATGTGCAAATTGTTTCATAAGGAAGTGAGTCGGGGTAAATTTTTAGGACATCTCAATGATTCTGGTATGAACCAACGCTTACACACCACAGACCAGCTTTGCTTTAGGACCAAACTGACAGCAGTAACCCTGAGGTAATCAATTCTTTTATTTTATTTTTTTAATATTGAGGAAGTTCAGCCATACACCAAGGGGATGAATGTGCCCACATGTGCCTAGGTCACATGTCTCTTTCCTTCCTCTAGGTCAATTATTGTTGTTTTTTTAATAATCTGGGAAATTTAGCCGGTACAGTTCTTTACAATCTGGATTTATCAGACTTAATCTCTTTCCTAACTATCAGGAATCAAATTTTGTAAAAAAAAAAAAATTATTTTCCACAGTTGTTTCTCTTTCTGCACCTGGACGGTTTTCATGATGAGCTTTCAGCTTGGGCAAAAACCCTTGGCGCTCTCTATCACAATATTAACATTTTAAGTCTTTCCCACTGGCAGTTGGTAATTCCATAAAATAGACTCAAATAGTCTATTTTTTCCCCCACCAGTTCACATTGTCAATCCAGTTCAAAAGCAAACAATTTGTAGCTCAAAATGATATGCAAAAGCAAGGTATTTATTCAGAATGGTACATGAAACAACAAAATGTAGCAATATGAGGTAGGTCTGGGATCACCCCTCGCTGAGGTCAAGGGACAATTCATTCAAACCAGGCAAACAGCAGTAAATTCGTGCAATCTGACACAGGGTCAGGTTTATTAGAAAGGTTGCAAAGACAAAAGAAATATAACAGTAACAAAAGAAATACCTTGCCTGTCCGGCACTTACTATACAAAGGATGTCCCTCACTACCAGCTGGAGAGCTTCTCTCTGCCAACTTAACATAAAGCAACCTTTACTCACATGTCTCTCCCACAGACAGGCTTTCTGTGTCCTCAGTCAGAGAGCCCTCTGCCTTCCTGGCTTCCCTTTTATATCCTCCCTCTCATTCACCTAAATTAATCATTAGAAACATACTTCCCTTCCACCACCAATCCTACATGAATGTCACTATATATATATATATATATATATATATATATTATATATTATATATATATATGCATCATGCTGTGCCCCCCCCCCAAATTGAAACGCCGATTTTTTGTTGTTATGCTGTGCCCCCCCCCCAAATTGAAACGCCGATTTTTTGTTGTTATTTTATTTTTGCAGCCCGGAGGAAGTGCTAGACGCGGAGAAGAGAGAGAGGTCGCTCAAGTTTTCAGCAACCGCTCGGTGCCCCTCACTCAACTCCACAAGGCTTCTGTCTTCAGTGTCTTCGCAGCGGTGCTGGCTTTTCATGCTGGGTGCCGGAATATGATGTCATGTTCCGGCGCTCAGCAGTGAAGCAGCACGCACCGCGCCAAAGACACTCAAGACAGAAGCCTTGTGCTCCCACCACAGGACGTCTGAAGGTAAGTGAACTACAAAGGGGGGGAGGGACAGGGTACATAGTAAGAAGGAGGGGGAGAGGGGGAGATAGTGAGAAAAGATGGAGAGAGGGGTAGATAGTGAGAAGAGGGGAGAAGGTCAGAATGAGTGAGAGAATGAACAAATTAATTTGTGTATAAATTGTGTAAATGAGTTAGAGAATAAATTAATGTGTGGAAGAATTGTGTGAATGACTGAAAGAATTAATTAATTTGTGAGAATGCATTAATAAATGTGTAACTAAATTGTGTGAAAGAATGAGAGAATTAATGATTGTGTGAATTAGTGAGTGACTGTAAAAGCATCTGTGTGTATTATAGATGTGCAGGGTGTTTATGGGATAAAAGTTGGCATAGGTAGCGTGTTTAAGGGAGAAAGATAGCACAGGGTGGGCTGTTTGGGGACAAAGATGTCATATGCTGGGCTGTTTGGGGACAAAGATTGCTAATCCTATGTGGGTTATCTGCGTGCTGGTCAGGTTCTATGTGGGCAGTGAGGACGCCTGGGCTGGCTTTGGAATGTGCAACCTGTGATCTATGCCTGAAATTTAGGGAGTTTTATCTATACCTATAATGGGGAGATTTTGTGTGAATTCCAATTGATCGATACCTGCAAAGCTGGGGTTTTTGTGTTATTATGTTGATTTATTTCTGCTATGCTATGTTTCCATACATTATTTATGTATACCTGCAAATACGGGGCTTGTTTGTCTTATTCAGTTGACGGATTGCAAAGCTGTTTTCATGTATTGTTTATTTGATCTATACCCTCAGTGCTGAGTTTACATGTGATTTCCATTTGATCTATAACTGCAATGCTGGGTTTGTGTGTTCTGTTGATCTATACCTGCGATGCTATGTTTCCATACATTATTTGTGTATACCTGCAAATACAGAGTTTTTATGTCTTATTCAGTTGATCTATACATGCACGTGTTGTTGACATGTGTTTATTTGATCAATAGGATAAAAAAGTGAAAGTAAAAGTGATAAAATCCAGGAAATACTTTCCTCTTATCGATCGCGTGTACAGCTACAACCCTATGTAACACTCCCCACGGAATGTTGAAGCAATAACTCAGAAAAAGACTTCCGTCTAGGAGCGCTTGTAACCACCGATCTCAGCGACTCCGAAAAAAAACAAAAAATAACATATGCACAATAATAGTGTAATATGGTATAATAATAACATTTTCATTACAGAAGGCTTTATTTGCGCCCACTATATTTATAATCTCTCATAAGATCTTCTGGTATTCATCACCAAAAATCCACTATATTTATAATCTTTCATACAATCTCCTGGTATTCGTATTCACATGTATAACCGAATATAGAAAAAGATAGAGTCCCCCACTATTCCCCCGAAATGAGCCAAAAGAAAGAAAAACAAACACCTTGGGTAACCATTCCATTTTTTATTTACAAGCCACAGCGACACTAAAGTCCACCCATCCGCCCCCCCCCACATCTTCGCGGGATACCAAAGAAAGGTACCGCATCGTATCGAGATGCAAACACAGGTGTTGCATCCTCCGGTACAGACGGCACTTCGGAAACCATCGTGTAACTACGACGGATCAAGAAATAACAGCGACTCGCACAGGATGACTTGAACACAACATGCGTCTTTAATGTCATCACGCAAAGAAATGGGAGGAGCGGAGGGACGAGAGAATCACAACGCGGATATCAACGGAGAACATAAAAAGGAAGAACATGGAGAAATCGGACATGAACCTCCTGAGGAAGCCCCATTGTGGCGAAACGCGTCGAGGATCACTATTTTTTCGCACTTCACTTTTGATCAATTGTTGATTATCGGATACGGACTTTTTAAACCTTTTTATAGATTTTAATTGTTTTTATCATACATTTTAAACATATGTAAAGTCTAGATTTTTTTTATTAACCCTTAGGGCTGAGTCCCGGAATAAATGATTATTTTTTTTACATTAGATCGTGGACCACATAATTTCATTTTTACTGATCTCTATCTAGTTTCATATACACACATAATATTGTATAATCAATTAAAGGTTTCTTGATTTACACAAGCACCAGCACTTCATATAATTGGGCATATACAACTAAAAAACATCCATCCAGGAAGAAAAGGTAAACCCAGCATACCCAGGACTCATTGCAACTCCAGAAAACAAACCAGAAGCACTTGATACATCCATCTAAATGTGAGTGTAACCAATTATCGCGTATTTACAAGTTTTCAAATATATCATCATATGGTAAAGTTTTTTCCTCTCTTCTATATTCGTCGCTTTGGATAAACCGAGATATATACCCAAGAGCTCAGTTTTGGAGGCCTGAAATACATATTGTGAGTGCAACTATTGGATGTCTTAATTTCCTATATTGGGTTATTGACCATGTTATTTTTTGTTTATTTGATCTATACCTGAACTGCAGGGATTAAGTAAAGGAGGGGTATGGCTTAGTGAATGAGGGACAAAGGGACTCTGGGGATGAGTACAGGGGAGAGGACCTCTCAATGTCACAGTAGGGTCAGGAGGAGGGAAGACTGCAGTCAGTGTGGGAAATATTTTTCTTGGCGAGAGTGGAGGGAGTGCTTGCATGCTAAAGCACGTGGAGCAGGGCCCAAAGAAATTGAAAAGTAGTTAACTTATGTAGTTAACAATGCATGTCTAACATAGGATCTAAAGTATATATATATACTGATGGGCCTGATTAACTTCATTTGTTTGTGAGTTATATTCACATTACAAACCACTGAGTATCGTTTAACAATCTTGCACTATTGTTTGTTGACAAGGTAAATTAATGCACAGCTTTCCTTACGGACGCCGAAGTGCTTAATTGGTATTTGCATATTTATAATGCTCCTCCTGAGATTTTATTTAATGTAATAAAATTTTGCGTGAGGTAAGAAAGATATAATTTAATGAGAAGGTGGTGGATATATGATACAGCTTCTCAGCAGAAGAACCTCAAGTTCCACAGAACCCATACGATTTGTGGTGCATAGGTGGAACAGTAGAAGTAACTAGAGGTCCACAGAACCCTGAGAGCTTTATTTTTCTTTTCCTCATCTTTCCACCTCTCTAATGTAAGTTGGTGTTTTGGTTGAGATTTTTAAATGTATTACCGTATTTGCTCAATTATAAGACAACCCTGATTATAAGACGACCCCCAAAATCTGAATATTAATTTAGGATAAAAGAAAAAGCCTTTTTACTAGTTTTACTAGTAAATGTTAATTCATGTATATGTAAACTATTTTTTTAAATAAAAGCTATGATTGAGAAAAATATTTTTATTGTTTTTATTTCATTTTATTTTCCAACCTGCCCCCCAGTTACGCACATCTGTCCCCAGGCTTGCCACTCTGCCCCAGAAATGCCTTATACCCCCTATATGCCATTGTGTCCCATGATGTGCCTTTTAACCCTCTAAGTGCCACTGTGTCCCATGATATGCCTTTTGACCCCCTATGTGCCACTCTGCCTCCAGAAATGCCTTATACCCCTATATGCCACTCTGGCATTTAGGGGGTTAAAAGGCATATTATGGGGCAGAGTGGCATATAGTAAGGTATAAGGCATTTCAGGAGGCAGAGTGGTGTATACAGGGCTAAAAGGCATTTCTCGAAGCAGAGTGGCATAAAGGGGGTTAAGATGCATATCTGGAGGCAGTGTGGCATTAAGGGGGTTAAAAGGCATATCATAGAGCGCTCTGCCTACAGTAATGCCTTATGCCCCCCATTTAACACTCCCCCCCAAAACTTACCGGTGCTTATGTGCTGAAGTCCAGGACACATCCAGCTCAGCTTCAATGTTTATTTTAAAGGAATAAACAGCAGCAGTTGGAAGTAGAATAACAGTCTTTGCTTTAGCAGTTGCTTAAGACAAAACAGGTCACAAGTTACCATTAATATGGCTTTTCAGAGAGAAACCACCCCTCAGTTCATCAGCTCTCCTAGCTGGCATAACAGTGGCTTCCTCCTCTGAATCAGGCTCAATCCCTTTTACCTTCTGCCTGCTAATTAATCAGCAACATGTGAGCTGTTACTTAGTCCTCACCTGTGGAGCTCCTGTCCAGAATGCAGGCTCTGGACTGGATCAAAACAGCAATTAGTGCTGTTGGAGCACTGGCCCACCCTGCTCTTCCAGATGCTCCGCCCCAGGGACCCTTACCATGTTTTGGAAACTGCCAGTAGTGCAGTTTGTAAACAAACAACATATTTCCCTGGGACATATATTAACCCTTTCAAGACCGGGACGTACCTGGTACTTCCGGGTCAAAGATCACCGGCAGACCGGGACGTACCAGGTACGTCACTGCCTTTACGCGATCCAGCGTCGCTTTGAACGCTGGGATCGCGAGGGGCGGCTGCTACTGACCGCTGGGTGTTTTGCAGCGAATCACGATCACAGAATTTAAATATTTAAAAACATACTGCGGTCTTCAAGTGAAGAGGTAGTATGCAATCGGCGGTCCGGAAGGGGTTAAAGCAGGCTACTATGGACCAAGGCTGGTCTAGTATACCTGCCATCTATCACTTTACCTTTTGTCACAGTATGTATGACCCCAGATAAAGCAACATTTTGTATTTACGGACAACCTTCTCAGAGAGAGGGAGAGATAACTAATCTATAGCTGGCAAATGAATGAAGAAATGTAATTATATTTTGGAAGTTTTGCAATTCCTTTTTGTTAGTTTCGGCAGGGGTTGCCCTCATTTTTGGAGAATCATATGAATGTATGAAACACATTTTCTTTAAAAATAAGTTTGTATGAATCCAAATGCACAAGTCTACTAGACAGCCAGTACCACAATATTTCAAAAGAGCACGGACAGGCCCGGACTGGGACATAAAATAGGCTTGGTCATTTAAGACTGAGCAGCCCATTTTTTTATTTCTTTTTGTTAAACGTTATGCAATTTATAAAGTGCTATATCTTTAATGAAAGATTCAAAACAGTAGCTAATCTTTGACCATTTAGTTGGTAAAAAACAAACCTTCACTTAGAAACTAAGCCTTGTTTACTTAAAAAGGTACTCTATACACCAAAACAACTTTAACTTAATGATTTGGTGTATAGATCATGTCCCGGCAGTCTCACTGCTCAATTCTCTGCCATTTTGGAGCAAAATCACTTTTGTTTGTTTATGCAGACCAAACACACACCAGGACAGGCTTTTCCACACCGATACCCAGACACACACTCACACCAGGACAGGCTCTGCCACGCTGACACCCAAACACACACACTAGGACAGGCTCTGCCACACCGACACCCAAAACACACACACTAGGACAGGCTCTGCCACACCGACACCCAGACACACACACCAGAACAGGTTCTTCAACACCGACATCCAAACACACACACCAGGACAGGCTCTGCCACACCGACACCCAAACACACACACCCAGGACAGGCTCTGCCACACCGACACCCAAACACACACACACCAGGACAGACTCTGCCACACTGACACCCAAACACACCAGGACAGGCCCTCCCCCACACTTGTGCATTGAGATTTGCAGGAATTGCAAATATACAGAGTGTTAGTACATACATGTTATGTTCTGGCTGCTTTTATGCTAACCAGAGTTACTCAGCTGAAAGCTAATTAACAGCCTGTCAGAATGACCACTACTTGCTACTGTCATTTGAACCAGCGCATTATGCAGCCCACAGCCAGCCCCTTCAGGCTATTTAAGCAGGAAAATGTCCTCCTTTCCCTTGTTGTTTTTGGCTGTAAGTACATCTTGTGTTCCTGATTACCTGTGCATGACCTGGCTTTCCCTGACGTCCCTCTGGCTCCTGGCTTGTTACTGACTTTGCTGATCTCCATATTCCTGACCCTGGCTTCTCTGAGCACCCATCTATGTTCCCGACTCTGGCTTGTCCTCTGATATACGCTCCTGGATAACGATTTGGCTTTGCTTGCCTTGTTATTACAATAAAAGGTGTTTTGCACTTTACGTTTTGTGTCCGTTTGCATCCTGATCACTAACAATATGGCGATTTGTATGAAGCCATGAAATTTGGACAAAACTATGCAAAAAGCTTTGAATTTCATCTAAAACTATGTAGTCCCACATTCGCTCGCATTCACTCCGACTTTCACATACTTCTACTCACTCACTGGTGGTGTTTTCGGTGAGGTCCTCTCTCTGATCCTCCAATCGAGGGAAGAAAACTCTTAGGGTAACAAACAGGAACCCACTATGCAGGTGAGGAATCTCCAAGTAGTGGCACAGAGAGTAGGGAACTGCAGTAGTAGGAAATAGTTAACGGTCCGGGCTTAGGAAATCCAGAAAAGCAGCATAAACGGTTAAAGCTTCCACGGTCAGGGTTACAGAGAAGCAGCATAAATGATTAAACAATCCAGGTCAATATTCATAGAAACAGTATAGGGAATGCTAGGTACTGAGGATTACAAGACACCAACCACGGAACAACAGGAACTTTCCTCTTTTAAATGTTCCCAGGGTTTTTGGTCAGCGGTGACATCATCAGGGGGCGAGCCTGAGCTGCCTTCATTTCTGCTGCCAGCAGGCACATGCCTGCAGCAACAGCCGGCACAGTATCCGAGGAAGGGTTCCATGCGAGGCACTGCGCATCTGCGCGGCGGACAGGCGTCTGACAAACACCTCCCTGAAAGAAACGTAATTTTGCTCTAACTTGAACTCAGGGCAATATGGCGCTGCTTCCCGTGACGTCCTCTCCACTCTGGATTGTCCTAACTCACACTCAGGTTGTAAATTTAATTGGCTGGGTTCAAAGATGTCCCAAATAGGACATGGGTGCAAACTGATGTCAAAATGGCAAATGCACATTTCCCAAATGTGGCCTTTTAACCCCCAAACAACCTGATAAACTCATGCATGGGTGGTATCACTGTACTTAGCAGATGTTGCCCTACACATATTGGGGTGTCAGTGACATATATACCAAAGGCTGAAAAAACACAAAGAAAATTACTACCACAATGTTATAGAAATAAAAAATGTTCCCCCAGTGTTAGGACGGTCAAAGAGGTGCAGCAGCAGCAGTAGTAGTAGTAGTAGGGCACTGGGCCTGAGCAGGCAGGCGCTGGCAGATGATCCACTAAGCATGCCCCTTTTGTGCATGCACCATACAGACAACCTGCCCTGAACCCTTGGGTCACAAAGGTTGGGGTGTCCCTGATGGCCTGCATTCAACCTTTTAGCTCCTCTAGTTCTGCCTTCTCCTTTTCCTCCCTCAGCTGTTTGTTTGCCATTATGCTGCGGTGAAAGTGCCCTGCAATCTTATAGCACTTTTCAATAAGTTTTGAAAGCCTATACTGCCCATAAGTTGGCATAACCACCAGGTGTAATATACATGCTGTACAACGCAAACCCACAAAGTCCCAATCTTTAATTGTTTTCACAGTGTTTGCTGCCCCATCACTAACCACCATTCCCATTTTTGTTGCTGTGCCCTCCTGTGCTTCCACTCCACCAGCATCTTCCGAAGACAAAATGAGAGCTGATTTGTGTTGCTCATCCATAACTTCAGCATGGTGTAGGAAAGATCTATAACCCCGCTGTCTTCTGCTCCAGTTCTGCTTCTCCTTTCATCCCATGTGCCTCTGCCTACACTGACTATAATGGTTCTACCCTTGTCCTCCAAATATTTGGACAGCCGTCAGCAAAAAGGAGGCATGCTGTGCACTAGTGGATATTAGAGACTCCCCGATCCCCGCCGTTTACTGGCAGCAGCCTGCCCCTTCCTGATGGGACCTGGGGCTGTGAGAAAAAGCCTTAAAGTGTTCTAGTATAGGCTGGTGCAGTTGATGTCCATGCCCTACCCAACTCTGGGAATTAGTCATTTTCCTCAAGAAGGCCAAGGCCTCAACACGACATGTGGGTCTGCTGTTGTCGGCGATGTCACGGTAACCCATGGGGGTTGGTTTGAGTTTGGGTGGAAGGCCATGACTGATTCATGGGGATACCCCTTACCGCATGGGGAGACCCCTACCACGTCTCTCTTTTTGGGTCATAATGCTCAAGCAAGTAGCAAAAATACACCAACCAAGGGTGACCCAGAAGAGGAAGTCCGGATTTAAATAGGGAGAGGAGGAGGCGTGTCCTGCATGAAGAGGTCACCCGAGGTTATAAGGGCATATTACAACTGTAACATGCAATATTAAGTTTTGACCACACGGTGATACCTGTTTGCGGTGAAGACGCCGACTGGGTAGCGGTGGTACTCGCTGCCCAGGAAGCCGCCTGAGGAGGAAGAGTCGCGGGAGCAGCCATGGAGCGGGACCGGAGAGGCAGGTAAGTCCTTACACTGACGACCGCAGGAAATACAGCCTCTCAGGTACCTTGGCGGCACTGTAGTATATTGAAGTGTAGCAATACAGCGTTCTACCACCCTGATAAGGGCAGCACCGAGGTTTACCTCGATAACAAGGCAGGACTCGTAGTGAGGTAAAACAGGTACTAGTTTATTTGAACCAAACACACAAACTATATATACAAGTAAGAAAAGGGGTAAGACAAATGTTACAGGATTGAATTACCATGTCAGGAAGGAAGTAATTAGATCACATCCTGCAACACAATATCCGGGGGAAGGACAAAATTATATGAGACATAAATAATTAGAGATTATATTAGCCTTGGTGAAGGTATAATGTAAATTTTACAGAAGAAGACACGAGGCGAATAATTTGCATAAACCTTCTTTACTCTTCCACCAATAGCAGCAAAGAAATAAACAAAGAAAAATACAACCAATCAAAGTGTAACATTAAACATAAAACCAAGTGACAATGACACCCCATCCTCTTCTTTGGTGCGGGAAGGAAACAAGGGAATCCAAACACAGTCAGAAACTGGACATCAACGTGACGACCAAACTGGAACCAGAGAGCCATCGCTGAAAACACATTAGGGCAGCCCGGAACATGCAGTTAAACTGAAAAAGAAAGAGAACCATAACAGCAACTGCGATCATAGTAATGGAATTAAACATCAAGCACAATAAATGCAGACATCATTAGAAACAGATAAGAGCAACACACTAAAAAGAGAATGACCCACAACAACAAGGGAAGGGAGAGGAGGGAAATTATTCGCCTCCTGTCTTTAATAAAATTTAGATTATACCTTCACCAAGGCTAATATAATTTCTAATTTTACAACAAGACAGGAGGCTTCATAATTTGCATTTTTCACGCTCCACCAAGACAGAAGCGGCACGCGAGACCGGATGATAATAAAAGGTGCGGAAAGTAGACGCCCGAGACCAGTCAGTTGCCCTAAGAACATCTGATAAAGAGGCGCCCAAAGAGACAGCACCCGAAGCAGCTGCGCCCCTGACCGAATGAGCCCCAAAACTAGGGTCGATCCCAGCCAGCCCCAAAAGCCAACGGACCCATCTGTCGATAGTGGGAGCTGAAACAGGCCGAAATGGGTTACGTACGATATGAGGAGTTGAAAACCCCCTGAACGATGGGTCGCAGTAACCGAAAGATACTGCTGGACACAGCGGGCCACACGCCGAAAAGAGACCAGAGCGAGCAACACGGCGAGTTTAGCTGACAATTGTTTGACTGAAAGTAATGGGTTGTCCGGCCAGGAATGCAAGAAATCGAGAACCCTCTGTACATCCCAGAGAGAGGAATATTTGGGAGCCGGAGCCCGGGAAAGACGAGCCCCACGAAGAAGGCGACAAACTAGCGGACGCCGGCCGAGAGGCATTCCTTCCACAGGGGCGTGAAAGGCCAAAATAGCAGAGCGGAAAACATTCAAGGTACGATAAGATTTGCCCTGGGAAAAAGATGGGACCAAAAATTCAAAACCTCGGTTACAGCGGCTGAGAATGGATCATCCTGCCGTCCCATACACCAAGACACCCAGGATTTCCAAGCATAGACGTAAGCCCGTCTGGTCCCTGGGGCAAGGGCGTCCCGGAGTAAACCGTGAGCATGCTCCGAAAGTCGGCGCAAATTGCAGGATCGCCGGAAAGACTCCAAGCTATCAAAGGAAGACGCTGTTGTACAATGAGGGGGTGAAACTGCCCTGACGGGTCCAGGAGCAGGTGGGGTACCACAGGCAGCAGAAGTGGTTTGTCCGCACATAGTTCCAAGAGGGCTGGGAACCAAGGCTGAGCCGGCCACAGAGGGGTGATCAGCAACACCGACACCTTCAGCAGTCGGATCATGTGAAGAGTCCGAGGAATCAGTGCAAACGGGGGAAAGGCATAAGACCCTGAGGGAGGCCAAACCTGTAGGAAAGCGTCCACCGGCAAGCACTCCGGGTCTGGAAGCCAGCTGAAGAAATTTTCCAGTTGTGTGTTCAACCTGGAGGCGAACAAGTCTATTGAGAACGGACCGCTTATGGCATCCAGGAGCTGGAATACTGCGCTGTCCAATTTCCAGTCGCCGACATCCCTCCAATGTCGAGAGAACCAATCTGCTACCGCGTTGTTGGAGCCTGGTAGATATTCCGCCTTCAGGGTGATGCGGTTGGCGAGGCAGAAGTCATAAAGCTCTTTGGTGAGGTCTGTGAGCAGGCGAGAACGTGTGCCCCCCAGCCGATTGATGTATTGAACAGCCGAAATATTGTCCATCCGTAGGAGCAGACAGCAATTGGAATGGCCCGCAGCCAAGCTCTTGATGGCGAAAGAGCTGGCGATCAGTTCCAGACAATTGATATGTAAGTGTCTCTCCTCTGGGGACCAACATCCCCCCCGTCGCCCACGATGGTCCTGACGCCCCCCAACCTAAGGTACTGGCATCTGACTCTAAGACCAGGTCTGGGAGGGTTCGGAAAATGGCTCGACCATTCCAAGCCTCCATGTGACGTAACCACCACATGAGCTCTAGCCTCTCCTCTGCGGAGAGGGTAACTGTCTGGTCTTATGAAGGTAGCCTGCGAAGATACTCTGCCTTCAACCTCTGGAGCGCTCTGTAATGGAGGGGAGCCAGAAAGATCGTTGGATGGAGGCAGATAACAGGCCCACAATGCGAGCCAAGATGCGTAGGGGAATCAAGCTGGAGTGTAAGACCCTGCGGATTTCCTTCTTGATTGTGGTAATCTTGGATGACGGACGTTTCAGGACGGCAGACACGGAATCTATCTCGAACCCCAGGAATTGGATGACCTGGGACGGGGTGAGGATCGACTTTTCGACGTTGATGACAAATCCCAAGTCTTGGAGCCAAGAGGTGACGAATGCGGTGTACTGGAGCGCACAAGACTGGTCTAGGGGAAAAAATCAGAATATTGTCCAGGTAAATGATGGAACGGATCCCCTGGGAGCGGAAGAAGGCCATGATGGGCTTCATCAGCTTGGTGAAACACCAGGGGGCGGTGTTTCACCAAGCTGGCCAAAGGGCAGGCAGGTGAACTGCCACAGAGTCTGGTTCCAGAAGAACTGGAGAAAACGCCGGTGTAGGTGGTGGACTGGAACCGCCAGGTAGGCATCCTTGAGGTCTAAACGAGTAAGCCAGTCGCCCTCGAGAAGGAGGTCCCTGAGGAGATGAGTATCTTCCATTTTGAAGTGTCTGTAAGCAACGAAGGCATTGAGCTGTCTGAGGTTGATTACCGGACGAAACTCTCCCGACTTCTTGCGGACCAAGAAAATGTTGCTGACAAAGTGTGGAGATCCAGCGGTATCAGGGATACTGGACTGCAACGACAGTAATGGAGCGGAGACCAGTATGCAGGAGAAACAGGCACGGAATAGATAGTAAGTTCCAAAAACAAAGTCAAGGAGAAGCCAAAAATCGGTACACGGGTGAAGCAGCCGTTTAGACGCCAAGGCCAAGGAAGAACCGCAAGGATAAACCTAGGCAAGCCGGGTCTGGTACACGAAGGGTCAATCAATAGAGGAATCAAGGCAAGCCGGGTCTGGTACACAAAGGGTAGGTAAGTAGAGGAGTCAAGGCAAGCCGGGTCTGGTACACAAAGGGTAGTAATAGAGGAGTCAAGGCAAGCCGGGTCTGGTACACAAAGGGTAGGTAAGTAGAGGAGTCAAGGCAAGCCGGGTCTGGTACACAAAGATAATCAGCAAGAGAGAGCACTCAGAAGGTACGTATGGGAAGCACAATAACTGAGCACTAAGCAAAGCTCAGTGCTCGATTTTAAACTTGCTGCTCGGATACGCCCCGCCCCTAGGGGCAGGACAGTCTCCGAGCGTGCACACAGTGTTCCCAGAATGGCTTCACACGCTGGAGGAAGAAAAGAAGATGGATGCCGCAGCGATGGAACCCGTACCCGGTGAGTAGCTGCGGCGAATCCTTCCTGCAGGACCCTGACAAGCGGCGGGTTCTATAGTGCCCTTCTCTTGGAGTAGATGTAGTTCTGCGTCCACCAAAGCCTGTTGAGAGAGAGAAAGAAGGGGGGGACAAGGAAGTGCGGACTGGACAGGAGGATCGGAGAAGTCTATGAGGAAACCCCGAACCGATTGAAGGACCCATGGATCTAGAGAGACGAGGGGCCAGTTGTGGGAAAAGAGGGAGAGCCTGCCAGCAATTCTTGTAGGGAAATAAAGATTTGAAAATAAGGGACTCACCGAATCGCGCTCTCCCACGGGTGGAGCCACCGAAGCCTCTTCTGTTGGAGCCTCTGTTGGAGGACGGGAAAGGGGCTCGTAGCTGGTAGCCGGGTTGGTATGAGGAAGACTGGAAGTAGGCACGGGAGCCTCTAGCGGATGATCGGCTGGCGGCCCGGCTCCTCGGACGTCCAGCCCTGGCGGAAAAACGCTGGCCAGATGCAAAAGCCTTCCTCGTGGAAGGATGTAAAGATGTTGACGTGCTTGTTCAACTCTTTGATAAATGAATCCCCAAACAGGAGTCCTTCAGCAGTAGGCCCTAACTCCTTGGTTCCTAAGTCCATGAGCCGAGGATCAAGGCGTAGCAAAGCGGCCCGGCGTCGTTCAGTAGAGAGGGCCACGTTGGCATTGCCAAGCAAAATGACAGCGTTGGATCCATTTCCTGGCGAGGGAGGCATCCATAGGTGAAAATGTTTCGCCCCTCCTCTTATGGGGGACACCTCTCTTGAGCCGAAAGCCTCCCGGGAGCTCTTGAGTAAATCTGCAGAACCTTCAGAGTGGCAAGAGCAGATCTGGGAGAAGTAAATAATTCAGACACACACAAGGTGTTCGTTCTCAGTCACTTCTCAATTTATGCATTGTTGCGAGCGGGTTTAAATACTATTTCAGGGAGACTGCTACAAAACCATTCACAAAGAAAAATGTAACACTCAGCATATAGTTGGTACCACTAATCCACATCAAACACAGACTAAGGTAAAAAGTTCTTATTTACACAAGAGTAAATATGTTCCTAGTATATAGACAGGTAAACAAATGTTATCTCGTAACTTAAGGATGAGAAAGAAATCATTGACAAGACTTGTCTACGTTGGCAAAAAGTGTCTACAACAACATATATATTTAATACAAAATGGTGTTCATTTAAATTTCATATTTACAATAGGCATACCCGACATGACGGCTTTGTCGGCCATCAAAAACAATTGTGTTAGGGGGGCCTGCCACATCCAGTAGCTTATCTTGAGCACCCCGAATGCCCCATTCTGCCCCTTTCTTAGCGTCTCGGCCAGTCTTTGACATGTAAGTCGCCATGGTGGGGTCGAATTGTGGGGTTTTAAGGACCTTGTGCGGTAGAATTGGGCGAGGGCACTCAGCCGGTAGTTTGTTGCGGACCTCCCTCTCCACAGGCCTGCGGATCCACTTTACCAAGAAGTTGGAGATGTGGTTGGGAGTTGTCCACTCAGCGGAGCATGGGTGCCTGATGCGTTCTCGATCGAACCAAAGTTCACCCGCGGCGTCCAGGGTAGCAGAGTCGCCCCTAGTATCATTTGTGGCAGTAGGAGTAGGCCCGTAGGGGTCTGAATCTCCAGTAGTTTGGGGTGTCTCGCTGAACGTGTGAGAGGTAGGGAGATCTCGGTCGTCAAAATCCGAGTCGGAGTCCTGTGACTCCCCACGCCACTCGTCTAGCAGGGCGTATGAGCCACCTGCAGCCTCTCCTTCCTCAGATGAGGAAACATAAACATCCCCACTGAGCTCTGGGGCAGAGCCAATGGGGTTGCGCACAGCGCGGTGTTTCCCCTTGCTGGTGCCAAACAAGATACCCTTACGTGGGCGTTTGAGCCCTCGGTATCTGGATGGCCTGAGGCAGGAAACTGCTGGGAAGGCCGGGGAATAAGGGATAAAACCGCAAACGGAGCGGATGAAATGGAAACCGGCTATACGGAGGGATGGTGGCCCCACAAAAAGGGGCCACGGAAAAGGGGCAATCCCCAGAAAAACAAGGAGAAGCCACAATAAAAAATGTAATAAAATGACAAATATATATATATAATATATATATAAATAATGATATAAATAATAACAATAATAATATAAAACAATATAGGAAAATCATAAAATATATAAAGACAATAATGATTAGCCAAAGGTGATCTGACCTTGTTGGTGGAAGCAGCAAAGAAAGAGGATGGAGTGTCACTGTCACTTGGTTTTATGGTTAATGTTACACTTTGATTGGTTGTATTTTTCTATGTTTATTTCTTTGCTGCTATTGGTGGAAGAGTAAAGAAGGTTTATGCAAATTATGAAGCCTCCTGTCTTGTTGTAAAATTACATTAATTGGGGAGGTAGACATAGAATGATGACAGGCATATAATTGAATTGAAATAAACAATGGCTAGGACATAGAGCTGATATGGTCTAACAGGATTAACAGCTACTGGCTGTGTATTTATTTATTATATACACAGCAGTAGGGGGTACACAAAAGACAGTGAATGTCAGTACTAACACCTAGCACCTAACACATTAATACATTTCTTCACAACTTAGATAATCAGCCTTCTTCTTACACCAGGATGTCCAGCTGGCATTTACAGTTCTGAGTCTCTGTGAGGGAAATGTGGTAAAACATACAATAGGGGAGATCAGTGAAATTGGGTCACTGTACCCACTTCCCCAAGAACAGAACCCCTTCTAATGTCAGGGCCCATTGTCAGCAGGCTAGCCATCAGTCCCCCCAAAAGCCCCAGTCACAGAGGGTCACAGTTTTCATGAGTTTCGTTCGAGTTTTCACTCATGGTTGATTCGTATGAATGCACTAAACAGGCATTTTTGTTAAAAAATAACCTTCAGAAGAAAATGAATGCATAAGTCTCATAATTACTGCTAGAATTGACTAGCTTTATATTACGTAAATTGAGTGCAGATAACCTTTTCTGGACAGAGTGAATGAGAATGTAAAAGAGCATGAATGAGAGTATAAGCGAGCATGAATGAAAGTGTGAGAGAGTGTGAAAGAACGTGAATGAAGTTACAATGAATTTCATTTTTGAATGGACAAAAGTATTGGGACACCTGACCATTACACCAACAGGGACTTTTTTAAAGACATAGACATTAATATGACGTTGGTCTTCTCTCTGCAGCTATAACAGCCTTTACTCTTATGGGACGGCCTTCCTACAAGATTTTGGAGTGTTTTTGTGGGAATTCTTGGCTTTTGATCCAGTAGAGCATTTATGAGGTTAGACACAGATGTTGAACAAGAAGGGCTGGCAAACTATTTCTGTTCCAATTCATCCAAAATGCGTTCAATGGAATTGAGGTCAGGGCTCTGTACTAGCTGGTCAAGTTTTTCCACACCAAACCTATCCAACACGGTCCTATCCAAGGGTCTTCCCCAAACTGTTCCTACAAAGTTGGAAGCATAGCACTGCCGAAAATGTCTTGGTGTGTTGAAGCATTAAGATTTTCCTTCATTTCAAGTAAGTGGAAGTAAGAGGCCTAGCCCAACCCTTGCTTTCAATAATTAAGAGGTGTGTCCCAATACTGTTGTCCATATAGTGGTTCATAAAACAAGGTCCATAAAGACATTGAGAGCCAGGCCTTCTCGTCCGACATCAGTGCATGACCTCACATATGCTCGAATGGATGAATGGGGGAAAACAATCTCACAGAAACACTCCAAAATCTTGTGGAAAGCCTTCCCATAAGAGCAGGAGCTGTAATAACTGCAAAAGGGGGGGCAGCTACATATTATTGTCTAGGTATTTAGAATGCAATGTCATAAAAGTCCCTGTTGGTGTAATGTCAGGTATCCCAATACTTTTGTCCATATAGTGTATATATCCTTTCAGGTTAAATCCTAACATGGAAAGAGTTAAAATACTAGCATTTCAAATACCCAAGGGGTGACCAAAATGGAAAAAAGCGCACTTCCCAAATGTGGCCTTTTAGCCTCCATACAACCTGACAAATGTATGCATGGGTGGTATAACTGTACTCAAGAGATGTTGCTGAACACATATTAGGTTGTTTGACAGTGACATATACCAGGAGTGGTAAATTCATATCTGAAGTATAATGTGTGTGGAAAAAATTAATTTTAGTTTTAGTATTTAGTATTAGCAGATTTTTTTCATTAGTTTTTGCAGATGAGTAAAAGTTGTTTTTTTAAAAAAAAAAGTTAGAAAAAGTAATGTTTTAACAAAAAATCTTTTTATCATTTTTTATAGTAAATTAGATGATATGATAATAATAATGGTATCTAGCTAAAGAAAAAAACAATATATAAAAATATATATATAATATGTGTGGGAGCATGAAATGAGAATGAAAATGATGAAAATTACAGCTAAACAGAAACACTGAAAAATGTTAAAAGAGCCATTGTCCCACAATGTACTACAAGTAAGAAACAGTCTTGTCATTAAGGCGTTAAGGGATTAAGTAGCTATCTAATTACCCTAATCTCCTTTGTCCCTGTCACAAATTTTCTTGCCTATGGCACAACTGGTAGCTGTTTGTTCTCTAAAGAGAACAATTGCATACTGGGCCAACCTGGGAACCATTTTAAGTGTATGTAGGGACAAAGCACCTTAAAGCCTCATAGTTTCTGAGGTGCATATGCCCCACTAGGTCACTCTGGGAATGCTTCATAATTTTAACATTAATTTTTTTATGTAGACAAACAAAAACAGACTGAAACATAAAAGTGTTGCAAATTAAGGCTTGCTTATTATTTACAACAAAGACAAAACTTTGATATGGCATCCCCCCTGCTAGTTCTGTATTTGGCGATTGCCTTGCCAGGCACAACTCTCTGATGAGTGATATTTTGCTCTTTCGCTACTCCTGGTCTTTATCAGCAGAGTGTTTTATAGAGGTCCTTTTGATTATTTTTACTTGATATTTATATTTGTGATCTTGATATTTTTGCTATGTGTATAATTATTGTGTTTATTATTATCTATTTTATTAGCTTTGTATTGAATTTTTATTAAGTTATGTATGTCTATATGTATTTATTCAAATTATCTATTTTTATATTTATTTAAACCCTTCAGTCCCCTATGGACGTACCGGTATGTCCAAAAAACGCATCCCAAGAATCCCATGTGGACATACCGGTACGTCCTGCCCTTCTTGCAGCTGTTGTGACAGGCTGAACTCCCCCCTGACAGCAGAAGCCAGCATCGCCTGCTTTCTGCTGCCCGATCTGATGTAACAGTTTCCGGCACAAAAGCCGGAAAACTGTTACATTTTTAAACACCAGTCGCAAGATTGGGCATTCCCTTCCGGGTCAGGTCACTGCTGACGCCACCCGGAAGGTCATCAGAACACAGGATATCCCCTGCAGGGTCTGTGATCTCTATGCAAGTCCCCACAGTGTGATTGGTGCAGGGGGATCGCAGGGAGGAGAGTGAAAAACAATGTTTCGCACCCTCCTCCCATGCTGAAAAACTAAACTGAGAAAAAAAAGGTTAGTGATTAAAAAAAAAAAAAGTAAAATACAATATATAATAATTTAAAAATATATATAATAAAGTGAGCTAAGTGATGTCATTGTGACATCGCTGGCATTAATAACATGTTCAAGAGGTCCCTAAGAGGACCTCTAACCATTTTTTAAAAATATATAAAAAAGATAATAAAAAAAGAAAAAAACCTTCCACCCCATTGCCCTAACACAACACCTACCCAGTATAACCATCCTGCACCCATTCACAACCCACAAACCCGTTAAGCCATAAGCATACAAATTCTACAAATAATGGATTCAAAGGGAAAATTTATAAAAAATAGTTTTTTTCCCCTGAACTGGCAGAGCAAAATGCCAAAATTGCTCCGAGACTTGAGGTACCAAAAAACCCTGGGAATGAAGGGGTTAAGCGCTGTCTCTTGAGTGTTTTTTGCTTTTATAGGTTCTCCCCACCTTCTAGGGAGTTTCTTATTTTCAGCATTATACTGGTTGTTATCCATCTTTAAAGTCCAATTTATTTCCTTTTGCATGGTTGGTAATTATATGCTATTTTTATTTCACATTTAATAATTGATTATTCAATATTTTTTGGGTGTTGCTCTGTTTACAATTGAGCGCTGTATCCTAATTTCTTCTTCCCCTGCTAATGTGGCATTCCTTCTCCCTGAGGACAACTGCCGAGCAGGGGAGGGCTGGCAGCCTAAAGCCTGGGGGCAGGTCTACTCAAGTGGCCCATTGCGCCACCAAAGCGTCTGCAAGCAACATTGAAAGTGGCCATTGTGCGGCAGTCACTCCACCGGCCCAACGAAATTAAAGCGGACGGCGTGCACGCACAGCAGTTCTTCATCCCACCCCTTTTAAGACGTGGGACGAAGAGCTGAGGCACGGCCATTGGGCCGCATGACGCAGGGGCGTACCTAGAGTATTTGGCACCTGTGGCAGATCCTGTATGTGGCACCCCCACACACACACACACACATTTAAACTGCATAGTTTCTATGGCTAGGCAAACATTGACAGGGGTACAGCATAACTGTTATCATTATATACTGAGGAAGACATTGACGGGGGTACAGCATAACACCTATCACTATATATTGAGGCAGACATTTTGACTGGTGGTACAGCATAACACTACCATCTATTACTGAGGCAGACAGAAGGTGGTACAGCATTACTGCTATCATTATATACTGAGGCACACATTGACTGTGGTACAGCATAACACCTATCATTATACACTGAGGCAGACATTGACGGTGGTACAACACAACTGTTATCACCATATACTGAGGCAGACATAGATGGTGGTACAGCATAACTGCTATCATTATATACTGAGGCAAACATTGACAGTGGTATAGGATAACTGTTATCTTTATATACTGAGGCAGATATTGACGGTGTTACAGGTTAACTGTTATCATTATATACTGAGGCATGCACCGACAGTGTTACAGCATAACACCTATCACTATATACTGAGGCATACATTGAAGGTTGTACAGCATAACTGTTATCATTATATACTTAGGGATTACGCCGTACCACCGTCAATTTGTGCCTATCACTATACATTGAGCAAGACACTGACAATACTGCAGTACAACCCCTATCACTATATACTAAGCCAAACATTGATGTGGTGTAGGCCTACCACTTCAGTGACTGGCTTAGTGTAGGGATGCACCGAAATGAAAATTCTGGACCGAAACTGAAAATTCAGCATTCACTTGGCCAAAACCGAAAGAAAAGCCTTTTATTAAAAGTGACACACCAAAATTAGACAAAAAAATCAATAACAATATTAATATATATATTATTAACAGCAATCACAATCCTATCATGCCCAGTTTCTAACATATATATATATATATATATATATTAATACTGTTATTGAATTTTTCTGTCCAATTTTGTTGTGTAATTTTCTTTTATTAAAAGTGTTGTTAACACACCACTTGGACAAAAAAATATAATTGATAACAGCAATCACACTCCTATCATGCCTAGGCAGTCAGTACATGCTGGAATCTGGGCATGATAGGAATGTGATTGCAGCCTCCTTATGCCATGCTATCCCCCCACACTTACACATCCATGCTTCTGAAATCATCATTCACAAACATTCAGCATAAACTACAGCATAAAACCCATCACTCTCACACACTTACTAATCCATTCTCCCTGAATATTTTGCTACCTTTCCTCTGTCCTTCCTCCTCTTCGCTCTTCCTCTTCTTCTGTGTCCTGTCTTTCCGGCGCAGTGAGCGCGGAAGATGGTGGGCTTGGCTTCAGTGTTGTGCACCGGGGTTTGACATCAAGTCCCGACGGACAGCCACAGTTGCTGCGCGCATCGCCTCTGGAGGCGTGCCGGCGAGGTGGAAATTCAAGCATAGTGTCATCTGTAGAGTCACTGTCTGACGATTCTGATGTGTTAGAATTGTCAGAGGTCAAGCGGGTAGCTGTGCCTTGGTAGGGGTGTTTCGGCTTGAGCTGGGGGAGTGGTCAATCTGCGGTGCTCCTACCTGGCTCTGCTGAGAAAAAGGGACAAAATTTATTGACCCCCGGGTTAGCCCCCCATATTACATTTTTTTTACAAAAGATCATGGTATTTGTTAGATCAGGTGTGATCAACTGTTTTTTTCGTTAGATCTACTCTAAAATAGGCAATATTAACAATCTTTTTCCGGGGGGCTAACCCGTAGCCAGCCCCCCCCTCAACAAAATTTTCAACAAAATATTACTGATTATGATAGCTCTGCGTTAGATCAGGTTTGATCAGACACAATTTTTGTTAGATCTACTCTGATTACTGAGATATTGCATATTTAATGCCCCCCTTGACTGAAATTTGGAGTTTTTTTAATGGATTTTGGTAGATATTCGGTAAGATCAACAGTTTTTTCGTTAGATCTATCACGCAGGAGGCGGTATTCTCAATCCTATTTCATGTGCGGGGGATGGGAATACATATGGGTTACGCCCCCCTCAACTGAAATCTGTAAATGTTTTTATGGATTTTGGTAGATATTCGTTAGATCCGGTTAGATCAACTGTTTTTTTTCGTTAGATCTATCAGACAGGAGGCGGTATTAACAATCCTATTTTGTGTGCGGGGGCTGGCAATACATACGGGTTGGCCCCCCTCAACTGAAAATTGGAAATGTTTTTATGGATTTTGGTAGATATTCGTTAGATCAACTGTTTTTTTCGTTAGATCTACCAAGCAGGATGCAGTATTCACAATCCTATTTTGTGTGCGGGGGTGGGTATACATATGGGCTGGCCCCCCTCAACTGAAATTTTGAATTTTTATTCCAAATTTCAGTTGGAGGGGCAACCCATATGTATTCCCATCCTCCTGCATACAAAATAGGATTGTGAATACCGCCTCCTGTGTGATAGATCTAGCGAAAAAAACAGTTGATCTAACCAGATCTAACGAATGTCTACCAAAATCCATTAAAAAAATCCAAATTTCAGTTGGGGGGGGCCACCCCATATGTATTCCCATTCCCCCGCACACAAAATAGGATTGTGAATACCGCCTCCTGCGTGATAGATCTAACGAAAAAAACAGTTGATCTAACCGGATCTAACGAATATCTACCAAAATCCATTAAAAAAAATTCCAAATTTCAGTTGAAGGGGGACCAACTCGTATGTATACCCATCCCCCGCACACAAAATAGGATTGTGAATA
>VKOC01000004.1:28507338-28529857 GCA_009364415.1 Spea multiplicata
CAGAGCCATACACTGACTGTGGTACAGCATAACTGCCATCACTATATACCGTGCCAGACATTTACACAGGTATAAGGCTAGGTTTCCACTTGTTTTTTTTTGCTAAAAACGCCAATAAAAACGCCAATAGCGCCACCTGGCGTTTTTTTAGTGAAAAAACGCTGCAGCCAGATGTTAGCTGTTCTTCAATAGAAAATCGCAAAATGCCATTTCCACTTGGCGTTTTTCTGTTTGGCGTTTTTTCAGTCCTGTTTGGCGTTTTTCTGCTTTTTTGGGCTCTGTGGCAGTTTTTCAAAATCGCAGCATGTTGACACTCTGGCGTTTTTTGCAAGGAAATCTTGGCGTTTTTCTCCAATAGAAGTCTATGGGAGAGAAAAAACGCCATGAAAAAGCCATGTGGGTTTTGTGCCTTGGCGTTTTTTATGGCGTTTTTTCCACAGTTACAATGCAGAGGATGGACCCAGTATCTGTGTGTCCTACGAGAAATAGGCTGGAAACAAACAGTTTCACACAAAACAAAGTTCATATTGAATTTTACACCATTTGGAACAAACAAACAAACATACCCGGCGCATCAACTGGATCCTGCGTGCCAAAAGCAACAGCAAACAATTTGCACCATCATTTGGGGCAAATCTTCTTAGAGGAGCAGACATTCGGAATAAAGCATGCCTTACAAACCACAGAAAAGAGAAAAAAGGGTCCGCCGGGGCGTTTAAGTAGAACTCTACCAAGTAAATGACATCAGGAGAGGGCAGATACTTGCCATTTATCCTAATCCCTTTTAGCTGAGTGAAACATCTAACTTGTAAAGGCTGGAAAAACTGCCTAAGGTAAAAAAAAAAGCAATTTCCACAGAAAGGCTAAAACGCCAGAAAAAACTCCATAAAAAACGCCAAAACGCAGGAAAATGCAGTGGCAGTTTTCTTGGCTTTTTTCCTGGCGTTTTTCATCAAGAAAAAAACGCAGGACAAAAACCCAAGTGGAAACCTAGCCTGATACACACAAACACTTTTACAGTAACTCACTAATTCACACTTTAATTCAGACAACTCATCCACACATTAACTCATGCACTCCCTAATTCAGACAATTCATCCACACATTAACTCATGCCTCTCCCTCATTCAGACCAGTTCATCCACACATTAACTCATTTTGCTCTCCTTTCATTCAGGACACTCATCCCCATATTAACTCATGCTCTCCCTCATTCAGACAAACTCATGCTCTCCCTTTATTCAACAACTCATCCACATATTAACTACCCTTCTAACCTCCCTCTTCCTCCCTATCACTTTCTAACCCCTCTCCCTTCCCTTATCACTTTCAACCCCCTCTCCCTTCCCCCTACTCACTTTCTAACCCCTCTCCCCCTTTGTAGTTCTCTCACCTTGAGGTCCAGCGACGGGAGCACAATTCTTCTGTCTTCCTGCACTGCTGCGGTGCCCGCTGCTTTACTGCTGAGCTCCAAAATATGACATTATATTACGGCGCTCAACATGAAATGCCGGCACCGGGACGGAGGTAGAGGCCTCGTGGAGGAGAATGAGGGGCCTTCACTTCTACACTCACTAGCATTAACGCTATAACTCACACTTCAACCTATAACATTTTTCCATCCACATACCTGCCAACACACCCAACATTTTCGTGGACAGTACAGATTTTTTCCAGTTCTGTCCCATCAAATTTAGCTAAAATAGGTAAGCTAATGCACGTAGGTAGGTATAGCTGGGTAGGGTAGCACTACAACATTAAATAAATATAGTAAAGTAAATAATAAATATAACTTTAAAATTAAATAAACCCCTATTTTTTTAACACCCATTAAAATTAAAATTACATTATTAGACATAATACATCTTTAACGAAAACAGTGCACTGCTACTACTCTTAAACATAACCGTACATTAACCCTAAACTATTTTTAGTTCTTTCCCCACATTTTTCCATTCGCATACCTGCCAACACACCCAACATTTTCGTGGACAGTCCTGCTTTTTTCCAGTCCGGTCCAGTAAAAGTTGGGTTGTTGCAAAGTATGCCATTGTAAATAGGTAACATATGTTAGGCATGTATTTAAAAGTGGTCTAAAATCGATTTAAAAGTGTAAAATAATCTCTATTTTTTTATTAAACATCTATGGATGTGTGACTGTGTATGATAAATAAAGAAGGCCAGACAAGACAACTGCTCGGAGGAACTTGGCCCTCAGTTTCGGGCAATGTGTATTGTGTACACCTCGGATAGCACCATGAAGGTACGCGTGTGCAACTCTATTGGTCATTTTGGCAGGGGGCTCACCTGCCATCAACGAATGAAGTACATTAAGATGTCTAAAAAAGCCAACTTATGATTATCTGCCACCATTTTAAACTTATTTGAAGTGGAGACAGAATTAAAAAAAAACAAAAACTATTGAGAGACTCCAATGTGCAGCTCCACAACACCAGCACATCATCAATATAGCGATACCATTTGACCACATGTTTTTTAAACAAATCACTAGGATAGATGAATCTTTCTTCTAGATCAGCCATAAAAATGCCGGCATATGTGGGCGCCACATTGGAGCCCATCGAAGTACCCTTCAACTGTAAATAAAAATCATTCAAAAACACATAATTCTTTGTCAAAACCAAAGTCTATAATTGCATGAGAAAACTTACAACCTCATCCCTAAAATCTAATCTCTGAAAGGCCAACCTAGTAGCCTCAAGGCCATCCTCATGTCTGATGGAGGTATATAAGCTATTTACATCAAAACTAACTAGAGTTATATCTTCCTTAACATCAGACAGTTTCTCTAAGATATCACTGGAGTCCCTCGCATACGATTTAATTTCCGTTAACACTGAATTTGGTCCAAGAATTGTGCCAAAGGTGATAACAGAGACCCTATTCCTGCCACAATTGGTCTCCCCAGGGGGTTCACTATTGATTTGTGTATCTTAGGCAACATATGTAGAGTAGGTACTACAGGATGTATCACAACTAAAATGTTAAACAGATCCTTATCAATTATATGCACCGCCATCGCTTCTGTAAGAATAGCTTTAATTTTCGCCTATAACACCAAAGTAGGATCCCCAGCAAGTTTCTTATATGTGAATTCATCACTTAATTGTCTAGACACTTCTTTCACATAGTCCTTTCACAATCACCAGTTGTTTATTCTGTCTCAAATCCCTTAGAGCAGTGGTTCTCAACTCACCCTGTCTAAAGTGGGTCGCGGAGGGTCAGGACCGGACTGGAGGCATACCAGGAAAATTCTACACATTCTAGCGGCAATCTGCGAGCCGCAGGCTGTCAGGACTGCGGCCGCAACAATCAGGGCCATCAGGTAGCCTCCGGTCCGGCATGTACTTTAGTATTACGCCCCGACCGCAAAGCAAGTTGCTTTATTACTTTGCGGTCTCTGTCTGCTCCTAGTGGGAGCTGAATAAAGTTTTTCTCTGATTGCTCCTCCCCTCTTCCTGCTTCCTTTCCACTCCCTCATCTTTTCTGAGGTAAGTATATATTTGTTTAGTGTACTACTTATGTATATGTATATATAATATATTATTATATTATATGTATTATAATTTCTCTGCTGTCCTATTGCCTCTGTCCCACTAGGAACAGCCAGTTCCTCCTCACAGTTCTGCCCCACACACTCCCTGTCCCAACACACCCCTGTCCCCTAACTCCCCACCACAGCCTATGGCACCATCTCTGCCTCCAATTACCCCCACACAGGCCAGTTACTCCTCAGAGCCCCAGTTTACCCCCACACCACAACCCTGTTCACCCCACCACAGCCCCTTATGCACCATCTCAGCCCCAGTTACCCAGACACCACAACCCCTGTCCCCCCACCCCCATTAATGCTGTGATTACTGCATTATTTATTGTGCAAAGTATCTGTTTGTTTACTGTTGAAAAAGTGCAAAATATATATATATACCGTATTTGCTCGATGATGCGACAAGGTTTTTTCCAGAGCAAATGTTCTGAAAAATACCCCTCGTCTTATAATCAGACCTCAAATGGGTCTGACTATGAGACTAAGATCCAGATCCCCCGCAGCGATGCAGGGGACCTGGATCTCCTGTCCCCCCCCCCCCAACTTACCTGCGCTTCTGAGTCCCCGGTGCTTAGTCCAGGCAGCGTGTACGATCACTGTAATAGTTGTTAAATGCCTGGCCAATATCATCCGGAGTTTCGATGATTTTAGATATTCTACTCGCTGATCTTTTATTTTTAAGTCAGGATTTTATCTGCTTTATTTCCCCTTATAATAGCTCTTCAGTTTTAAATTATGAATAGCTTTTTTGACCCTATCTTCCAATTTAGTATTTATTTTTTGTTTTCGATCCTTGATTTCAACTAAATTATCTTCTTTGGGAGTAGTTTTTTAATAGATAATCTCTATTTTATTTATTTCTTAATATAAAGACAAGAAGTAGCACCTACTATTCTATTGCCAATCTCTAAAACCTTGAAACTGTGGTCCAAACATGTATTCTCTATTAAAATCGATTTCTTCACTTTCTTAATCATGGTAGCACAGCCCAGACATAGGTCAATCCTAGAGTAAGAACCGTGTACTCAGGATAGATGGGAATAATCTTTTACTGAGGGATGAAAAGTACGCCATATATCGAAGAGGTCTGTTTTTTTTACCAATAGTTGTAAGTTTTTTGGCTTGTTTAACTAAGGTTTTATCTATCGGGCCATCATTGGGAGTATGAAGTTAAAATCACCGGCTATCAATAAGCACCCTTTTTGAATCTTTTCAGCTCTATCAAGAATTCTTTGGAAAGTCAAATTAGGATTCTTCTTTGCGAGGTCATTAATTAGGGTAAAGATAGAATCCTCTATTTTACATAGAAGAGTAATAAAATGTCCTTGGCATTAACGTTGAAAGACTGCTTTGCTCTGAGCTGATTTCTGTACCTGAGCGTGTTCCTTTGCCTGAACCCGTGCCTTTGCCTGAACCCGTGCCTTTGCCTGAACCGAGCCCTGTGCCTGTTTCCTGCCGAGCTGTGCCTGTTCCTGCCTGAGCCTGTGCCCGAGTTCCTGCTGAGGCCTTGCTGCCGTTCCTGTCTGAGCCTGTGCCCGTTCCTGCCTGCCTCGTGGCCCGTTTCCTGCTGGCTTGCCCGTTCCTTGCCTGAGCCTGTGTCCGCTTCTGCCTGAGCCTCGTGCCCTGTTCCTGCCTGAGCCTGTGCCCGCTTTCCTGCCTAGAGCTGTGACCCTCCTGCCTGAGCCTGTGCCCGTTCCTGCCTGAGCCTCTGCCCGTTACCGTACCCGTGCCTGAGCCGGTACTCGTGCATGATCCACTACATGAGCTTAAGCCTGTACCCGTGCACGAACCAGTACACGTGCCTGGCCCGGTACTACTCTGTTCCCGTCCGCCCTGCCAGTGGGCCTCCGTTCCCGTCTGCCCTGCCAGTGGGCCTCCGTTCCCGTGCCTGAACCTGTGCCTGAACCTGCCTCAGCTCCCGTCTCTCTGCCTCAGCTCCTGAGTCTGTACCTGCCTCAGCTCCTGTCTCTCTGCCTTTCTAGTCCTGCTATTCTGTCTGTACCTATCTCTCTGTCACCATGCATAAAGGGGTACAGACAGAGTTCCCTGTATCCCCTGCACATGGACTCCTACCAGACCTCCTCGTCCGGGTCCTGACAAAAACAATGGCTACTACCGTTAAAGAGGCCTGAATTATTAATGGAAATTTCTCCCCCCCATAATTGTTTATCTGTATTTTTCCAGTGGGTCTCTTGAATGAAACCCACTTGTATATTCTTTTTTATTAATGTATTATAAAGCAGTTTTTGGAGCAAAAGCTCCATTTAAGCTCCTTCCGAATCATATTACCTGGACAGAAACTAAGGTACTCTGTGTCAAAGGCGCAGTAGGCAAAATTTAGCGGTAGAAGCCTCTACTTTGATTATATAAAACCCGGTCTATTATAATCCTAGCTAGATAGGGGATAAAGGAGAATAGATTCAAGTAGACACACACACACAAAAAACAACAGACAAAGCAGGTTTTAGTGATTATTACTAACTTGATAGGAGTCTTAATATGTTTTCAAACACAAACTACTGATTTAATGTGACTGTCTTCTATTTTAGGGAAAGAAGACTTTTGTTATTTCTAGGTTAACTTACTTTTATGTGTCAATAAATATAAATTAATCAAGCGAAGAGTCAAAATCTAGTAAGACTTTAACTACGTGTCAATACATAAGGTATGATTATTTAATCCAAAAGGGGAAGAAGAAGAAAAGTCTAAAGTGACTTGATTATAATAAAAGCTAATTGATTTGACTTAGAATATAAATCTTTGTTGAAAAAGCCTATTGACTAATCACCTTGTGAAATAACTCATTAGAGTTGCTTATCTAACCCATTTTTGACACCTTTAGTAAAAGGAAACAACAGGAGGTGAGGGGGGGGATTAATTGGTGGAAAAAATAAATAACGTTTTTCTTTCACTCCCTTTTTCCTTTGTCATTATCGATTACATTATTTAAATGATTCCCATTTAAATGTATCATGTGAGAAGCTAAAATTCTTAAAGTAAATTTTGCATTTTGCAGACTTAAATATAACTATTAATTGTTTTAACAGAAAATAGTGCTCTCCGATGAAAAATATCAAGATTCCATCTTGTGAAATAAAAAAAAAAATTCTACCCGATTGTCTAACAAAACACCGTAGTTGTAGTCTAAGTATTGCGACTTTGGGAAGTAATCCCAAATTAAATACGAAATAATATCGTAAAACTACTTAAACCAATCTAAAGCCAAGTTTATAGTGCCCAATAAATACAGCATTTTTGTAAATAAAAATAGAATAATAGCTAAGTACATATATATATATATATATATATATATATATATATATATATATATGGTTATATATATTTATATGTATATATATACATATATCACCAGACATTCGCAGAATCTATTTAATGTTTTTCAGCTTTAACCAGTCCTTAACTTCTCCTGGAGAAGAATTGTTCAGCTGAATTTCCAAGTAATTGCAATTTTTGATAAGGGGCACCAACTGAATCTTATCTTATTTCGCCATAATATAGTCGTGACAGTATATGGTTTTCTCTTCATTCTTGTGGTGTATAGAATATCCGCTAATGGAATCACACCTTTACATTTTCCTTCATGTGAGCTCTTCTGTTTGCTAATTTTATAAACTTGCTGTTTAAAGTGGTGTGAATGAAAGCAAACCAGTATGTCTCTCGGCACTTCTTTTGGAAGGGATTTTGGTCTAGGAATCCTAAAACAGCTGTCAATAGACTTCTCGTAACAAACGAGGACCCAGGAATTGAAAGTACTCTTTCAAAATTGAAAAGAGATCTTTTTGTTAATTTTATCTTCTAGGTTGCCAATCTTAACTACCATTGATTCCATTTGGCTTGTGGTGAGGAGTTTAAAGTCAAGTAATATATTAACCTGGGATTGAAGTTCTTTAGATTTATTTTCCATTTCTTTCATTTTAGTGACTACTGCATTAATCTCTTTTTGAAATCACTTAAATTGTTAGACATTTCTTCTTTTAGTTCAGCCACCACATCTTGTAAACTTGAGATTAGTAATTCTGGTGTAATTGATTCCTTTTTTTTTTTTTTAAATATTTTATTATACAAATAAAAGTACATTAACAGTGACATAACAAAAGTGGTACCTTGAATATGGAAGCTTTTCGTTTCTCAAAAATTTATATAGGTCTTAAGATATGTCGATACTGAATCTTAATAATTCCTTAATATTAATCTTACATTTCCCACACCTTCATATAATTTATTTTACCAAGGTAACTTATAAATCTATCTTTCTAATACTGATTTTTGTCAACTGTTACTAACTAAATAGATGAAGTATAGGCTAGGTTATTCTTAGGATACCTCCCAGTCATAAATCATCCCCATAAATGGGAAGAAGAAAAGAAGAAGAAAAAAAGAAAGATAAGAACAGGCTAACAGGAGATGGATACAGATCAAAGAGTAAGAAGAAAATAAGAAAAAGAAATACTGAAATAATAATTAAATAATTATAATAATTAATATTAAAGAGGTTTACTCACATTCGTACTCATTCTCACCATTCATTCCTTAGGCATTTTCATTCTTATATAGTTTATACTCTCTTAGATTCCGTGTCTTTAAGAAGGTGTTGGATTAGGGTATTTTGTCATCCATGGTCTCCAAACTTTATAAAATTTATATAGTTTATATTGTGCTTGATAGTATCCGCGCTCCATTAGACATTGATGATTAATTTGATTAATAACTTGTTCTATATTTATTGATCTAATTTGTAGCCAGTGTCTTGCTATTATTATTTTCATAACCAACACACATTGAGTAAACAATGCTTTCTGAGTATAGGAGAGGTTAATCAAATTCAGATGTAGCAGAGCCTTATCTGGAGTAGGTATTATATGACAATTTAGTATTCCCGATATGATCTTAAATAACTCGGTCCAGGTTTTCTGAAGCTCATTACAATGCCACCACATATGCATATATGTACCTTTTTCTCATTCACACCTCCAACACGTAGATACCGCGTTAACATTAAATTTCGCCAATTTCTCTGGTGTCATATACCATATTAGGCTAACCTTGTACTGGAGTTCTATCATATTTAGACAGTGTGAAAATTTACTAACTTCCACTATACTACTTATCCAATCTTTTTGTTTTATTTGGAATCTCAAGTCTTGTTTCCAAGCTTTTAAAGCAGAGTTTTCATCTGGAGATTCTTATTCTTCTAATAGAAGATACCACTTTCTCATACACTGGTAGAATTACCTCACGGGAGAACATATAATTTATCTTTTGATTTATCATCGATTCTTCACTATCATATAGATGGAGTTTTAAGTAGTGGCTTATTATACATACATTAAAAGATTCTGATTTATCAAAATCCAAATCTTCCGATAATCGAGAGAATGGGTTTAGTTTTTTTAGTGTATAAATATCTTCAATTCTCTTATTTCTAAAATTGTTCCATTTTCTAAGACTTTGTTGGGAAACGTTATTTTGAAGGGTTTCCAAAGGTGCTAATTATTTTATTATGGCATCCTATTCGATGTTTAAAGGCAAGCCAGAACTCAATTGCACTTTTTAAAGATATCGGGAGCATATTTATAATTGATTTCATTCTATCTTGATGCTTCCATAGTATACATTCTAAATTATTCATTCCCAACAGTTCTTGTTCAACTAAAAACCAATCTTCTTTTGTACTGTTTTTATATTGTAACTTTAATATATGCATTAAAATGCTCGCCTGTGCATATCTTCGGAGGCATGGGACATTCAGCCCTCCTTTATTTTTGCTTGTATAAATAACTTTTTTTTGAGATTCTAGGTTTCTTGTCTGCCCGGTGCTTGTCTGTAAAATCAGAGGATGATTTATCTGTTAAGTCTTTTGTGCTTTGGGGTGAGAAAAAAGTCTCTTATCCAGTTTTGTGTCCTGTTTACCACATTTTGTTTGGGGTTTGAGATCTTGCTTTCTTGAAGCCATTTTTTAATTCCCAGTAGATTTCTTCCTTAATATCAGGCTTATTTATTCATCGATACAGGGCTTTAATTAGCAAATTAGCAACTTGTAAAAATACATCTATTGGATTTACCCCCCCCCCCTTTTGTTTTTTCACCTAAGATATCCTGAATATGGTGTTTAAATTCGGAAGTATTTCTGTGACAAATTCTTGCAAATTCATATAAATAAGCTTGTATAGAATTTCATATACAATCTTGTCCTTAAACCCCCTTTGAGCTGTTTGATTCTTTGCAGCAACTTTTCTCACTCTTATTCATTGATTTTTTTTTTAAACTTCATAAATCCTTCCCCTTTCGTCTCCTTCTCCCCTCAGACCTCTCTCTCCCTTATCCACCGTAATGGAGTATAATGAAACTTTGTCCAATTGTATGTAGTCAACAAAGCAAAAAAAAAAAAATAATAATAAAGCTCTTACTCAACGGAAATCACTCAAGTCCACGGACGGCACTGGTGGAGGTTTTCCAGGCTCTCTGTTTCTCCCCAGCAGCTAGACCTAGTGATGTCCGGATCATGAATGAATCGTTCATTTGATCCGGTTCTTTTTAGTGATCCGGATGAATCGGTTCAGTCTGTGAATCATTCAGCTGTAACCTGATCCTAGAGCTGTGAGTCATCTGCAGAGCACTCAGACACAGACTCTGGGGTCAGGTTACAGCTCATTAATTCACAGAGGAACGATGACTCATAGAGTCAGAGACTCGTTCAATGATTCGAATGATCCGAAGAGTCGAATGATCCGAAGAGTCGAATGATCCGAAGATTCGAATGATTCAAATGATTCGAATCTTACAGGGATCCGGATCTTACAAGGATCCGAATCTTACAGAGATTCGAATCATTCAGAGAATATTACTGATACCATACTTTTATAAATAAATACATTAATAATGTTCACACTGCCCCCAGGATTTAGATTCCCCTGAGTTTGCCCCCCTTTACCTATAAGTGCACCTACAGTTAACTTTATTAAATTAATTAAATTAACCCTCAGTCATCAGCATAAAATTAACCCTTATACCCCATCAACCATAACTGCCCCTGAAATTAACCCTAAAGACCCCATTAACCATAACGGCCCCTGAAATTAACCCTAAATACTCCATTAACCATAACTGCCCCTAAATTAATTGCATGTACTCCAGATAAATTACCTAATAAATTGGTATGGTTGATGGGGTCTTTAGTGTTAATTTAGGGGCAGTTATGCTTAATGGGGTGTTTAGGGATAATTTAGGGGCAGTTATGCTTAATGGGGTCTTTAGTTTAGTGTTAGGGCCATGTTATGCTTAGATTGAGGTTTTAGGGTTAATTTGGGGGGCAGTTTGTGCTTAATGGGGTGTTTAGGGTTAATTTGGGGGCATTTTATGCTTATGGGTGTTTAGGGTTTAATTTGGGGCAGTGTTATGCTTAATGGGGTGTTTAGGGTTAATTTGGGGGAAGTTATGCTTAATGGTGTGTTTAGGGTTAATTTGGGGGGTGTTAAGGGTTAATTTTAGGGGCAGTCATGTATTATTTATAACAGTATGGTAATATTATCTGACTGATTCGAATCCCAATGAAGGCAGAGAGTCGTTCAAAGATCCGGATCTTACAGTGATCCGGATCACTGTAAGATTCGGATCCCTGTAAGATCCGAATCTTTGAACGACTCTCTGCCTTCATTGACATCACTGGAGGCAGGGGGGAGGATTCATAATGAAAGGGGCGGGGCCAATCGTTAGTGTGCCTGCACGGAGTTACTGGAAAACAGTAACTCCTGTGAGTCACACTGAGTGATCCGAAGATTCGGATCATGAATCGGATCATTTCAGTGAACGAATCGAAATGATCCGATTCACTTTAATGATCCGAACTTCCCATCACTAGCTAGACCTCCGAACAGATCTCAAGACCGGCATTTACCTGCCATAAATCAAAGGCATCTACCGCTCCTAGGATCCGCCTCCTGGAGCGTCAGCACGTCATCACGCTCCCGACTCTTCTTCTTCTACTTTTTAACCTAACTCACTCTAACATCTAACACATACAAAAACACACACAGCAACTTTAACACCATACCCTAAAACATATACAAATAAATACACAGCTGGTTTAAATGAGATACATTAAGATGTTGCAACAATATCAGAGGCGGGGTCTCAGGGTGAGTCATTTCATCTCAGGTATGATAATCACATAAACCACTTATCTACATAGGAAATGTTATATGAATGCATTTAATTTATATTATACATCAGTTATGGTAAGCTACATTAGTAGCCCATATTTATCACAACATATTTATGGTACAGACAGTAATGTAATAGTTTCCAGTGGGCTTTCACTGAAGCAACTCTTTACTTTCATGTTTTTTTGTTCAAAGTATATAAAATAAATGTTTTACAATCTTATGATGAAGCCAAATCTCAAATTTAAATTTCAGGGACGACAAATAAAATCCACTTTAAATTACTTCGAACTACCTTGGTCTTTTACATATTTCCTTCATATGCAGACCCATTGGCATTTTTTTTATTCCCTTGCAGCCTTCAGACGGCTAATAGCAGTTGTTATGTTAGTGTTGGCAGGTTGAAACTAATGGCTTCCTTCTCATTTCAGGAACTGTCAGATCAGTGACTTTGATCAGCCGAGAAATTTCAACTTGCCAAGTACTTACTTTTGTTTTATTGCTTTGTTTCAGATCATTGCCAGAGGAAAATTTAACTGGTTGAGACTTTAGAAAGAGAATATGCACATATTCTGCTTGCTGTTCTATGAGGAAAACATTATTTTGATTGTCGTACAGCCATGAAAAAAAATTTATCTAGGCCAAGTGCCAGAAAAATAGCGCTAAAATTTTACCCTCAGAAGGCTTGTTTGAGATTAGTTAGAAAGCAGTGTCCTGGGGTTTCATTTCAGTGTCTAAACAAACAAAGCCTATATATTTATCCATTTAATGTGTAATTAAATGGGCAATTATTCAGTGCACCACGAAAACAATTTCACAATTTTTTTAAAGGGGCAGTAATAAAAATATCCACACTAGCCAACCGTCAAAGAAGACCTCTTTGTTCTACTTAGTTGATGTATGAGAAACTTGGAAAAGTTGAGTCCTGGTGCAACTCTTTCAAATAAATCCACCAAGGACATCCTTCTGCAAACAGATAGAATCATTGATTGTATTGATGTCTATGGGGTACAAAACCAGGCCCTCCATTCTGATTCTACCATCTAACATTACCTCACAATTGCATTGACATATTTCCAAAGGATAGAATTTGCTTATATTATTGACTGCTGCAAGCTGCATATTGGCATTGCTCTGTGGGAGGTGCTAACACAGACCATATGTGCAGTTTGAATACTACGATTTGAATTTCTATTGTGACCAAGCTAGAAAAGTTTAATTTGTTTACGATAGAAAACAGGGCCGTCATTAGTAAATTTGGGGCTCAGTACAGACTTGAAGCCTGGGCCCCCATGCCCCTCACATCATTCCGCCCCATGCTCATCCCATCATCCCACACTTGTTCACTCTACTTCAATGCATCATATTTCACTACCCAGGTGCTAAGAGCCTTAACCATGATATAAAAGTCCAAAGAAAAAGGTGCACTTGCGGAATTTGTTGAGGGTAGGTAGTGTAAGACTTTTTACTTTGGGCTTGACATCCATCATGATGTGTACATCCTGGCTGGTGCCTACAGGAGATCCTGGCCTCTGCATAGTGGAGAGTTAGGGGTTAATATGACCGTTTGGCAGTGCCTCCACCTATTAATTACTCCAGGGAATTAGAGTGTAGTGTACTAGGACACATATATAACTCAAACACAAAGAATGTAAAGTTGTCAAACAAATGTACTCATGTATTAGTTTAGATAAGGAACCAACGGTGCACATAGATGTTGGGGCCCTTGATGGAGGTAATAATTCCCTTGAAATGGGTAGTGATGGTCTCAGTGCCTGTAACTAATCCTGAGTACCTTCCTCTGATATCTGTATAATGTCGCTTGTACGGACATTTAACTGATGACCGGCAGAGACCACTGGTCTCCCTGCTCTATCAGTTAAATGTCCGTACAAGCGACTTTATTGGTCGTTTGTACGGACTTTTAACTGTTGCAGCAAGGAGTCCAGTGGTCTCTCCCGGCCAAGTTACGGCACCAGGATTTGAAAAGTCTGTACAAGTGACCCATAGAGTCGCTCGTACGGACTTTTAAAATCCTAATGCAGCAACTTGCCCGGCAGAGACCACTGGTCTCCCTGCTCTATCAATTAAATGTCCGTACAAGCGACTTTATTGGTCGTTCGTATGGACTTTTAACTGTTGCAGCAGGGAGACCAGTGGTCTCTCCCGGCCAAGTTACGGCACCAGGATTTTAAAAGTCTGTACGAGCAACTCTATTGGTTGCCAGCACGAGCCCCCTGCTGGCAACCAATATAGTTGCTCATACGGACAGTTAAACTATCCTGCTGCGGTACGATTTAACCCCTTATAACCCCTTATAAAAAAATCGAAACACAAAGAATGTCCACGAATATTCGCCCGAAGAGAAGACAGGAACGGGCAAATATTCGCGGAATACTAAGATTTTTTTTTTGTCGAAGACGAGCACGAAGACGAACATGAAGACCTACCTGGTGCCCAAGTCTACTGTATACTGGATTCAGTAATCCAACTGGAACCACGTGGCAAGCTCACTGCAGCACATCTGCCTTCAGACACCTGGCAGTCTGACACAGGAATCAATCAGCTCCTAATAGCAGAGACTTCAGACTTCCTCCCCACAGTCCCTAAGCAGCCTGGGGGAAGGGCTTCACTTCCTATTGGCCCCAAGTCATGCCCAGTGCTCCAGTGATCACTCTCTGCCCTGGAAGTCTGTATTTATGGTAACTGGAGGTATATAGATACCAGGGTTACAGTAGCAATGAATAAATGAATGAGTGGGCAGCCTGGTATACCTCCATCTACTGAATCAAAGGATAGAGTTGTATTGGCAACTTGTTACAGTAAAATGTACATGTTACATTTCAAAATGAGTCTGACCCCAGGGTGCCTCTGTGGGGTGTTATCAGATAATCAGGATATACCGTATTGGCTCGATTATAGGCCGCACCCGATTATAGGCCGCACCCTAAAAGTTAGGTGCTTTTTTGAAGAAAAATTTTGATTCTTAGTGTAATAGATATGCTGCCACTCTGCCCTCCCCCAAGATATGCTGCCACTCTACCCCCCCGGGATATGCTGCCACTCTGCCCCCAAGATGTGTCCCCCCTAAACTTACCAGTGCAGACTCCCGGGTGTCTTGCGTGGCCGGCGGTGGACATCTACGCAATACGCGTATACAACTTCCGGTGCCGACTTGTTAAAGTGCATCGTGCTGACGTTCACTGGCTGTGGCAATGCGCGTAAACCACCTCCGCTGCCAGTCTGCTTTAACAATCTCCCTTGCCGGCAAACAGCCCCCCCTGTGGGATGTCTCGGCATCGTGCAGATGTTCACAGACAGGCTGTTTTGGGGACAAAGATGCCACAGGGAAGATGTTGAGGGGCAAAGATGCAATAGGGAGGCTGTTTGGGGGCAAAGATGGCATGTCCAATGCTTCCAATCTGGGTGCTAGACAGGTCCTGTGGATGCAGCCTGATTTGATACTAAAGGGGGGCTGGCTGGGTGGCATAAATACACAATGTGGGGCTTGCTGGAGGCAATATACAAGGGTGTGAGGCATTAATTCACAAGGGGTTGCTGGCTTGGGCCATAAATACACAATGAGGGCTGGCTGGAGTGCACAAATACACAGGGCTGGCGGCATCAATACACAAGGGGGGCAGCTGGGCATAATCACACATAGGGCTTCAGAGGACAAGAGTTTCTAGGCCCTGAAATCAGTGAGAGGAAAAGTAAAGGTTTTGTGTTATTTAATCTATTTCAATCTGCAGATTTTATTAAAAAGGATTAGTGGCCCTAAATTGATGATTCAGGCATCCGTGTATGATGACTTTTTTAGTGTACTGATGTTCTCTCAATCACATCACATAAGATTCTATCATATGCTATCTGCCTAGCACTGATGCTCTCTTTATCCAGTACACAAAGAAGCTGATGAGTTAACATCCTGTCTATTTTATTTATTTCTATAAAAAGGCCCACCAAAATCCTCAGCACCAGGCCGATGGTACTCTTAATCCGGCCCTGGTTATCACCAAGTGTATTTGTAAGAGATAACAAACAGACTTATGTCTAATTATGTCTAGTGGCGACTCTAGGAACAATATATAAAAATGCGCCTCCTCAGCTTTTTTTTTTTTACAGATGTTATTTTATTGATACTGCCCTTACACACATCTGCCCATAAGCACACATATACACATACAATTCCCTTACATACAACTCCCCATAAACACACATACACACATACACTGCTCTTACACACAACTGCCAATACACGCTGCCTTTACACATGCCTGCTCATAAACACACAAATACACATACTGTGCTCTTACACAAGCCTGTCCATACACACGCATATGCACATACACTGCCCTCACACACCCCTGTCCATACACACACACACACATATATATATATATATATATATATATATACACATACAAACACCAGCTTACAAACACATAAATATCTACACTGATCTTACACACATACACTGCCCTTACACATACTGGCTTACAAACACACATATATACACACTTACAGCCCTTTCTCCCCATCACTTACCTTTCTCATCTTCCTTCCTGTGGTGGCAGCGCAAGGTCTCTGCTTTAGTGGTCCTTAATCACTATGCGCTGGCTATTGATGAAGAGTGCCGTGATAAGACATTGTATCCTGGCGCTTGTCATCAGTTGCTGGCACATATTGGTTAGGGAGCATGGAAGCCGAGGTGAACTGACAGACCGTGCTCTCCCTAATGTTGGGCTGGTTAGAGGGGTATTGTGATCTCCCAAGAAGCCCTTCTCATAGGGCACCGGTTGAGCAGGGCTGGTGGGGAAATCACAATCTTATACTTGCCTCTGTTCGGCCCAGGGGAGGAGGCCCTCTGCTCGCCCCCTCCCCTATAGATAGGCTACTGTTTTAGGGGTTTCTTTTAGAAGGCACTGTGCCAATTGGTCCCCCAATGACCACAGGTCAAAAAGGCACCAGGCCTTGGTAAAATGACACTGGCAGATGATAGAAGCATGCAGCCCCTACATATTATATTATCACCAATATTTATTTATCAATGAAGAATAATAAACAATATGATAGAAAGATTATTGTGGTGAAGAATGGAGAAATCATGACAAATTTTCAGCGCGTTTGTAGTTTGTTTTCGTCAGTTTTGTTGGAGATAGTCCTCATTTTAATTGATTCATACAAACGCACAAAACAAAAAGAACCTTGTGACACCTGCCTAGAAAAGAGATGGGTCTACCCAACTTATCATGCGTTTTGAGGGCGGTAGGCCCCAGTGGAAGGAGGGCTGTCGGTAGAGGGACAAAAATTAGCCGAGTGGCCCGTAGACTTACAAATATGGTAAGTCAGAGTTTTGAGTCCTGCAAAATGTCTACAAAATAACCCCGTATCCACCTGACTCCATTCTGTAATATAGTTAAATTGAGCCAGAGCTGCAGCTGCCTTAACAGAAAATGATCGGTGGTAATCATAAAAGGCAGAACCCCCATATTTGTAACCCAATTCCACTTGGGGACAGATAATTTCTTTGCAAGTCTGGGTTCTTTAGATTTGAGGACCACCGAGACTTCACCGCAGGAGAAGGCTTTATTATCCGCCAAGTCATAAGAACTAATAAGGAGGGAGACCAAATTAACGTCTTTCCCCTCAAGGACATCTTTCCTAAGATTACTCTGAATAAAATGGGCTGGATAAATTGAAGGAGATCTGCTAGTTAACGTACCTGACCCCAGGGTCCTTGTATGGGAAGATCCAGAATTAGATTGGGCCTGTCTGTGGGGGGGGGCGTCAAGCCTGCCCAAGCAGGCTGGGCTTCCAGATTGGCCAACCTCTCATTAATAGAGGAGACCAAAGCCACTAGTGAGGTGAGCATGTCCCTCATTTGAGCTAAGTCCACAGACTTGTCGAGGGCCACACCTAGGAGGGGGAGACAGGGGACTAGAAAACAGTAGGCGAAAAATTTCTGCTTTCCTAGCCGAAAATGGAATGCTTCTCCTTGTTAATTCCGCCGTCAGTTTTGGAATCGTCCAAGTATGTAGGGAAGGTGAGGCGGCAATGTCTGACCCTGGTGCAGGTGAACAGGGAACCAAGGACCAATCCTCCTGTGTGGATTGGTATGACATTCTATGAATATATAAAAAAGGACCCTGCTCAGATACCACAGGCCCTAAGACCTATATCTAAACTAACTTTTTTGTTAAACGAGCTCTGCGATAGAGCTGGGTGGATAACGGGAAACCCCACAGAATTACCTGTTCCTTAAGTTTAGGAAAAAGGGTCCACTTTAAATGACAGGAACCGACCCACCAACAAACTAAATTAATGGGTAAAGCAGAGAGTGAGATAGAACCAGAGTACCTTAATTAGCACCAAGAGGAAAAAAACAGTACCTGAGGTGACTGTCCCCTTGGGGACTGTTTGAGAGGTGCCTCGAGGAGACCTATCGCAGAATAGTACTGGGGAACCTAAAGCAGGAAATACACATTCACAAACCACATGAATTGGGAACTTAACACCGCATAAAACCCCCCATGACTTAATGCAATCCTCTTCTGCCCCTAGCAACAATGCATAGTACTATAAGTAACTTGCACATACACAGAACCAGCACAGTAAATACATAACATACAAGTTGTAAATTATAGCCCCTTAATGACAAGACTGTTTCTTACTCGTAGTACATTTTGGGACAATGGCTCTTTTAACATTTTTCAGTGTTGCTGTTTAGCTGTGATTTTCTCATTTTGTGCACAGGGCTTTCTTTAGATACCATTATTTTTATTATATCATCTAATTTACTATGAAAAAAAAGATAATATATGGTGATTTTTTGTTAAAAAATGACTTTTTCTCACTTAAAAAAACTTTTACTCATCTGCAAAAACCAATGAAAAAACCTGCTAAATAGATTCTACTATAGAAATACCTAATGTTTTTTGCTTTTTTCTGCACTTTATGGGACAATAAGTACCAGCAGCGTACTTATTTCAAAACCTTTTTTCCCCAAAGCTGGTCATTCTGCCCCATGTGCTATTTTGGGTATCTTTGAAACCGGCCAATGCAATTTACCCCATTAAACCATGTATTTTTAATAACTAGACACCCCAAGGTATTTCAAATGCTGGTATTTTAACCATTTCCATGCACTAGTTCTACCATCAGCCTTTGTCAAACTTTATGGTAGTAAAAACTATTTTTATTTTTGTCACACACACACGTTGTACTCCAGGTATACATTTACCGCACCTGGTATATGTCACTGCCAAACAACACCCCAATATCTGTTCCACAACATCTCCTGAGCGCAGTGATACCCTACATGCATGGGTTTGTTAGGTTGTTCTGGGACTAAAAGGTCCTTTTTGAGAGGTGTGCATTTTTCAAATTGGAATTTGGACTTGTCAAAAAGTCTGCCCACATATCCTAATTCCGTTATCTTTGAAGCCGGCCAATACAATTACCCTATTAAACAAAATATTTTTGAAGACAAGACACCCCAAGGTATTTGAAATGCTGGTATTTTAACCCTGCACTAATTTTACCAAAAGCCTTTGTCAAACTTTATGGTAGTACATTTTTTTGTATTTTTTTTTACACACGTTGTACTTTAGGTATGAGTTTACCTCTCCTGGTATGTGTTCAGTGACATCACCTGAGCACAGTGATACCCCACATTCATGGGTTTGTTGGGTTATTTGGGAGGTAAAAGGCCACCTTTGTGAGGTGTGTATTTTTTTGCCATCTGGTCAGTCTGTGCCCACGTCCCATATTTGGGACATCTTTGAAGCCGGCCAATTCAATTCACCCCATCAAATCATACATTTTTTAAAACTAGGCACCCTATGGGCATTTATAATGCCAATATTAAACTCTTCCTGTGCAGGAATAAGCTATAGCTTATTTTTGTTTATTTTTTTTGGTGACAGTGGGGAATTTTTACATGTTACCATATTTTTTTTTAAAAATGTAAAAATAAATGTAACCTTTTTTTTTTTCCATTTTTTATTTTTAACTAATCACACTGATTAGTGAGCTGGGCTCCATTGACCTTGCATGTACCTGCATTCAACCTGCAGGAGGAGCTTGAGAGTTCTCAAGAGGGATCGCGGTGATGCTGCTGTTTAACAGCAGCCCGTACATGTGCAGGCTTTGTCATTATCACATTGCAATGCAAGCCCGTACATATACGGGCTTTGTCGTTAAGGGGATAGTGAGTAACGTGAAGAAAGACACAGCGAAAGTAATGTAAACATGCTTGGTAAGTGCGTATTATTATTATCTTTTATTTATATAGCGCCAACAATTTACGCAGCGCTTAATACAATACATATATTCAAAAGGTATGAATGAAACTTGCGTATACATAACCCTAACCGTATAACCTATGCAGGCAGATGTACACCATAAAGACTATAAAGACATATAGGGAAAATGCATGAAAGGATCTGCATCAACATAAACGGTACCCATCAAAGACCCAGTGTAACAAAATTAGGACATGTTGGTGAATGAAGGTGGGTAGACTAGATATCACGGTTATTTGCAACTGAATAGTGTAGAGTAATGTGAAGAACAATTCTGGAGCAGGGCAGAGTGAAACGTGGAACAGCCTCCCAGCAGAAGCGCCAGAGACCAACACAGTGAGGGGATGCAAACACGCCTAGGGCAAGCATACAAAACATACATATAATGCACAGACATAGTGACATGTAACCTCCGGACATAAATGCATGTAAAAGTGCCATTCATGCATAAAAACAATTTTTTACAGCTGGCTTAATATAGACTCTGTAACCTTTACAGCCTGTTTTGCAGAGTATAAGCAGTGTAGTGTTTCATTGTGATTCATTTACTATTGAGATCAGACATCTCAGGCGGAATCACATTAGAGTCAGAAGCCAAGACTGCGTTTTTTGTGGTGTTTGTGGTGTTGGAGTGTATGGTGTGATTGTATACTTTGTTGTGGAAGTCCAATCATTATTAGAATGCCTTAGAATGTATAGCTTGTCCGTCATTCTATCTTGGAGGCTAAAAGGGAAACCTCAACTGTAGCGAAGGTCAGCATACTGTAGTGTCGCAGTGACACGTTTTAGAATTCTCCTTTGGGGAGGGATCTTGATAGTTGCATATTGCACTATATCTCTGTAGTATTTCTTATTTCCCAGGTAGCACAGGTAGACTTGTGTCAGACGATTCAATGCAGCTTCTGCGAATCTCCACTGCCGGAGTCCATTTGGATTGGGGAGCAGAGCCATGCCCCCCCTACATCATGCTGTGCCCCCCAATTGAAACGCCATCTTTTTTTTTTTTTAATAGACCTGGAGGATAGAGGCGCTGAGCGGTCGCTGAGGAATAAGTTCTGAGCAACCGTTCGGCGCCTCTCACTCTTCTCCGCGAGGCCTCTGCCTTGGTCGCAGTGCCGGCATTTCAAGCCGAGCGCCGGTATATGATGTCATATCCGGCGCTCAGCAGTGACGCCGCACACACTGTGGCAGAACCAGGGATACAGAGACCTCGCGATCTCACCGCTGGACTTCTACAAGCCCAAGGTAAGTGAACTTCAAAGGTGGGGGTAGAAAGTTAGGAGGGGGTTAGAGAGTCAGAAGAGGTAGATAGGAAGTGAGAAGGGGTAGATAGGGATAGATTGGAGGGAGAGGTAGATGGGATAGATTGGGAGGGAGAGGGGATAGATAGGATAGATTTTTTTGTGAGGGAGAAAGGGGGTAGATGGATTAGATTGGGAGGGAGAGGGGGATAGATAGGATTGATTGTGGAAAGGGGAGAGGGGATTAGATAGAAATTAGTATTTGGGGTGGAGAGGGGTACATAGGATAGATTGGGAGGGAGAGGGGGTAGATAGGATAGATTAGGAGGGAGAGGTGTTTATTGGACAAACATGGCGTACGTTCAGCTGTTTGTGGACAAAGTTGACACAATGTATAATTTGGGTGCTGGTCAAGTTCTATGTGGGCAGTGTGGACACCAGGGTTGGCTTTGGGGTATGTGACCAGTGATCTATGCCTGTTGTAATTTAGGGGGTTTATCTATACCTTTAATGCAGAGTTTATATGTAATTTCCAATTGATTTATACCTGCAAAGCTGGGTTTTGTGTCATTCTGTTCATCTGTATCGGCTATATTTCCATACATTATTTATGTTTACCTGCAAATATAGGATTTGTATGTCTTATTCAGTTGATCAATACCTGGAGTGCTGTTTCCATGTGTTGATTATTTGATCTAAACCTTCAGTGCTGAGTGTACATGTGATTTCCAGTTGATATATACCTGCAATGCTGGGTTTGTGTATTCTGTTGGTTTATACCTGCAATGCTATGTTTCCATATATTATTTATGTATACCTGCTAATACAAGTTTTTTTTTCTCATTCAGTTGCATGTGCTGTTTCCATGTGTTGTTTATTTGATCTATACCTGAACTACAGGGTGTAATTAAAAGAGCGGTATGGTTTAGTGAATGAGGGGGCAAAGGGACTCTAGGGATGATTACAGGGGAGAGGACCTCTCAATGTCACGGTGCAGGACTGACTCTCACGGTCTTCCGTGAGAGTATGGCGTGTGGCAAATATTTATTTTTTTTTGGTATGGTAGCGGAGGGAGTGATTGCATGCAAGGAAGCGTTGAGCAGGGCCCAAGGAAATGCTTGGGTAGGGTCCAATTTTTTCACTATAAAATATATTGGCAGCAGGGTCTAATATTTATATATATATTGGCAGCAGGGGCAAACATTTATATATGTTTTGGCAGCA
>VKOC01000004.1:28529957-28540883 GCA_009364415.1 Spea multiplicata
TCCCAGGTATTTGATATGGTCTCGACACATCTATACGGGAAGGAAACACCCACAGCCCGAGACTCCGCAGTGGACAAGGAAACATCCAGAACCTCAGATTTGTCCGCATTAATCTTGAAATGGGAGAGGGAGCCCGTAAACCCCCAACGCGTCATGGATGTGCAGAAGCGAGACAACTGGCTGAGAAACCGAGAAAAGCAGGTCGTCCGCGTAAGCGGACACCTTAAGATCGCAGCCAGAGAAGGATAAGCCATAGATGCTGGAATTATTCCGGATAGCCTGCAAGAAGGGCTCCAGAGAGATAGCGAAAAGCAGGGGTGACAAGGGGTGCCATTGGCAAATGGGGAAGGAGGCTGTGAGGGCCCCATTCAGGCAAATAAGTGACGGGGCAGAATAAAGAGACATAATCCAATGGAGCCAGGATCAACCAAAGCCCATGACCCGGAGTGTGTGAAACATGAAGTCCCAGGCCACCCTGTCGAACGCCTTCTCCGCGTCTGTAGACAGGAGAAGAATCTTCTGGCCTGTCGACTGGGCTAAGTGTATGGTATCGAGTGCTTTATATGTCCCATCACGCCCCTCCCTCCCCAAGATGAACCCCGATTGGTCAGGGTGAATCAATGAGCCCAACACTCCCTGCAGTCGAGTAGCCAACACCTTGGCGAATATATCTTCAGATCGACATTTAAGAGAGATATGGTTTGATAACTTTGACACAGCAGAGGGTCTTTGCCGTCCTTCGGTAAGACAGTGATCGTCGCCATCAGGTAGTGCGGGTGCAAAAGTTCACCCGTCCGGATAGCATTGAGGAGCGTCGTGAAGGGGGTCTTTAACTGCTCCCAAAAGATATGATAATATCTCAAAGGGAGCCCGTCAGGCCCTGGCGCCTTCCCCGCTGCCATTGACTTCAACGCGGCCCACACCTCAGCTTCCCCAATCTCCCCCTCCAACGCCTCCGACTGCTCTGCAGTCAGTTTACTACTGGCATGTTCGTCCAAATAGGCCCGGATAAGGGTGGCACGGTGGGCATCAGTGGAGGAGCATGGAAGATTGTACAGAGAACGGTAATAATGACAAAAAGACTCAGCAATATCAGCGGGGGAGCTGGAAACCAATCCGACAGGCGTTTTAATCCTATCGATATAAAGAGTTTGTTGTCTAGCCCACAGCGCTCTGGCCAAGAGGCGTCCGCTTTTGTTCCCGTCTTCATAAAAGATAGAGCAGGTACGCAGAAACGTCCTCTGGACGTCATAGTTAAGCAATGTGGTCAGGCGGCGCCTTAAGTCAGACAGTTCAAGATAAGTCTGTTCGTCACAGGAGCGCTTGTGGACCGATTCCAGCGCGGCTATACGCCGCGTAAGATCGGAGATCTCCTGCGTTCAGTGCTTTTTAAGGTAGGAAGCCTTGCCGATAAAGACACCCCTAATCGTGCTCTTGTGGGCTTCCCATACCGTGGGACAATTTACCTCCAAGTCAGCGTGTTCTCGAAAAAAGTGGAGTCATTAAGACGCCAAGAAGTCACGGTAGGCCGAAAGAGCCGAGCCTGGAGATTCAAAGTCACCGGGGAGTGGTCTGAGACCGCTGCCGAGCCAATAGCGCAGCCTTCCGCCTGACCAAGGTGGTAGTGCTCCATCAGGAAGAGGTCAATCCTGGAATATGAGCAGTGTGGGGCCGAGTAGCAGGTGAAGTCTCGCTCCCCCGCGTGGAATGCCCTCCAGCAATCTACAAATCTATATTTCCTCAGAACCGAATTAAATTGCCGTACGTGAGACGGCAGGGCCCCAGATGGGCACGTAGTGGAATCCACGCGAGGATCCCGCGCCACATTGAAGTCACCCCCCACGACTAATATGCCCTCTTTGAAGTCCATGAGCGCGACAGGATACGGGACAGGGCTGAAGATTGACCCCGGTTGGGAAGGTACACAGACGCAAAGGTAAACAGTTGTTCACGTATAGTACCCTTGACAAACGTGAATCGCCCATTGGGATCATCCTTCAAAGCAGTCGGGAGAAAGGGGGTATAGCGGGAAAACAGGATAGCCGTACCACGTGATTTAGAACCCGTGAAATGGCTGCTGTAGACCTGCAGGAAGGCCGGGTGTCGGAGTCGAGGCGCATCAGCACCACGTAGTTGCGTCTCCTGTAGGAGGACCACCGAGGGAGCAGAGCTGCGGAGGGTCCGAAAGACCCTCGACCGTTTCTCCGGCGAATTGAGTCCCCGAACGTTAAGGCTCAAGACCGCCAAGTTCGAAGCGCGGAAGGCTGGGGCAGGGCATTATGCGTGAACGAAAAAGTGCACGCAGAGCAGAAGAGAGCAGGGGGGAGGGAATCTAGGAGAGAGAAAGAGAGAGAGAAGTGAAAAAAAAGGGGGGGGAGAGAAAGTCGGGAAGGGGATCCTAGGAAGGAGGGGGCGAGAAAGGAAAGGAAGGAGAGGGAAAGGAAGGATAGGGGAGGGAGGAAGGGGAACACATCACAGGGAGACTAAACACACAACACGCAAACACGTGGAAGCACGATGGGCGTGTATAGGCGTGTATCAGCAGAGATCAGGGAGAGCGATGGCGGGGAGGCCAAGCACTCCGAAAGATGTGGTCCGATCTGCTAGGGGCGAACGGAAGCACCACCTTGGATAGCAGCGAGAAAAGAGGGAACAAAAAGATGAAAAATTAGTTCACTCCGCGTTACTCCACAGCATTAGCTCACAATTTAATAGAAAGAACAAACCATCTGTGAACAAACATAGGCCACAATAACCATCCAAACAAAAAAAAAACCCAACCGGATAAGCAAATCCCCCCCCCCAGCGCCAAGTCTGCTCAGAAGCCAAAAAAAAAACCCTCTAAGTGATAGCAATATGAGCGGGCCTGGTAAAACGACAGCCCTCACTTGAATTGGAACATAGGGACAACTGACCCCAAATGATGTGGCTACAGGGTTATGGGGCCAAATACGGCAACCAGCAAAACAGAAACCATAATAAGAACACCCCAAGGCACAGTGCATGAACAACAATGACACACAATGCAAACATGTGAAATCAGCAGCATACAGTATACCAGTGCGCGGCCGCAGATCCCGGATACCATGTTAGAACAGACCACAGCCGAGCACAGCAATAGGCCACGGCATGTGCTTAAAAAAAAAAAAACCCTGAGTGATAGCAATATGAGCGAGCCTGGTAAAATCACAGCCCTCACGTGGATATAGAATTTTGAGCATAGGGACAACGGACCCCAAATGATGTGGCTAAAGGGTTATGGGGCGAAATACGGCAACCAGCAAAATAGAAACCATAATAAAAACACCCTAAGGCACAGTGCATGAACAACCATAACACACAATGCAAACATGTGAAATACAGTATACCAGTGCAGTGTAATACAGTCCCCCAGAACATGAGTAGGCTTAGCTAAGGATGTCACTCTTCGCGTAGAAGCGGGTGGCGTCGTCTGCCTTGGCAGGCAAGGAGCAGAACATCTCCTGCAGAGCATCTGCTGATGGAGCGGCTCCGGCCTGAGAAGGTGAGTGAGGGGCCTCTTCTGAAGCCGTCATGCTCGCAGGGGAGGACGGCATGTTGGGTGATGGGGGCTGGAAATACTGCCGGAGTGAGTGCCCCGAGGATCTCGGCTGTGACTCCGGGAGCTCCTGGCGCTGAGAGGGCCGTCTCATCTTGTCCATGGTGAACTACGTGGACGGATGGATGCGGATGGATGCGGATGGAGGCGAGCTGGCTGCGGAGCATGAGATTCAAGCTGCCATCTTTAAGCGAGGCAAGCCACGCCCCACAAACTAGCTTTTAATCAAAGTAGCTTGCTCTCAGTATGTGATTTACATTAAATGGTTAACTTGCTAAGCTGGTCATATTTCATATTTATTATATTAATACAATCAGTTACAGACTGCTATGATTTCTATGACATACATTCCCTCAAATATTTTGATATTTGAGACTACTTAAAATATAGGACTCATTATGTCCCTGGGAACATAACATCAAAACCTGGTAACACAATATTCTCATGTAATTTTATTAGGTTTGCTGTCTACTAGTAGATTTGTTTACTAGTGCCATGAAGCACTGCCAGTGGACTACTGAAGCCTGAAAGAAGGTCTTATGGGCCAATGAATCAAAATTTTATATCTTCAGTTCATCGCGCATAGAGGAGAATGCGTGATGGTCTGGTGCTCTTTTGCTAGATCCAGATTAGGCAACTTGCACAAAGCGAGTGGCACCCTGAACCAATACCTCTACCACAGCAAGAGGCAGCCTGGAATACCCCTCACCAGAGTTGCATCTGGCTCGGGGCGTGTTCAACAGACCGGTGATTTGCATCACAGGCCTGTTGTTTAAACCACTGATCTCCGTGAATCACAGCGATCGGAAGGGCTGAAAAACTTTTTTTTGGTTTGCCTGGACAGTCTCACTTGTGAGGCTTCCAGGAAAACCGTGATGCCGCGATCAACGGCAAATAACGCTAAATGGATTGTTGTTAAGGGGATTAATGAGGATAAATATCAAGCCGACTGCCTAAATAAATATTTCTAACTAAGAGACCTTAGTTAGACAAGAGAAATAGGGAGACATGTAAAACATCTCTCTTTACATGTCTGTTCTACTTGAACTCTTCAAAGTAAAGACGGACAAATCCATGGGACCAGATGGGATACATGCAAAGTTACTTAAAGAGCTGGCAAAACCGCTAGCAGATTTATTTAACCAGTAGCTACTAACAGGAGTAGTTCCAGAAACCTGGAAGTTGTCAATTGTATAATGGTTTTGCAAAAAGGGTAGCAAGGAAGACTCCACCAACTACAGACCAAAATGGGCGGGGAGCGGGGCATGTCAAGACCCCGCTCCCGCAACCCGGAGAATTCGGGTCTTGACCCGGCGAACCGGAGTAGCAGCGCTCACCCGGCATTCTCCAGGTCAAACGCGGAGAGTTCCCAGGTATGCCAATGAGTCTTACATAAGTAGTTGTAAAATTAATGGAAACCATGCCAAAAGAAAGGATTATTAAATATATGAATGTAAATACCGTAGTTTGCAAAATCAGAAATGGCATGAAATTAATGCATTTTTTTTATTAGGTTAATAAATAATAGACCAGAGAAGAGCAGTAGATATAGCCTTTCTATATATCAGGCAACAGGGGGGTGTTGGGGCTGGTCTCTACACTCATGTGGAGAATGAAGAACCCTCTCCCCCTGTCCCTGAAGCTGCATCTGGCAGCTGGGACGCAATTGCTGGTCTATAGACCAGCCATTGCAGGGGGGAGTCTCTGATGACTGCTGTAGGCTTCCATGCCTACAGGAGTCATCACAGGGCTTGTGGGGGCTATGTATAGCTTGGAGAAAATAGAAACAGCAGAGGTGACAGACATATTTAAATTGATAACAAAGTAGAAGAGGAAAGTTTGTTTCAAAGGAGGCAAAATGTGAGAACAAGAGGTCATAATCTAAAACTAGAGGGTCAGCGGCTTAAAGGTAATGTAAGGAAATCGTACTTTACTGAGATGGTGGTGAACAGGTGGAACAGCCTCCCTGCAAATCTGGTAAAGTTTAAAACAGTGAGCAAACTTACACATGCATGGGACACATAAAACTATCCTGAATTCTGAAGATAAGACCAAGCACTGATTGATTAAGGTCGGATTCTTTACATCAGGTAAATTGGGCTGACTAAATGGGTAGATCTTTATCTGATGTCAAATTCTATTTTTCAGACTCTATCCGGGTGTGCAGTTCTACCACCCAGAGTCTGAGCCATCAGGATAGCTCTCACCCAGCTTCCTGCACTCTAGAGGGGAGCAGTGCAACATACTGTTTGCAGTAGGTGTTGTACATCTTCCTACTCAGCAATCTGCTCCCTGCAGTGTGATGCGGCTTGGTTCTGGTGACGGGAGTTTTTAAAAACAAAGCTCCTACCTCTGCATTCAGCGTCCCAGCACATCGCCGGGCAGCTGAGCTCTGAGCACATCGAAAGCCCATTTGAGACCTCTTCAAAATTGCATTCTGAACAAGTGGAAAAGAGATCCTCAGTCATTGGATCATTTCCTCCATAAGTCTGTCAAGATCTAAAGTGGTGGCTAGAACCAGGACGTCTAGCAACAGGAAGATCACTATTACACGTAAAAAAAAGTGGTACTAACAACCAATGCTTCACAAACAGGTTAGGGTGCCCACGTCTATCAAAAATGGCTACAAGGTTCCTGGTCCTCAACAGAAAGATGGTTGTCAAACGTAAGAGAACTAAGAGCTGTCAGACTAGCTCTTTTCCAATTGAAATCTTGTCTGATGGGGAAAGAAGTGTTAGTGAGGTCAGACAGCTTCCCTACGGTATTTTATCTCCACAAGCAAGGAGGGACGAAGTCTCCAATGTTAATGAAAGAATGCAAGTAGATTTTCAACTGGGCGGAAGCCAATCTCCAGAGTCTCTCGGCCGTTCATATCAAAGGCACCTTAAGCATGAAAGCAGACACCCTCAGCTGTCATGTCATATACCCAGCAGAGTGGTCACCGAATATCAAGATTTTTCAACAGACAATAATGAAGTTTGGTCACCCAGAAATAGACGTTTTTGCTTCCAGAGACAACAGGAAGCTGAACCTATTCTGTTCCCTCAACAACGATCATTGTCCATTTCACCTCGATGGTCTGGCCATAAGTTGGGAGAAGAAATTTGTTTACGCATTTCCTCCACCAGCACTGATCCAAAGGACCATGGAGAAGGTGAAAAGGGAGAAACCGAAAGCCATCTTAATTCTCCCTTATTGGCATGGTTCACTTTGGCAACACAGCTAGTCAACAACAATGTCTGGATTCTTCCCAAAATTCCAGACCTCCTCAAACAAAGAGGAATGCTGCATCAAAATCTTCAGGCCCTAAACTCAGCGGCATGGAAAGTGTCCTAGAATTGCTTAGACAAGAAGGTCTTCCAGATAATGTGCTACTCACTCTGGATCATGCAAATAGACCACAAAAAAAATCATATAACAGTATCTGGGATATGTTTCGAGCTTTATATCCGGGTGAAGAAGTTTCCTGTAAGCCGGCCTTGAAAAAGGTTAAAAAGCTTCTACTTTATGTGTTCAGTTTGCTGCAATTAACCATTTTCTGATGGGGAAATTCACAGGTCACCCGGTAAAAGAAAAAGGTGTGAAGAATATTACACCTGCAGTATCTAGACCCATATCATCATGGGATTTACCTACAGTCCTCAAACCTATATCCCTACCTCCGTTTGAACCAATCCAGGATATTGACATGAAATTCTTATCATGGAAAACAGCCTCTGGTCGCCATTGCCTCCACCAGACTGATAAGTGAGATACAATCTCTCTCCTGAAAAGAACCATATCTGAGGGATGTAGGAACCGCTCTATGCTTGAGATCCCTACCTGATTTAATTCCCAAAATAAATAAACCAGATAATCTCAACCAAGAAATCATTCTTCCATTTCTTCCGTTATCAGATAATTCTGAAGAACCCTCTCCGTTGGACGTTAGGAGAGCAGTCTTATGTTATCTAGACAGGTCTCAAGCTTTTAGAAAATCTGAGAATCTCTTCCTTCAATTTGTTGGAAGAAACATGGGTCAAAAGGCCACAAAAGCGACCATATCCAATTGGATTAAAAATGCTATAATCTTCTCATTTTCACAAGAAGGCATGGAACCCACACAGGGTTTGAAACCACACTCCAAATTTCCGAGGTGAGCAAGGAAAATTTTGTACGTTAGTCATCCACAATGCTTTAATGACGTTTTGGAGGCAAAAATGTTGCAGACAAACTACAAAGAAACATGAGTAGAAGAGAAAATCCTGATGGTGTGTAGAGGGAGGCCCAGACCGTTTGTTCTGTAAGGAGACCTAAAACTTCTGATGGCGGCCATGAAAACGGTGCCCACATTACAAGGGTTATTTCCAGCTAAGAGGGCCTTCCCTTGTTTATCTTCTGGCACTCACTGGAACAAAATTGTTTCAATCATGATTCATCTTCTTAGCTGTGAAACATTGTAGCTTTTAACACTGAAAAGTGGAACAACTCTGCTATCATGAGTCCGAAAAATGTGCAAGTTAAGGATTTTTTAATTTTTTTTTTTAGCAGGATTGCACACACTAGACAGGTTAACCTGTTTAGCTGCTAATGACAATTTTATGTTCACTTTATGGCAAAAGCATTTTTAACATGACAATGTGCATTTCAAGTGAGACATTTTGGTTATATTGGATTGCAGTGCATATCAATACAGTAGTAAAGATAAACTATCTCATCTGACATAAATCATGTTAATGATGACAATTAATACCCAGATAATTAAACCTTCTCTGAACACTCTGCAGATAAAATTAGACCAGATCTGGCTCAAGCCTCTAAGCATATCCTGTTTTGATGATGAGAGATGATGCCTTTACACTCTATCTCTAATGTCAGCTTAAGCAGACAGTTTGGTGTAAATGGTTATAAATAGACTCATCAAGAGTGATTCTGGAATGACTACATTGTTTAAGTAAATCAAAGAACTAAGCAAATTCCTTCTGGAGCTGTTGTGGGTTTAGCAATAGGGTACAATACATCTTAATAAATATTAAATTGTTTAATATACATTCTTTGTTACGGTGTCTATTTTAATTAATTAATTTAAAGATTCTACTGCACAGCATATACACTGGTCTTATATATAAAAAAAAACACAAATCACACAAAGCATTTAACAGGGTGAAATTATATACAAGTGGATTATGAATTTACATTTGTGATCTCCCTTTTATACCACTAACATTATATGACTATTTTATGTGTTAATTATTGACTGACTAAAAATTGATACAATAGCTATAAATAAAAGTTTTAAATATGGATTGACAAAGCCCTGCTTTACTGTTTTTTGGGGGGGGTTGGCCGGCTCAAATGGCTCATGATGCGCTATGGGCATTGAGACTGAGTGTCATTGACTAAAGCAAACAGCTACGCTGTCTGCACTAGCCTTAAGTCTGGTGAGCAAGGAAGGTGAGCTGAAGACATAATGGAAGAGCTGATAAACATGCCTCCTCCTGCCCACCCATAATGTATTATTTATGGATGTTATTATACAGTATAAATACGTTGTTGTGACTTTTGTTGGGATAAAGTTACCCTCTTCAAAGCAAGGGGTGAATTGTTAAGGTGTAATGTGATGTTTTCTGGATTATAGGGCAGTTGACAAGGTTCTGTTAAGTTATTAGGTGGTTAAGTCTTTGGTTATTGTTTTGTTGGTAAACTAAATAAAAGACGACAGCCTGTTTTATCCAAGTTTGTTGACATGTGTCTTTATTTATTAAGCTTTGGTTATGTCCCTTACAAGCTCATGAATTGCCTTATGAACACATTGTATTTAGTTTTGCATCAAAATCTTTACACTTACCCCTATGAACTTTCTCAGGAACTCACTAGAGAACTCTATATCTGTATTGGAAAGGTCAGAGAAATCCCCCATCATGCCTTCTTCAGTTGCAGGCACATCTCTGTAGAAATGTCTTGCTCTAGCATAAAACTGCATCTCGCCATCTATTACTTCACTTGTCAGAGCATAAAGTTTCACTGAGAAAAAGAGGCAAAATGTAAATACCCACTGCAAACTGTGTGTTTTTATTTACACAGTGACAAAACCACAACGAAATTATAAAAATAAAGCTTTGCTCTGGCCTATATTTTGTTGGTTATAGTTATTCCATGCGTCCACTACCCTTTCCGTAAAGTAATATTTTCTGATGTTACCATTAAACCTTTGCCCCTCTAGCTTATGACGATGTCCTCTTCAGTATAGAAATATGCTTACATGATAGCAGTCTAGCTTCAATTCTTACCCTATTACCTCAACTGACTTTACTCACAAGCATTATAGTGTGTGTTCATAAAATTGTATGGCTCACTCAATTCAGATGGTACAAGTCTATTTATAGGCTTTACCGCATAGCATTATGGTATTCATAACACAGTCAAGATCACCATAACAACTAATGGATACTTTCTCCTCTTTCACCATATATAAATAGTAAGAACTTCACAAACAACGACTTTACACAGAAGTGAATATTATTATCATATTGTTCCGAAAGCATTTAGTCTAAAGAGGTTTGGGTTTTCACTCTATATATGAAAGTGGTCCAATTAAAGATATCGCAAGTTTCTTTGGATGTGGAATTACTCACTTTTGATGTTTGATATCAAAGTAAAAGCAAAAACAGATTTGCATATTAAGATCTTCCCAAATAATTCCATAATGGTGGATTCTTTTATTGCAGGCATGATCACACATGTACACACATTGAACAAATGGGGGGAAAATTATCCAAAATATATTCATTAACTTGTCCTGATTTGGAAACCACCCAATATGGCCAGGATTTTCAAATTTAGCATCGTAGGCTAATAACTGCAATAGTTGTCACAGATACTGATTATTCCCCAAAAATGATATGTTTATGAACAGTAGATAAGTCAAGGTGTACCTAGATGTAATTTGGAAATCTTTTACAAACAGGATTTATTTCACCAACTTGATGCCAAATTTTGAAGTATTGTTTGATATTTTTGTGGGGGGGGGGGTTTGCATATTTACAATGTTGCCCTTTTTTTAAGGAAGCTATGAGGGCAAAACTGGAACATGCACATTTTAGTTTTCAAATTTGGAATTTTTAGAAATTGGTTTACTGGGCCCATATCCCATTTGGGACATTTTGGAGGCCCCCACTGTAAATTACCCCATAAAAGTATATGTTTATGAACAGTAGACAAGTCAAGGTGTTCAACTAGGGTAATTTTGACAGTTCACAGAAAATTTATTTTATTGTTTTTTAACTCATAAATTTCAATGTTGCAATTAATTTATTGCACAGCATATGTGCAACAGTGGAAGAAAACACCACATTTTGTTCACCAACATC
>VKOC01000004.1:28540983-28560383 GCA_009364415.1 Spea multiplicata
TGTGCATAACTGGGGGGGTTGGAAATAAAAACAAGAAATGCATTTTTATCAAAAAAATTTTATTCTGCGGTTTGTTTTTTTACATCCTATGTTACTTTATTAAATTATTCTAAATAAATTAAAAATTTAAATTTTTTTTTATACGATGAATCGATTAATCGAAAAAAAATCGGCCATCGATTATGAAAATAATCGTTAGTTGCAGCCCTAAATGTAAGCATTCCAATGTTAGTTGTCTTGTCTTGAGGGAATAAGTTACCGGATCTGTGTGTATGCTGTTCCCTTTCATCCTATGCTTTAGTTTATTACACAACAGTACATCGTTTCACTAGGGAACTTTTACTTGGTTATATCTTGGCGGGATGCACAACATGCACAAACTCCGGTGTTCTTTTCTGAAAGGAAATAATCATTTCTCCTGTGATGTCTGTAGCTGCAGCAGGACAGATCCAGTAGAATAGTAAAATAGAGCAACTCCATCTTTAAAGTGATATGATAATTTTGTGTGATGCTAACAAAGTTAAATATTCCTTGACCACATTTCTTACTTGATGAAGACCCAGATAATCAGACTGTGAAAAAAGAATATGAGAAGACATATAAAAAATACCAGGGCCTACTTGTTAAACAAGAACAGCTTCTACGAGGTATTTTTTAACTCTGATAGTAGAGCAAAATGAAATGTCCTTCGATAATTAATATTTTAGTGAATCGTGTGTTTTGTTAATGGTGGAATGTGGTAATTTGTCTGTCAGCAGTTCTGTGTATTTAAATCTATCCTCAATTCCTACAGTGCATTTTTTAAGTATATTTTAATAGCTCTCAAAAACTTTAATCAAAAGTAACTCTCATTTCATTTTTTTCTTGCTACTCTGTGGAACAGTATTTTAAAGAGTTCATCAGAAGTTGATAATTCTAAAATTTCTGCATCCTGTAGAAGTCATGTATACCTTATAACTCTGTCAGTGGTAATGCAAACTATGGTGGCACATCCAAATCTTAGGTGGCTGTACTTGATGCCTTAGCCCACCTAGCAGACTAACACGCAAGTGACATTTCCGCGTGCCACAAAGTTTAGTTTTAAACCTTGCCACTAGGGAAAACTGCCTAAAGAGAACCTCCCACCTTTTATTTATTACTAGATTATATATATAGTTTTATCAAAACAATTGTGCTGTTTTCATTTTTAACACAGTTCACAGTTTTGCATTTCATTTACTCTAGCCTGTTATGTTTTCCAAGTCTACTAGACAAAAGGATTTGGGCTTCTTATCATGCTGCCTGTGGTAAACAATATAATGGGGTATATTTATTATTAACCCCTTAACCACCATAAAATTAGGACTTTTAGGAACATACATGTTCCGACATGGAAAGAGTTAAAATACTAGCATTTAACATACTCATGGGGTGTTTAATTTAAAAATGTATGGATTGATGGGGTAAACCAAATTGACCAAGTTCAAAAGATGTACAAAATAGGACATGGACGTGGACTGACGAGATGTCGAAACAAAAAGAAACAAAATGGCACCCCCAAAATCCAAATGTGCCCTTTTATCCCTCAAATGATCCAACCAACCAATGCATGGGTGGTATCACCATACTCAATAGATGTATCTGAACACATATGGAGGTGCTGTTTCTTAGTGACGTGCCAAATTTATACCTAAAGTACAATGTGTTTGAAACAAAACACACAAACGTTATTGCCACAAACTTTGACAAAGGCTGATGGTACAGCTCTTGCTGTAGCAAAAGCACACTGGAGTTAGACCTGCACAATGTATAGTAAATTTAAGAACTCTCTTGCAAACACTCCTGTCATCTCTCCCTATAGTAGCTAAACCCGTTTGGCTAGTGAGAGTCTATGAAGGAACTCAATTTGTTATCATTGCTATACAGAACCTGCTTAGTGTGGTGTCAAAACTGGGAAAGTCACCCAAAATATTAGATGACTGACAACAATGGCAGACTCTTGGTCTGCAGAGAAAGGAGGTTTGTTTGAACAAAATGAGATAAAATCAGGTTTATGACAGTGCTAAACTACATTATTGTATACAGCTTTGTAGTATAAGGAATGTATGAACATGTGGTTTCAAAGTTTGTCCACCTATGACGACAACCATTACGAAAGTAAATAAGCTTTGCTCATAAAGGAATTCTGCTTGGTTTGCTGTTGTCAAGTATTGGGCATAACTGGTCTTTTAATTTGGTCTATGGCTATTTTATTACATTTCAGTATACCACCATATTTATCTCTTGTAGTTGCCTTATATTTATTGCTGAACCTCGCAGAGGACACTCGTACTGAATTAAAGATGAGGAACAAAAACATTGTACACATGTTGGTAAAGGCTCTGGACCGTGAAAACTTTGACCTTCTCATCCTTGTTGTGTCCTTTCTAAAGAAGCTGAGCATCTTTATGGAAAACAAGAATGATATGGTGAGCTTGCTGTTGTAATAAAATATGATGTTTTCAAATGTAAAACTAAATCTGTCAATGAACAGTTGTTTGTGCTTATTTTACAGTGGCATTCCAAAACTGTATAGACACTATGGTGGCTAACCTTTTTTTATACCCTGTGTGTTTAAAATGTATTTTAAATTTAAATTGGTTTATTTTTCTTAACTTCTGCCTAGTTGGTGAGTGCTATACTATTAATATAACAGAGGTTTCATCTATATACCTGGAATCCAGATGTCTTTTATTCTTCTTCCATATGTTTTTCTGCCTGCTCCAACAGTTTTATTACCAAATTGAAATGAACATAATACAAGATTATCCGACAATCACTGATTTAAATCATATATGTCTTCTGGACCTTAATGAGATCTGTATTACATACATTCTTGAATATTTGCTGGCTTGGCTTTTTTTCTTTTGCACACTATAATTTAATAAAAGTAGTTAAAAAAAATATATACGGTATTTGGGATATTTTGCAGCTGGATTATATTCCTGCAAACCAAATACACTTGCAAGGGTGATTTTATTATTCCTATTTGTAGCAATCAGGCAATGAGAAAAAACATGAGTTAATAATACAATAATTTTGTGACTAGTTTCCAAAAAACAATATCAAAGTTCTGAAGATGTATGAATATCTGCTGTTAAAAGAAAAAATCCTAGTTAAAAAATCCAATTACCCCGTTCACAAAGGTGAGCAATATTAGCACATCAATAAATAAAAGGATCTCTATTCTTTAACAGTGCTCAGGGATTTTTCCGACCCCTTGACGACAACTGACGTGCCAGGCACATCACGGAAAAACAGTCAGTTAATGACAATTGACGTGCCTGACACTTCATGACTTTAAACGTTGTAGAAAGCGATCTACGGTCGCTTTCTTCATCCAGACAGTGTTGCTGTAATGCCTTGATGTTGAGACATTCAGCAGCACAATGTGATTAGTAAGATAAATGTAAAAATAAATAAATAAGAAAAAAACATGTAAAAATAATTCTCCACTGATGTCACCATCAGGGGAACATTCCAATTCCAACAAAATTTCCAAAAATCCAGTGAATGTGTGTGTGTGTGTATATATATGTATATATATAATTATGAGTAAGTCCTAAAATTCACAAACAATTCTTGCATGGAAATAGTTAAAAAAACCGGCATGTTAAATGCCCATGGGGGTGTCTAATTTTAAAAAAATTATGATTTGATGGGGTATTACTGTACCTTGGAGATGTTGCTGAACACCTAAGGATGTTGTGTGACAGCGACATTTAATAGGAGCTGTAACATGTACAACATGTGTGGGGAAAAAATACACACAAAACTACTGCAAACTTTGACAAAGGCTGGTGGTAAAATGTGTGCATGGTAGAAAGAGTTAAAATACCCGAATTTGAAATGCCTCTAATATATATGTTATCTTTAAAAATCAATTTTTATAAGGGCCTTAAATCGTGTGCAACCGATAATCGGGCCAATACGGTACTTCAGGGCTTGACAAATTTGTTATGAATCTAGGCGCCAGCTAAAAAAGTTAGGAGCCAGGATTTTTTTTTAAAACTAACTAGTTGGTCAGGAGTGATCTGATCATCACTGACCCACTTACTAAACTCACAGCATTTGACCTGGAAGCACCCTGGACTTTCAGGTCAGTGCTGGGTTTTTTTTTTAAATTATTTTTTAACCCTTTCAATGCTGATGTTCCATTGGAGCACAGCATTGAATGATATTTAGTCCCCAAATGTTGGGGACAAATGTTAACCCCTACAATGCCACAAATGTGTCATACACAATTGTGGCATTGAAGGGGTTAACGCTGCACTGTCGCTCTCATGGAGCGATCGGGCAGCAGGGGAGGGTTGGGGCTGGTCTCTACACTCATGTGGAGACCAAAGAACCCTCTCCCCTGTCCCTGAAGCTGCCTGTGGCAGCTGGGATCCAATTGCTGGTCTACAGACCAGCCATTGCAGGGGGAGTCTCTTTGATGACTGCTGTAGGCTTCCATGGCTACAGGAATCATCAAAAGGCTCGTTTTTGCTGTTGCTGGTCTGCCACCAGCAGCAGAGCCCCGTACAAAACGGGAATTAACCCCTAAAATGCCACGATCATTGAAGGGGTTAACGCTGCACTGTCGCTCTCATGGAGCGATCAGGCAGCAGGGGTTATTGGGTCAGGTTCCCACACTTGTGTGGGGGCCCAATCAACACACAACCCCCTTCCCTGAAGCTGCCTGTGGCAGCTGAAAACACGATTGCTGGCTTTCCAGCAACCGCGTTTTCAGCCTACAGGATCACTCCATGGGAGTGATCTCAGGCTCGGGGGCGGGCTCGGCAGACTTCTGAGCAGACAGCAGCAGCAGCGCCCCTGTGTGGTGACTCAGCCTCTTACATCCACAATTTTTTGTGGATGTAAGAGGCTGACAAACACCATGGCGACCTGGCGCCTGGGATTTGTCGAGCCCTGCGGTACTTCATTGGAGTCTTGAGTTGAACTTGAATTTTGTTGAGTGCATTTTTATTTTATAGTACAATACCAAGTTGAAGGTTAATTATATTAATAATGTTTATGCTTTTTGTAGGCTGAAATGGATGTCATTGAAAAATTGTCCAAGCTTGTGCCATGCGAGCACGAAGACTTGCTGAACATAACCTTGCGGCTTCTTCTGAATCTTTCTTTTGACACTGGCCTACGGAACAAAATGGTGCAAGTTGGACTTCTCCCAAAGCTTACTGTGCTCTTAGGTATTCATAATATACTTTCACTTTATTCAGTGCTTGTCTTTATCATCTTTAACTCTCATGGTGAGACATATGTTTTATATTATAGTATAAAAACCTTTTCTGAAACAACAAGTAAGGTATCTGAGAACTACCTGACATTTTGGTGCAGCTTCACATAGACGTTTAACAATTTGCAGTATCACTCTGTTATGCAAAAACACAATAAATTGTTTCTAGATGTTCAGTGTGACCTAAGCATACATGTACCTGCAATCAGTCAGACTAAAATCTTTGTCCGGAATGGGAGGACATGATAATTGTGGTCTTTAGTAGAGTGAAGTTGCTAAGGTGGGTCATATAACCAGGTGAAGTAGCAATGTGGGTTGAGTAAGTTGTTAAGATCATTTTACATTTGAGCATAGCAGGCATTATCAAGCAAGGTCTAGAAGAGAGACAAATTGCATTGGATGATTAATAAATAAGAAATATTTAGTATTTAAAGGAGAAAAAACTATTTTGGGCATAATTAATTAACTTGAAGTTTTTTCTTGTCAGTGTAATTGTTTTGGAAACATAATATTTAACTACTTAAGGCCATGTGACATAATGTACTTAATCCTGCAGATGTTGAGAGTAGAAAACTGTACATTGCATATTTTACTATATACGCACTCACATGCATATATACACACTCAGGATGATGAAAGTCTACAAATAAAATAGACTGAAACGTTGACCAGAAAATCGGAGGTTTTGTGTAATTATTTACAGAAGTCCCTGGAGTGGCGGTAACTATCATTGGATTTTATATATATAATATATATATATTATATTATATATATATATATATATATAATGCATATGTGTGCTTGGATATGTAGGCTAATAAAAAGAGCACAAGTACACTGTACACACATGCTGACATCGAATGCATTCCTTAGCATTTTTGGTTCCTGGTAATTGGTATTGTAGCATTTTTGGTTCCTAGTGACATCTGCTGTGTGAACTGAGAAGTACTCTTCTGTTGCAAATGATTAAAAGTGCTGTTCTACGTATAGAAAATATAAACTGCATATTTAAGTTATTGAAGGCCATTTTCATGCAGTAGACACATTTACCTTTACTTCTCAAATTTAAATGTTGCAATACCAATAGAAGCTATATAATGTGCAATATATTACTGCCACTGCAGAAACGTAGGACATTTAATCTCTAATTTTGCAAAGTGATGTACTATTAATAGTAGATTAAAGAAACAGCCCTAACCCACAATTTTTCTGTAACAAAAATAATTTGGAATATTTGATAAACACAGAGTTTGTTATTATAGTTTAATAAAATATGATATAAGCATTATAACCATTACACTTAAAATATAATAAAATATGTAATTTGAGCTGTGCCGTTGCAGACTGCCTTTTAAGACAGCTCCGCTAGAGAAGAATGCATATTAAGGCACTCAATCAGCTCAAAAACAGGGAAACCGCGTAGCAAATCAAAATGCAACAACCCCAATATTTGTAATATTAGGCCTTAAATGCTTATGGATATGAGGGGATGTGCAGTCACATGACTGCTTTCTAGTGCTGATATACCAGCTGTATATATGTATGTGTTGCATGTACACAACTCTTCCAGGTACTGAAAATGCATTTTAGGATGTTGGGACTCTTCATCAAGTCTACAATAATGAAGTGGTTAATTTCCAAAATTCCTATGCTTGTGCCAGTATCCTGCTGAGTTTATTTTTTTAGGTTTTCAGAGTCTTTGCTCTGCCAAGCATGTGCAATGCCTCCTTTGGGTATGTTTTTGGAAAACCAGCATAGACTTTAAAGGATTGTAGCACACATTTTCCATACATCTTATATTCTTTATTAAAAAAAAAAGAAACAATGTTCTTCATACATGACCAGTTATGCAGAACAGAAAGGTTAAACAGGGCAGTGCTCCTAATGAGAAGCGTATGTTCTGTCATCTAAATGTGCAGAAATATGTTCTATAGGCTTTTCTCAAAGTTACTAGTGGCAGTAAAAATGTGTGCTTCCTTCTACTTTCCCAATTAAATGCTGTAGTGCTGAACTGTAGTGTTATGGGGGCATATTATTTTAATATGTGCTATATATGAATATTGCCTATATAAAATTTGCTGCATCTTATGTTTTAGCTCTAACAAACATATTTAGTGATAAGATTATTTTATATTTAATATTGATTTTGAATGTATTTAATTGTTCAAAAGATAACCGCAGAAGGTGTTAGATATGTAAAGCAATAATATAGTACAAATGATTCTGTAAAATTAGGAGCGACAGTTTATTATAGTCCTATAAAGAGGAACCAAATGTTGGCACGTAATTGATTTACCTACATTTTTCATATTAAGAATTTATACATGTCATAGTTGACAATGTACTACCTTTTTTGTTTAAATTGCTGATCTAGCAAGAACAACATGATATCTTGTTTAAATTACAAGTTATTGATGTAACAAATTATAGCAATTATACCATCTCATTAATTGGAAACCAATGAATTCAAAGATTGTATCTCGTACACTTGTAAATCATTTAATAATAACTATTATAAAATAAATCTTAGCACATAATAAAAAATAATTTAAAACCATTTAATAAAACCATTTATATAGCTTTCATTTTGTACATTAGGACAAAATCTTGGCATATATATATATATTTTTTTAAGAGGAACAAAACGTTCTGGAATTAAGGATGTGTGGTCAGGAAAAAATGTTGCTGCTGGATCATTCTGGTACTCAGAAATAGATGTTTCACCAATGGCTACACCTAAACTGCTTGAATGCCCCAAGTGAGAGAGTGAAGATCAAAACAGTGTATTTATTCGAAACCTGTACTTAGCATTCATCAGCATTCATCTACAGCAACATTTTCTATTGAGAAACTTGTCTTTTAACAGATTAACATAGCTCTAAATGTATGTAAAACTTTATAATCCCTGTGTCAATTCTGTGCTTTCCAAATAAACAAGAAACAGACTTATACAGGTAGAGACATAGATGTAAACCTCTACACAGAAAAACTAAAAGTTTTCACAGAAATGTCACATTTTCCACAGTCTGGAAAATCCATAAATTCATGGTGCGCATCAACAGTACCTAATTTCTTTCTACAGCAAAACCAATAAAAAATGAATTCTGTACTGAATATCATAGGTAACTTCATGCGCCCCCAACCCCATTTAAATAACTTTCTAAATACTATTGACTTTTTTTAATACCTGTTTGTTTTTCTCTGTTTATCTGTTGCATTATGTTAGTCTTATATATGAACAATATACTGATATTGCATATGGATAACTGCATAATAGATACCAAAAATGTTAAAATACAGTGTGTTTGGTAGAATACTGTTTTTCTATTCCACTAATGTGTATTTTTTCTAAAAATATAAATTTTTCTTTAAAAAAGCACCCATCTTTTAGGGTACGGCCTATAATCGAGCCAATACGGTATGTATATAGATTGCTTCAGACCTGATGAAGAGAGGATAACTCTCAAAATATTATGTTAGTCCAATAAAAAAAAAGGTATCACCGCATACTCTGCAATACTTTTTTGACATTGTGTCTACTGGACTAATGTGTCTTATTGCATTTACATATATATATATATATATATAATGTGTGTGTGTGTGTGTAAATGTCACCATAACAGCAGTACACATCGATATTTGTTTGTCAGCCTGCCAGTTTTATTTTTCAAGTCTAGCACCCACTGTGTTACTAATGTGTACTACAGCAGCGACCCATACAATCATAAGCAAATTCCATTGCTAACCCACTAGAATGTATTTTCCAGTACTAATTGGCAAAAAAAATCATTATTTCAATTACCACCTAGCGTATCCAGCTGTATCCCAGCTGGTATTTCTTTCCTTAAAGTATTTTATGGACGCAGTTATATCTATAAAACTGTAGCAGATGCTAATGACCACTTGGTAATGGGAGTAAGTAACCTCTGCAGAGAAATATTCTTGGAAATATTACAAATGGTTTACTGTAATCTTTTATAGCATTATTCTTTATACCCATGCTCAGTGTTACTTGGGCCTCCATGAAGCCAGTCATTGTAATAAAATATTCTTCTTGGTAATAATGTATATGGATGTGATCATTAAGAAGTAAAAAGGAGATTAGGGTTCAGATGTAGATAGGCTCTTGCAAATCTGTATTTTATTCTGGTTCCTCAAACGCTACTGCACAGAGCTCACTATAGCAAAACTGTTATAGACATTAAATAATATGCCAGTCAGAAATCAGATGTATTCAGTATTAGATGACTGTGGCTGAATAACCCAAAAATTTCCCTTTACAGTAACCTTTAAGTAAATGAACATTATTCATATTTCTCCTCACAGTCTATAATGCAAAACATAAATAATTATGAAACAGTTTAATTTGATATTTAGAAAGGAGCCAGAATTATTTTTCTCATGGAGGTGTATACTATTTCTTCTGTAAAATAATAATAATGTCCCCACCCAGGTGGCTTAATGGCAACTATGGCCAACTATGTGTCACAAAGCTTTAGCACATATATAGCTATAAGCCTTTTTTTATTTTAAGACATTACCCAGAAGAGGAGTGCCAAGTCTTTATAAGTACAATGTTAACTTTAAAGACTGTCCACAAAAGTGTTCACATGATTACTATAATATAAATTATTGTGGGGCAGCATAGTCTTATACTATGGCATTATTAAACCTGGTTCAAAATAAATCCGTGTAATCCACTTTTGCTAAACAATGTGGCAGATATCCATGTTTCAAAGAGGTCGGTCAACTTCTCAAACACTACAGTTATGTGAAATTCAGATGTTTTTCCCCTGTGTATTGCCTCAAAAGGATAATGTTAGTTGAAAAAAGAGAAATTAATAGCTATGATATGCTTTTTTAATAACTTCAATAATCACACTTAAAGTAATGGGACACTATTTTTGTCCAAATATAGAAACAAGTATTACTTAGTATTACTATTTCATCACTTTTAATACTTTTTAGAACTATTAAATAACCCCTTGATATAATTGTTACCGGTAAAAGTACCGGTATATTTAATGTTGAGATACATATGGTAGCATATTCTTCAGACTACCTGTTTATATACCACATTAACCATATTTAGTGAATATAGAACAGAAGGCGCGGGCCAACTCTTCGTATTCGTGGGAAAAAAACATCTTCGTATTCCACAAATATTTGCCCGTTCCTGTGTTTTGGTTCGGACGAATATTCGTGTACATTCTTCATGTTCGTTTTTTTCTTCGTTTTTTAGAAGGGGTTAATTTGGTATGCAGCGGCTTTGGCGCCAAGATTTTAATGGTTGCGGTAGAGGCAGCTGTGGGAGGAGTTAAATGAGAGAGGTCTGATTTTCTAACTCCAGTCCCTGCAGAATTCCTACACTGATCCACATGCAGTAAAATTCTCTAACTTGGGGATATAAATACATTGGTTATCTTGCCAATTTTGAGAGAGCTACTTTAGATGATGGTAAATCTTTGACAGATTGTGTGTGTGTGTATATATATATGTTCATAGCTTCTTTGTGTCAGGAGGAAATGTCCTGATAGCCTGCCATTACAATAGTAATTGTAAGTAGCCATTGTCAGTTGTCAGGGTATGTTAGATTACAACGTGTTTCCTTTATTTGTTCTCAGAGATGTAAAGCACAACTGAGCTTCAGAGATTTGAGGTAGCAGCACTATTGAACATTGTATTAGTATTATAGAACCACACAATTTGTTTCATTTGAGTGCTGCAAATCTTAACATGTTGACCCATAATATTATTTGCTTTCCAGATAATGAAAACTACAAGCAGATTGTTATGTGCATTCTTTACCATATCAGCATGGATGACCGATTTAAATCGATGTTTGCTTACACAGACTGCATACCCCAAGTAAGTGTAACATACAAAAATAATAATGTTAAGTGAAAAATAAAATCTTTTCAGTTAACTTTTGGCATCGATAATAGCTTTAAGTAATAAGTGCTTTGCATTATCATGTTTCTTCCTCCATCCCTTTGTGGCGATAGTACTCTTTTGATAACACTTTAGTTTAAATAAACCTGGAAATACTAATTGTGTATAGTGAAAGAAAAGCATTGAATATTTTCCAAGTGAATTAGCTTAAAGCATACTGTGCACTGCAGCACAGTACACTATTTTATTTTCAAGAAATTGAAAATCCTTTAAGTGTTGCACAGAAACTGCGAATAGAGAGACCCCTGACCACAGCCCCCAGGACTTAGATGATCCCAACAGTGAGGAGGCCAGGTGAAACAAATAAAATAGATATGAGTTGAGAATGCAAGGTGTTGCAGACAAGGAGTAACTTGACCCAGTAAAGCAAGGGTTAACACAATCTGGGTAGTCAGGATAGCCGAGTCGGTGCACAAATCGGGTAGTCATACTAGCCACAGGTCTAACACGGAGCGTGTGCTCAGACAAGCCAAACTGGTAACCAGGAAACTCAGGCTAAGGTACCGAATCAGGCAGGCAAAGAGTCAAATAGTTCAGGCAACAGCGAAAAGCACAACCGTACATGAGGACCACAACAGGGTAACTAAAGAGAGCAGAGCTGGGAATTTAATTTCGGCACCTGCTCCAGACGTCTAACCCAGGGCCCTCCTCTAAATAGCACAACCACGCCCCCAGAGGCTGAACGAAAACCTCACGAAGTAAGTATGAATCCAGAGAGTCTCTGCAAGACCCACAGAACCACTTCCTGTCATGATGCGGTAATTTCTTCAGAGATCAGCGAAACACCCCATGCTTTCTTTTGTTTTCCATGTCATAAGATGATCTGTGATTCATTTTGGAATGTCATGTTCCCTGGTAGCTACTACCTTTCTTAAGTCAGTCACAGAGCTGCGAGGGGGCGCACATCCGCCCGATCAGCAGCTGCAGCCTACAGGATGGGTTGGGGAGATCACGGATCTCCCTAACCAGCTCAACAGGGCCCCGTGGTGAATCACAAAAAAACAGTAGTGATTCCATAGGGGAGAGCGGAAAGGCTGCCTCCCCTGGGCTAGTCCTCAGTAGTCCGAAATAAGAGAAAATTATCTTTATTAAGGCCTATATTCCCTAAAAAGACTTCATTTTGGTTTTAGTAAATCACAAAAGGCAATTTAGAATGTAAAGTCAAAAACACTAAAATTGTTTTCTATTATTTTGATCCCTAATTTCACCTAAATGTTTTGTAAAAATTCCTGAAAACCAAAAGTTTTGCCCAAGTACGCTACTTCCCTGGAGGAATTTGATCTCATAAAATGTTATGATGTTTCTGGGAAGCCATGTAAGCACTTGTTGGTTTTTCAAGGACATCATCCTTAATTTGAAGAGTATTTTATTAAAAAGAAAGCTTGTATTTCCTTCGTCTAAACTTTTTGATGTGGTGCCCAGATTTGGAGTAATCCAAGTCCCATATAAAATGGAAATAATGTCTTATAAAAACATTTTTAAATTGCCTAAGGCTGCTTGTGTGTGGGTATATGTGTAACATGAAAAGCATTAGGTCTTCTGGACTATATTCACCTACAAAAAGGTCACCTATTACTATTCTTATTAATAAAATGAATGAATAAGCAGTAGCTTATAATCATTTTGCCAGTGCATCTTGTCGTTATTATGTCACATGTTGCTTGATGCCTAGAAGGTTCCTGTTTACCTGGAACACCTTGCTACAAAGCATTGGTACAGTTGTGAAACTTACGGATTAAAAAAAAAAAACAGTACTTGGCCTACTGAGACTCTACCGGATGCTGTAGACATTGTCTCAGAGACTGAATGTAATATATAAGAAATGTTAAATGCCATATTAGTAGGCACACAATGACTAGAAATGCTTTAGTCAGTCTGCCTCATAACAGATGGCAACCTGGTGCAGACTACTGCTTGACAAATTAGTTATTTTCTACCCAAGACCAAGATATATATTTTTTCTTTTTCAGTTTTTTTTAGTTGTTTCAGATTTATCATAACCCATGTACTACAGTCATAGGTCAGTACACAGTATTGAAGTACCAGTTTGAGAGTTGTTGTTACATATTCCACAGAAGAGGCAAAGAGACTTACTCAGACTCAGAGAAGCAGAGAGCGTGAGAGAGGGACAAACCGAGAAACAAAGTGAGAGATATAATGCCATTCCATTCCCCAGACATTGGTGTTTTGTGGCATTAGGGGAATAGTCTTTCTTAGTGATAATTTCCCAAACTGTGAGCTACCTGTGCTGAGCATCAGGGCTTTAAACTCAGATAGGCATTGAGGAGTGAATTTCAAGGAGGTTGCAGAATGCTGATCCATGAGCCTAGCAGAGTGGGGAGCAGACCACATTAGCAAACTATCATTTGCACCAGATACCATATATGAGCATTAACACATAAACCAATAAACCTGTTGACACCTTGTCTGGTGAGGATGTTGGACATTTGAAGCATGAGCATGTACGTTATATTTCTTTTAACTAATATGCAGTGCCACAAAAAGGTTCAAACCCCATCATATTGTTTTTTCCATATCTTTTTTTCGTCTATATCAAATATGATTCAAAATGATTAAATTTTTTAAAGTGAGTGTGACTCCTGGAAGGGCTACAAATCAGTTTCAGTAGGTCTATGACTAGGCTTCCTCATCATTACCTTTTAAAGTCCCTTACTCCAAAATAATAAATACTTTAATATTATTGATAGGGGCATTTTTTTATTTGAGGTAGAGGGGTTGGTTACGTATTTAAAAAAAATAAATAAAAAAAAACTATAGTGTTTATGTATTCGATAGTACAGTTGTGGTTTTTTATTCAGTGATAAACACATTTAGTTTCTTCATCAGTTAAAACATATGTGGCATTTAACCTGTTCAATTAAAGTTTTTGCCATTGTGCTTAATGGATAGACTAAGATGTTTTAGTCTAAACATGTACTTCAGTAAAAATACATTTTAGAATTAGCTTGTGCTGTAATTTTAAAGCTGTGACAAATAAGACGACAGCATTACAGGTAAAATATAATAGCCAACCTGTATGTAATAAACATCTGTATCTGGGATTAAAACATTATCTGTATCCTTTGTAATATTATTTTACAACATACCGTAGTTAAACTACTTCCTGTTAAGTGATTTCTTCCAAAGTTTTTCTTTGATTGTATAAAATCCATAGTTCAAGGTAATTTTCATTGTGCAGTAAGAGGATGTTGTTTAAAAATCATTGCCCCTGCTCAATGAATACATATATTTTGTAAATACTTTCATATACATTCTTAACAACGCAAAAAAAAGAGAAAAACACTATCATAGAGAGGAGCTGCAGCTTACCATCCCCTCAGTGTCCCAATGAGTCTTGCCACTGATTGGCTACTTCAAGCAATTTATTGTGTTTGATATAAATACAAGACTATAATAATTGATGAATTATGAGAATTGTGGCTTCAATTCTCTCAGTTCACCTTTCATTATTAAGTGACACGGATAAGTGTCTACAGCAAGAGGGTTTGATCTGGCCCTGCATATTGTCCGTTGAAGAGGAGACATTGAAGAAACCTCACTGAATTAACTATGCATTCTACAGGGCCAAACAAGCTTTTTCTGCAGCAGAAGTGCTTCATTAATATATTTGTATAGTGAAATAAAGGTGTTGACACCACATGTTTCCTGTCAACTTGCATTTCAGCTCTGCCTTTAGGGATTAGAACTCATTATCTTAATTAACTGTATACCAAAAGACAAATATTCAGGTTATATGCAGGTTCACTATAACCTGAATATTTGTCTTTTACTGAATCTGTATGGGTAATTATAAATATAGTCATATGAATAGCTCCATGTTTTATAGTCTAAATATTTTTTATGCAACAAAATACAAATTTGTTTCCTGTTACAAGCTTTGAAACAGAGACCATTTTTCGATGCCTAACTTGGAGATGATGTTTTAAACAATTTTGGGGGTTACAGGATCTACCGAAAGGTCAAGAGCTAATAGTGTTATTCTAGTAACAGAAGAAAACATTAACAGTTCATTGTTATTTGGACCTCTGGAATTGCATGTTTTATTTAAATGGGTGCAAATGCCAACCAGATGCTTACAGACTATTTTTACAGGTAATTGCTCAGCCAATCAAAGAGCATGGCAATGCAGTGATGTCATATGTACATTCAATATTAGTTTTACCACCAAGGAGTGTGACTTGCTATCCACATGTTTCTTTACCCTTGTCTTTTCAGTCTTGCTTTGATCTTGAGGTTGCTTGCCCAAAACCTCCCTCCCCACCGGACTTCTCTGTGCTCCATTCTCCATTATCTGGCCAAGTTCAGTGCATCACTTCAAACAGTTGATCAAGGGAGTAGTTGGTCTGAAGAGGGATTCCTTAGGCATGCAGAGCTGCAGTATAATCACTTAAAGATGTGCAGGATGGGGGAGGGAGCTGAGGTGTATGTGAACAGAAAGAGCTGTAGGGTTTGGCCTCTGGTCACTGGTAAATAAGTGAAGTCAGGTGCCAGAGAGTCTAGACACAGTGATTTTAGTGCAGGCTCTGTGGTATCCGATACTCAATATGGGACTTGTCTGATTAAGCCCCTACTTACCTCTTCAGAATGCCTGCAGCCCTTTTAAATGCCTTCCTGCTAAATCACTAAAAGATGACAATGGGCCCCGTTAAAACAGGACAAATTCAATGTTAATATTTCCCAATGGGTGCCAATTATGCCTGCTTTTGAAGTGCCACGGGTTGCAATCATATTAAATAAAACAGCATAATGAGCAATACAGAGACCAAACACAACACTTTAAATGAATCAGACTAGAGAAGGGACAGCTTGCCTGTCTTAATGTATACCATGATGTAGGTTTCCTTTTTATTTATTTAAATACACAGATGTTGTAGACAGAGCTGTCAGTCATGTCTTTTGTTAATTGAGCTGTTCACTGCTGGCATTGCTATTTAATCTTAGTTTTAATTTTGTGATGTTTTGCTTTTAAGGACTGTGTAAGGATCCCAGAAGGTACTATAAATAAAACATTTGTTTCCAGGGCTATAAACTAAACTGATGTATATCAACTATTCAGTCACTCTCAGTATTTAATAAAACTATTAATAGAAAAAGTATAATTAGCCAAAAAGGTACTATTCTTGTAAAAGCCACTCGTGTTTTCTTCTTTATAAATACTTAATACATATGTTTATAAATTAATTGGACACATGACTATGTGATCTACTACTGCAGTTTAAATAGAAAATAATAACAATGTTAACTGAAAAAAATGAGTTTTCTCCCAGGATCGGTTTCTAAAAATGTCAGTAAAATACCAATAACAAAAGTTATGGTGGGTAAAGGTGATGGAAAACCCTTCCACTTAAACTTAGGGGGTAGTAGAAGCATTATTAAACACTCATCTACAGACACCAGACAAGCCAGAAGGCTTGTTTTTTCCCTCAGAAATCTAATGGTGCTGCCACAACCACATGGGATTCTGGGTAGGTGCATGCAAATAAGGTCAACAATGATCACCTTTTGCCTCTATATCCACTTTATAACTGATATAAACCCTTGGAACCCTTGAACGTAATTGGCCGCTGTACAAGACAAAATGTAAAAATGTCAGTAAAATAAATTACAAGCAATACTTAAGAAGGACAGGTGTGGCATAATAACTGTAAGTGGATTAGGGAATCCGTTAGTATACAATACAAACATTAATCTCCCATGTTCTTGAACTTTTAGAGCACTGGATCATCCATCACCCCTGCTTTAATTGTTCATCAATCATTAATAGAAATAACACAAGTGAAGAGGGGTATCCATCAACTAGGATCAGCACTGTCTTAACTCAATTGTATGGGATACTAATATGTTTAGTGAGTGAGAAGGGTCCTTAAGAATGTCAGGTTAAATGAATTAAAAAGTATGAAATATTTCACATTTCAAACAAGATTCCCTTTTATGTTTAAAGCAAGAATACTCTGATTTCAATGACTTTCTAAATTATTTTTCACTTTATTTTCATTTGTTAAAATCATTAGGTACTAAAAAACTGCCATAAGTATTCAGTTATTATGTCTTTGATGGGTGTTATATTGTAACTATTATAAAATGCGTAGGAAGTGTAGCCACAGTATTTTATTTCTATTTTGTGTGTTGCGAAATGTAGTGTTTTTGTTTGTTTTTATTGTGTGTGGATTTTTGTATTAAGTTAACCCCTTCAATCCCAGGGTTTTTTGCTACCTCAGTTTTGCCATTTTTGCAGTATGTCGGTTCAGCGTTTGTTCCCCTTTGCTGCGAATAGTGTAATGTAAATTGTATACTGTTTTATTAAGGAGAGTGAGGGCTTTCTTTTGATACCATAGTTAGATAGCTGAAAATTTAGGATGAGAAATTTGGTAAAAACTAGAAAAAAAACTAATTTTCCCCTCTGAATGCTCACAAAATTAGGTAAAGTGACAGAAAATCCCCTCCAAATGTATCAATTCAGGTGTCCTGATTTCAGAAATACCTCATTATGTAGAATTTCCATACCTTCCCAGCACTTATAGGGAGCATACATGTGTACATAAGTTTTTACAAAGTTGTAGATTTTTTGTTTTTAAACCAACACTTTTTTCTTTGTAACCCGCTCAAAATTGTTGAGCTGCATGTCCTGTTTACGGAAATACCCCATATCCATCCCTTACATATAGCACCCTCTAGGGTAGTATTTTTCATACTTATGGCTTAATGGGTTTGGGGGTTGTGAACAGGGCAGGGAGTTATACCTTTTAGATGTTGTGCTAGGGGAATATGATGTAAAGGTTTTTTCTTTTCTTTTAAATTATTTTTTTTTATATTATTGTTTGTATTTTTTTTAAAAAAAAACCATTTGCACTGTTATACAGTGCAACCTGTGGAACTCCCTTAGGGACCTCTTGAACATGTTATTAATGCTAGTCACAATGACATGACTTAGCTCACTTTATTGTTTTTTTTATTATTATTTATTGTATTATTCTAGTGAATATCTTTTTTTGTTTCGTTTTTCAGCATGTGAGAAGAGTGAGAAACATGGTTTCTCACTCTCCTCCCTGCGCTCCCTCTGCAGCGATCACACTGTGATCTCCATGCAAGTCTAGGGAGTGGCTGTGATCAGTGCATCATCGGAGCGATCGGATATCGCTGGGATATCTAGACAGACCCTGCAAGGGATATCCTGTCTGCCGTTGAAATTCTGGGTGACGTCAGTAGTGACGCGACCCAGAAGGGAATGCCTGATCACGTGATCTGGCATTTAAGCCTGATCTCCCATGTAGCGGAAGAGATGTGTACTTGATCTTTTTTCAGATTCAGAATAGCTTTATGCCCAGCACATTCATTGTTAACATCCCTCACTGTATTAGCCTATTTTATTTATCTACCACCCTCTTATCTCACATAGTAGATCATATGGAGCTATGCTTTATTAAGTTATGCTTTATTCTTTTGCATTCTTTCATACTAGTTTTTCAAAAGTGGTGGAAAATAGGATTCCTCTGTATCAATCTTATTTTCTTCATCAGCAACAGATATGTTGGTCTGTTTCCCCAAACCCCAGGGACTATAGTCCATCTGACTACCTCATGCAGCTGCAAGGCCCCTTTCCACTGCTTGGTGCATAACTACCCTTCAGTTTATGCTTTAACCAACTTTCTCCCCAGGCTTTAGCCTTCAGCGCTCCTAGAAGTTTTTTGTACCATAGTCTCTATCTTTCCCCTGTGACATTGCACAGTTTACTTCTAAAGTGAGTTTTGATCATCCTCCCTCAGTCTAGTACTCAAGTTCACAAGCTTTGGATGCGTGTTTTATTTTCAATATATTGTAGAAGGAAAATAATTTCCATGGTGATAAATATAGTACTGTATTCAGTAGTGTAGGTTAGCATTGCCAAAACCTGGTTTTATTCCAACTTCCTTTATTGATAGACCTGTTTTCAATCATGAGATTCAGTGGCGTAAACTAAAGGGGTCCTTGTGACCACTTGTTCATGGGCGTAGGAACCCCTAAAAATCTGGGGGGACAGCATTTTCCCCCATCAGATCCCCACTTTCTCCCCATCTCTCACACTATCTACCCCCTTTCCCCCTTTCTTACTATCTACTCCCTCCCTACACTCCCTTCTCACACTATCTACCCTATCCCTACCCCCCTTCTCACTAGCTACCCTCTCCCTACC
>VKOC01000004.1:28579431-28593679 GCA_009364415.1 Spea multiplicata
GGCATGTCTGGGAGGCAGCCTGGCAAGCCTGGGCTCAAATGTGCATAAATTGGGGGGCTGGTTGGGAAATAAAGACAAGAAATGTGCCAAATTTTTTTTATTCTGCTGTTTGTATTTAACATCATTTGTTTATTAAATTATTTTAAATAAATGAAAAATTTACATTCATTTTTTTTATCCGAATAATCGAAAAAATAATCGGCCAACTAATCGATTATGAAAATAATCGTTAGTTGCAGCCCTAATGTTTACATATTGTACTTGTTTAGGTTAACCCCTTAACGACAATCCACGTACATGTACGGGGTTGCCTTGCAATGAGATAACGACAATGCCCGTACATGTACAGGCTGCCGTTAAATAGCTGCATCGCCGCGATTGCAGCGTTTTCGCCACGATCGGCGGCTTTGCAGCATCCATGGAAGCCTCACAAGTGAAAAAAGCCCTCCCCGGAAGAAAAATGGCCGCCGCACCGATGATCAAAGGCGGCGCCCGGCTAAAACCACAAGTGCCATCCTGTAAATGACGTTGTCATCATTCACACGATGGCATTAACAATAGATCTGAGTTCACAGAGGGTCTATCCAGAGTGATTAGTTTTAAAAAAAAAATGAAAAAAGAAAAAAATTGTTCAAAAATGTTTAAAAATTAAAAAAATATGGGACATGGGGGCAGTAGGATCAGATGTCTAAATGGCATAAAAATACGCACCTCACAAAGGCGGCCTCTTACCTCCCAAATAACCCTACAAAGCCATGCATGTGGGGTATCACTGCGCTCAGGAGATGTTACTGAACACATATTGGGGTGTTGTGTGACACGGACATATACCAGGAGCGATAAATTTATACCTGAGGTACAACAAAAATGTACTACCATAAAGTTTCACAAAGGCTGGTGGTAAAATTAGTGCATGAAAAGGGTTAAATTACCAGCATGTGAAATACCTTGGGGTGTCTAGTTTTTAAAAATATATGATTTGATGGGGTAAATTGCATTGTCCGGCTTCAAAGATACCCGAAATGGCACATGGGGAAAAATTACCAGATTTGGAAAAAAAAGGTTTTGAAATAGCAAAATGCTACCTGTACTTACTGCCCCATAACGAGCAGGAAAAAGCAAAAAAAAAACATAAAAACATTGGGTATTTCTAAACTCAGGACAAATAGTAGAATCTATTTAGCAGGTTTTTTTCATTCGTTTTTGCAGATGAGTAAAAGTTTTTTGTTTAAAAAGTGAGAAAAAGTAATTTTTTTAACAAAAAATCCCCTTATTTTATCATTTTTTTTATAGTAAATTAGATGATATGATACAATTAATGGTATTTTAAGAAAGCCCTGTTTGTCCTGAAAAAAATCCCCAATATATAATATGTGTGGGAGCCACGAACTGAGAAAGAAGAAAATCACACTGAAAAACCGTTAAAAGAGCCATTGCCCCACAATATACTACAAGTAAAAACCCCTATTGTCCTTAAGGGGTTAAAGTAGCTCAAAATCAATAGTTCTGATGTAGTGTTTTCAGATACAGTGAAGAATGCCTTTTATTGTTACTGAAAGAAAGAAGGACAAATCTTTCGCCAAGAGTTATCAGACTTTTAACTGCAGCTAAGTGAGATTATTAAGTCTGTCTGTAACCAAGAGCCACGAAGAATATTCTCCTAATTATAACACTGCTGTGTTCAGACTCTGCTTGCATTGCTAAAAGCTGCTGAAAGGACACGGGAGCTTTGCCAAGTTTATCATGACAAAATTCCAGTAGTGTGAGACACTCTGATAATCCCCTTGTTAGAAACCAGGCACTCCGTCTTTCAGCAGACAGCTTTCTCTGGAACTAAGCTACCTACGACACGCAGCAAGATGAGGTCTCTGTAGAGCAAGGGTGTGATGTTATTCCCATGAACTGGTTACAAAATTGCAGCAAACATACAGAAAGTACACATCAAAATGTTCTGCTTACAGTTACTAATCCATAGCATCCCCCTTCATAGATGTATTCAATATAGGTAATGGTTCTTTTAACATATTACCTTTTCTATATTCATTTTGCGTGAAAGAACTCATTCTCTGTACACCATCAATACATTATTTTTATATATATCAATATATTTCAGTCAACTTAAATTCAACAATAAATTAAGTGCACAGGTCATATAGATATTGGCACAAAGATGAACAACTTTGCCTGAAAATTGTTCTTAACATACAACGGACAGAAATGATTCAAAGTTTAATTAAAGAGTTTCATTAAAGAAGTAAAAGTGATAAAAAGGGAGAACGTCTTTACACAGAAATTTCTTGATAGTACTGTGAGAATTGGCATTTACCAAGTATATTACTATAATATAGCAAAATGTACACATTTGACTCCCAAAAGTCATCATCACTGCAATTGCTCTTTGTTGTAATTTAAGCCACACTCAGTGGAGATTAAGTTAAATTTGATTTCAAGTACATTAAGCGTAGTTGCTGCGGTGTGTATGTATTTCCTTTGGTGGTAAATACTGGTTTATTAAGGTTCCCTCCATTTCATTTTCCAATCGGGCATGTAAATGTGACCCATGAGTGCTTCATAGCCTAAGTCTAGGTCTGACTTTTTGGTTTCAGCAGGGTTAATGAACACTGTCTGTGAACATTGTAGAGTGACTCAGTACTAGAGCAAAGGCCAGAAGTTTCATTATTTGTAAATCTCACAAAAGAAGTAATGTGTATTATCAGATCATCCAAACAAGCCATTTGTCTTCATTCTGAAAACTTGCTCTTTGAGTAGAAGATTGTACGTTGTGTTAATAAAAGGGTTGACAAGCCTCCACACTACAAATATTTAAAGAAGCGCAACACTGGAATGCCATTCTGTTTAAACAGACTGGTTTTTAATTTTATTCTTGCTTTCGGGAGGTGTCCTAAGAATGTGCCCTGAGTAGGACAAGATAATTAGTTATTGGGCTTTGAAATTCTTTCCCACTAATGAAAATCCAGTTAGCATACAAATGGGAAAAAAGTGTTTCAAACTTTCAAAATATACCAGTATACGTACATGCCATCTTTTTGTTCTTCTGCATTAAAAATCTAACCCTTTGGCTAAACGGCCCATTTTTACAATTCTCCCTTTGTCACTAGTCATTAACTATGGCCTACATTTACTTGGAGCTAAAGTCACATAACATTTAGTACTGCGGTTCACATAATGGTGATATTTTAAATAGTACAACTTGCCTTGATTTAGAAACTATCGAATATGATTTTCATTTGTTTTGTTTTGGTTTTTTTCTTGTTAACCCCTACCACATGCTAACAACTTCACCACTATCCAACTCAACACTCGCTAAAACCAATATCTTAAAAATTGCAGTGATATTTTTTATGAATTTGGGACAGATGCTGCAGTGGATCACTGTTTTCTTGTAGCACTCGAAAGAAGAAGCATCACAGGTGCAAAAGGTTTGACATAATTATTGATGCATATATTCTTCTAACTTTTTGTGTACTTAACTGAGGTTATATTGTACACACACATGGATATAATCTAAATACAGAGTGTTCTACAAAAATGAATTATTAAAATATTTTATTTATATAACATGCTCTACATGTTATATAAATAAAATGCTATAAAAATGCTCTACAAAAATGAATTATTAAAATATTTTATTTATATAACACCAACAATTTACGGAGCGCTAGCTCATTAATAGATATTGCAGTTTCTTTAAGAGCATTATGTAAGGAAATCCAGTTGGGTTACATTCTATACACAAAAAAAGAAATCCCACTCACCCTGCGAAAGGACACCACATAAAATGTATCTCCTCTTCTATGGATAGCTTCTAAAAAGTCTTGGTAGCTTCTTGGAGAGGAATAATAAATTTGCAACTCATTCACAGAGTTTCTACAAAGAAAGAAGATAAGCACAGGGAAAAAATACATCAGTCATTAAGAGTGGTAAACCCTGGACTTTCATTCCTCCAATTTGTATTGGGGTATAAATTGCAATTGTTGAGAGATTACTAGGAGGGTGATCACAAAATGCCCAAGATCGTGTCTTGATGTCTAAAGAGGTCCTGTCAACCACAATATGGATGACAGGGATAGCTTCAGACAAATCATAACAATTTACAATAACTGTGCTACACAGAGACCTTCTCTTGATGAGAAGCAGAATGGAATTACCCCAGATGTCTGTTACTAAGTGAAACACCACTCTTAAGTCAAATAAGCTCTATTTGCCTCTTTAAAGCTCTTCTGTTTAAAAGAGTGGTGTTTTACTTAGATACACTTCTAGTTCATTTTCACCAAAGGCTCACCGAGTTAACTGAAAAAAGACACAGGGACAACACAAGACCCCATCCCCTCAAATAAATAAGACACACAACACACACACATACATTTATAGAAGTGTTATGCAGCTCCAAAAAAAAAAAAACCAAGCAGGTGCACCAAAAGTACGATAATTGTGAAAATGTGGATTTTATGTAGCAATGCACTCATTCTACCACTAGTCTTTGTCAAACTTTGTGGTAGTAATGTTTTTGGCTTGTTTCCCCCCACACACACTGTACTTCACAAGTATGAATTTATAGCTCCTGGTATATGTCACTGTCAAACAACACCCCAATATGTGTTCAGCAATGTATCCTGATTACAGAGATGCAAGGGTTTGTTGGGTTGTTTGGGGACTAAAAAGCCAAAAGTGTGCATTTTTCATGTGGTCATCCTGCCCCCTCTGGTATTTGGGACATTGTTGAACCTGGCCAATTCAATTTACCCCATCAAATCAGATTTTTTTTAAAAAACTAGACACCCCATGGGCACTTAACATGCCAGTATTTTAACTCGTTCCATGCAAGAACTGTTTGTGAAGATATAGTGCTAATTTTAGGCTTATACAAATAAATTATATATAATATATCAGTGATGGCGAACGTTTTGGGCCTGAGTGTCCAATTGTCTGCATGAAACCAAGTTGCAGACCTCAAATCGCCAACACAGCATATTAACCATGGAGAAGTTTTCTCGGTACAAAATGACTATACACAACAGTGTGCATCAATTTGCCCATATAAATTATGTTTGTTTTTTAAGCATAGAAACATAGAATGTGTCAGCAGATACTAACTATTTGGCCCATCTATCTGCCCAAGCAGAAAAACACATGAAAGGAGGGTCTATTCATGAAAAGGATTTTATTAAAACATTAGTATTTGCACTGAAATGATACCAGTGCATTCACTTTTTAATTCACACAATCAATTCTTTGACTCATTCACACAAATCATTTACACATATTCATGAATGCATTTTCAAAAATCATTCAAGCAATTCATCCACACATTCATTCATGCTCATTCATACACCATTCATTCAAATTCATTAATTTTTTCTCTCAGTCATTCACACAATTCATCCACACATTAATTCATACTCTCACTCATTCACCCACACATTAACATATCTGGGAACTCTCCAGGTTTGACCTGGAGATCTACTGGTGAGGCACAGCCTCTCCGGTTCATCACCCGAATCCTCTGGGTCATGGGAGCGGGGTCTTGACATCAGCAGGAATGCCCCCAGTGTCATTGGGACTGCCCACAAACATCAGCGGGGAGGCCCATCGACATCGATGGGCAGTCCTGGCCCCGCCCCTCAAGGTTAGATTCCGGGTAGCTGGAGCTCGGAAGTTCCCAGGTATGCACGTTATTTCATACTCACTATCGAGGCATTTCAGCGACGCCAAGGAGGCATTCGTTTGCTGTCCGCCATACAATGTATGGTGGACATGGAAGCCCTGGGGAGGGGCCACACATGGCACCTGATGCTGATTCTGGTGCTCGCAACATTGAGACATTGCAGCAACACCATTTGGGTGAAGAAAGCGACTGTTTAAAGTCATGATGTGTTTTTTTTTTCTTTTGGGGCGTCAACTGGCATCAAGGGGTTAAATAAAAATGTTGTTTGAAACCGTGCTATAATATAAAAAGGTAAACAATCTAGAACTAAACACCAAGAAATAGGAAACTTACTTCAAGCTAGTATCCGTATATTGCATTGTTACGAGTTGTGATGTACCAGATTTTTCTTCAGCTTTCTGCACAGGGAAAAACCATGAAAAGAGTTTATTTACAGACTTGACATTGCTAAGGACAGATAAACATCTTCATTTTGGGTTAATTAATTCTACAGAAGAACAATGGTCTATCCTTTAAAGATGGGGTTGTACATCCATTTACAAATCAAGAATAACAATTGTTCTTCTGAGAGGAATACAACTTCAAGTCTTCCTACATTTATCTATTTTGTTTCAAAGCCAAATGATAGCAAAACAATAAAATCGGCCCTGGTACATTTAAGAGAAGCGCCTCTTTCCAGACAGAAGCCACCAGTCAAGTTTTAAATTTTACTCTGTTTTGAGTTGGTGTTCTTTTCTATAGAGGTTTTGTTCTTTTGTGGTGGTGTTCAATAAAAAAATTAAAATATCTTTAAAAAAAAAAAAAAAAGTTAAGTGCATTTTTTATACATAAAATACAAAAGCCTTTCCAAGTGGTTCAGTTTTTTGTTTTTTTTTGTGGCTATTAGGGATGCATTACAGGCATACCCCGCTTTAAGGACATTCACTTTAAGGACACTAGCAAGTAAGGATATAGTTACATCACAACCATTCCCCCATTAACGTACATACGCTTTGCAAGAACGGACACATAAAGCGTGACGCCAGCACATGAAGCTTTTGTAAGTGAAAAAGGTAGTACTTCACTTTAAGCAGATTTTCATTTTACATACTGTAAACATATTGTGTACGTTAATGTGGGGTATGCCTGTATATGAAATGGTAGAATGCTTAGCAAAGACCAAAAAAGCATATTGAAAACACATTTAATCTAATTAATGGCTTTTAAGTCTAAACCTCTACAGATTAAATGAGGTTTCTCCAGAAACCTATGCGTTGGGTCCTTACACTGGATTTTGTTAAGTTTCCATATGATAGCATCTTACATTCCTTCACGTATTCAATAGTGTCTAAAACACAAGCATTGATCTGGACTTATTTTGAAGCCTTACAACAGGCCTAGATAAATTCTTAATCATTTTGATGTGTGAATCAGAAAGTTATCTGCCAATACTTATCTCTTAGAGGTTGGAAATACAGATTGTGGAGGGGTATAGACAGTAAAGTTTGAGTTGCTATCGCTTTTTACAACAAAGAGTATAGCAACAGAAAAGGCTTTAAATTGCTTGATTGTTTATTTGGGTTAAAATACAGTGCAGTTCCATTGATTCAGCTCCTAGGTAAGCAATATAGACATGAAAAATTAGATAGTACTCAACAAACTTGGGGTACCCTGGCGTAGCGCGGGCTAAGCAATATATGGCCATATAGTGTGACGGAATCCCCAATATTTATGCCTTAGTGTGTATTCACTGGCATGTGTTGGATTTATGTTTTGTTTTGTGTGACAGCATCATACAGACATTATTTGTTGAAGACCAAGTCATGTGAGTTTGAAGTTTCACCAAAAATGCTTTATGATTGAGCAACCTTAATCCAAAAGATGTTCAATAACTGTAACAGCCTGTTAACCAACTCGGAAGTAGGCACATTACAGCCTGTCCAGTTTTTGCCCAATTGTAGGTGTTCTACTTTATACAATACGCTCATGCAATTAGTAGCTGAACAGTACTTCTCACCGACATAGAGCTTGAACCGCAAAAAGCAAAGACAGGGAATAATTTTTCTTGTTTAGTTTTTCATCTGATCTTCACACAGATAATAACTCATTTGAAGTCATACTCTTCTCATTACAGATATACATTGGTTTTTAATAATTTTTTACATTACCAAAATACAGAATACCAGATGATGCTCACCTGTACAGCCCGTGCCTTTTGGCTGTTGGTCATTCGTCTGGACTTTGTTCTCTCCACCTCATGTCTGTGGACCCAGCCCCGTAGCTCCTGGTTCAATCTATGGTTCAAGTATATTTTCAAGATTATGTGCAGTGTCAGGTTGTAAATGAAAACTACAGCTGAAGTAAAAATGTTTTTCTTATAGAAGAGACATTTTACCACTACCATGTGCATGTAAAAGTTTCCATACATTAACAGATGTTGAGCTATTTCAAAGTGTATGTGTTGGTTTTCAGCAGGGAGGGGGAGCAATTAGTCCTTACTCTTTTCACTTCCTGAGAATGAGGCTTTGCTGTGCAAAAGTTGAAGGGAGCAAAGCCTAACTGCTTCTCCATCTTATATATACTCGAATAGGCAGTAGTAATGTAGAGTAAATAAGAATAGTGGCAGCTGATTGTCATACTGAATTACATATTTACAATATTATAGGTCTTATATCGTTACACACGTATAGGTGTAAAATCTAGCCGTAACCAATACTACTACTTTTGAGTAGTAAATGTTGGACTAATCTATGCTGACCTGAGGTTGCTGTCTGGCTTGGCAGGAGGGGGGTGCTTGGCTAAATAAAAAAAAGACAGAAACATGACTTCCATATACCTAAGTGTTTCAGTCTGATTGACTAGTGGGCGGCAAGGTGGTGGTGCTGGGATATATAGCAATGGCTCCTCCTTGACTACCATCAAAGCCTTCTCATTGGAAATATAACGCCCAGGCCTGTAACAAAACAAGATATACACAAGAGAATGGAAAAAAGTTGCAAAGTATTGAACAACTATCTGTTGATGTTGCCTGTAATATAATGTCCAGCAGCCTACTTTCTTCAGCATCAGGGAAGTGCTGCCTTTTTACCCTCTTAAGGACCATGGGTTGTCCTTAAACCCATTAAAAACAATGCATTGTGAGCCTGTACATGTACAGGTTTTGTCATGAAGGGGTTAATGATGCCTTGCTAGATAGCATTGACAAGGCCTGGAGCAGGATTCTGTGTGATTTTAGAACTACCAAAGTTATTTATTACACATTGTTTACTCACATATAAGATGAATCTTACAAATTATACATGAAACAATTGAGTTTAATGATAGATGATAAATATGGGCTGGAACATTTTCTCCTCCACAATCTATGCAGAAATATGTCTCACTAAACACAACAACATGTGGCCTTCCATTAGGTTTTCCAAATGGTCACCGATTTCTTGAAACGCAAACCTGAGGCATTTTTATTGGAGACCTGTTAAACAATGTTACTGGTATGTGAAGATTGTCCGGGTCACTAATACTATTTAAAAGGCATAGAGTATTTCATATACTGTTACAAGTTTCCAATTATGCATTTAGCCTTGAAACTTTTGAGGTTTTATTTCCAAGTAATTAGATACCCAGTATTTCAATCAAGCGGTGTAATATCAAGACGAATTGTGCCATTATCCAGTGAACAAAACATTCCAGTACATACTAAAAACACTTGAGATTATGCTCAACTTGCCTACAAATTGATGGGAAAGCATTGTGTTACTCTGATTTATTGCCTTTTCTATAAAATTGACAAACTCATATATAAAACAAACACATGCCCAACTTTGTTCCGTGTGCCAGCAACCACAAATTGGAAAGGAAAGATACGATCATACAAATCAACTGAAAACAAACAGCCAGTATGGAATCAATTAAGCACTCCCTACATTTTATATGCAACAGACTTTGCTCTGCAAGACAGCGTAGCCAATTCTGGTTCCCAAAATGTTGGTTCTGATGTGAAATTGAGCTGCAATGAACACTGATGGTTTTATATTCTAGGAAAAGATGAGTGCATTTGCCTGCAAAGGGGTGGTTGCCAATAATTAAACATTACTCATTGTAAACAATACCATACGTGAGATAGCTTGTCTTGTAGAAATGGTATATAAATATCTTAAAGGTGCTGTGTGTTGCTTTTTTCCTTTAAAGAAAACAGCCATAAAAAGCCATCAATATTTTGTACCTTATGAATAACAACCACAAACAGGTCCTAAAACAGCAAATCAAATTTGGAAATGGTCTACTGACCCAAAAACACTTTCTGGGATGGACTACACAGAGAAGCATATGAATCTTGTGCTTGTGGAAATACTGACAGCCACAGAATAGGCCAAGGTCCGAAAAGTTCATACTTGGCTTTTGAAGGACAGAAAGCTACATGTAATGTGGGATGTGATTCAGTAATTAAACAAATTAAATTAGTACCTGCTACTCTCCTGTGAGATATCCTTGGTTTCCACATTTTCATTTCCATCTGAGAATTCAAGAAGGTGTCTGTTGTGGCGAACAGGGACAACTTCCACATCATATAGGCTAGATCCTGTTTCCAGAATACTGTAAGGAATAAGGAATGATCAAATCGACTGAGCACCACAGTGACGCAAATCGAAATGCATAATCACTGTATGTGGACCAAAAAAAAAAAAAAAGAGAGTCTTACCAAACTGTATTTGGTCCTTTCACTACTAAATAACTGAATATTGTCTCAAATGTCATCTTCCACTCAAAAACATTGGCAAGATATTATTGTTCCTATGTTAATACATATTCCAGTCACTTTTGCATTGCAAATTTTAGTGCGTGCAAAGGAAATCTAATCTAAAAAAACAGACTGCAAAAATGAACTCCAATATGCATTCTGCTTACATATATAGCCGGAGATGTGATTTAATTGAGCCGCCGATCATGTTAAACACACAAACTTTATTCTTTCCTCTGTGGGTCCAGTCACACAACAACACAGAGGCTTTCCCTATTGGTGCATGCTTTTGTATCACATGACAAACCTCTCCTGGAAAAATATATTCTAATGCCAAATGTGTTAAATTCAGCAGAACAGGTAGAAACCACAAGATCATAAGAAACACACGTTAACATAAATATGTTACATTCAATCAATACATACATTCAACTTAGCGCACAAAAGGTAATCCCTGTAGATATATCGTCTGCTTAATAAAAATAGCAAGGTCACTAAAAAGATAGACTACCTTAATGGATTAAAATTCAATATTAAAAATACAGCCAGCATCATGAGACAGACAGCTCTTCTCTTTGGAGCAGTCACTTTAAGCTTCTGATTCTGTGGGAGAAGACAAACTGATATCAATAAAAGTGAATTAAAAATCGAAATGAACCACAACAACGGTTGGCTGGCAAACCAAGGGTAACACGAATCTTAATGCTGTATTTGTTATTATTATTATATTATTATATTGCTCACCTTTTAACAAATACGTCAATCGAAACTAATGTACCAATAACAAGGTAACTTTATAAAATAAAGTTGTCTGCATCCTTTACTTCCCCTAAATATAGGGTTATACAAAAGTAATAAACATTATATTAGTGTTGCTACTGCATCCATCTGTGGGTTGCCAGTTTATCAATGATTAGGGGCTGAACTGAATCAAAAACATGAAAACAAAAACATATATGATATACATAAGTGTCTTGAAAACCTTTATCAAATGTAATATTAGTGTGTTGGTAAACTGTTTTGGTACTGACATTTGGTTCAACATTTCAATAGTTGAAACAAGTAGCTGATGTTCTACACACATCATAACTATTTAATATTACTGAAAATGTTTCCTTCAGGTTGAAAGCCTGCTCTCCCACCTCAGAGACCACTTCTTCTAGCAGTTTCTGCAGAGAACCATTCTCTTTCTTTAGTCGTTCATTCTCTGATAGAGCTGCTCTTAGACGGAGCTCCAGACCCTGCATGTATTCTTTTTTCTTCTTTCTCGACTGCAAAGCAGACTCGCGGTTTTTAATCATCCTCTGCTGCCTCCTGATCACATTTATCTGTTGAAAAAAAAACAACGTGATCATATTTATTGCTTAGAAACTTTATATTTAAACATTTTTATAAGAATTGCTGAAAGCAGATAAATTAACAATATCAACAATCTAACATGTTCGACTCTGGGTGTAGAGCATGTAATAAACGCAACCATTTGCCCAAGTCTTGTTTTTTTTAAATTAGGAATCTATAGACTCAATGGCATCATGGGCGCTACATAACAAACAATGGTGTTCTGCATAGCCCTTCTGAGGAACAAGACTGATTACAAAAATGACATTGGTTGCAAAATATAGCTACAAAAACAACGATCATATATCAATAATAAATCAAAGTAAAGCAGAACTTTAGTAGATACGAAAGTAAATAAGGAGTTATGCGTCTGTGGGAGATGTCCCCAATATTCAGGAGTAAAGAAACAGTGTTCCAAAAGAAGAGTCAAGAACCAAAAACAAACCCTGTTCTTGAGATGTTACAATATAGTTAGATGTGTTTTATGTAACACACAGTCTAGAACAATCTGTTATCGACTTGGTATTACTATACTGTATATGTGCTTCAAAACAGACCATTAAAGTGTTAAAAACAAGAAAAATAACAAGTTTAAATTCAGGATTAATTCCACGGTAAAATAACGCATTCTGGGACAATGTGTAAGAGTACACGCTTTGTTGTGGTAATACTAAGAATATATTAAATGTGCTTATCTGGCATAATTTCTAGGCATAAGAACACCGCCTTGTAAGTCCACTTGACAGCAAAGAGACCATATCGGTACTCTGGCTGCCAGCTATTTTCAAGCAGCCTTCTTTTTGGAGCGTGCACGTTCTGATGACTTTTCCACATTTTACAATGAGCAATATAAATAGCAGTACATGTGTTTCTGCAAATGGAACAGTTTAAGAGAGCCAAGTCAAAATGCCACATCATAAAACAATGAATACCAGAGAATATGTTCTGCATTTTGGTAATCACATTTATATACAACAATATTTATGAATACTGTAACAAAGAAATGATGCCAACTGGACCTACTTTTTAAGCACACTCTGTCAAGGAAAACCCAAAATACTAATGCTTTGTGTGAGGTGAAGGCTCATTGGCAGAAAGTCTAATTAGGTCCATTTTTTTCCTAGTTTGAGCTTGAATTATTATCCACGTATGTAGAGTATGTTTACACATATATTGCACGTTGAAATATACTTTACAAATATAAACAAATAATTTAATTGTCAGGACACATTTTCCTACAATTGTATTTTACAGTATTCTGCATTTGTTCTCACTCACGTTTATTGGCCTGACATACGTAAATGGAAGCAATTTCTTGTTAATGACCAAATTCATTTCAGAACTATATAAGGCATTCTTTTGTTTATTACAAAAAGATCTATTTGAATACTTAAAAGGCTAGCCACATAGAGAGAGGTATAGAACAAAGTAAAAAGGGGGGATATATATATATATATATATATATATATTATATATATATAATATACACACACACACACACACACACACACACTACAGCAAGGATCGGGGTGGACGAAAACTGAAAACTCCGGTAGTACACCGAAGCCAGGCGCCCAGGAGAATCCCGCATTGCTGGGGAAGATGCCCAAACTCCACCAGGGACAGTAAAAAGTGGAACTATCAAGGAATGACTGTATATGTATTAAGTAGTAATTAGTATGGATAGGGCTGCACTGGGCAAGTGCTGACCAAAGAGATCTTGACTTGCTTCAGAAAAACCAATTTACCCTTTTATTACATCATTACAAGCAAGTGTATACATGTCACTGGATATGTACTACTAGAAGCCATTGTTGGAGTATCTGCTGCTATGGACTCTGTGGAAAAGTTGTTCTTGGCAGACGTCTTGTGGTCATAAAACAGACAGTAAGAGTAAAAATGATCAGGGCAGGTGAAGTTTAGGAAACCTGCAATCATTGATAGTTCCCCAGTGTGGACTATGCTTATTCACTTTCTTAAATCACACATTATTCACTTACCAAGGCACAAAGAAATAAATCATGCCAAATTCAGCTGAGTTGCCATAAAGCTTTTCTACACATACCAAATTTCATGTACCGTATATTCCGGCGTATAAGACGACTTTTTAACCCCCAAAAATCTTCTTAAAAGTGGGGGGTCGTCTTATACGCCGGGTACTTACCAAGCCGGAGGTTCCCGCGAAGCCACCAATCTCTTTAATCACTACGCGCCGGCTATTAATGCCGAGCGCAGGGATGCCGTCATGTCCCGGCGCCCGGCATCAATTGCCGGCGCGTAGTGATGAGGGAGCAGGGAAGCCCGAGGTCTGGCACTTCAGACCTCGGCTTCCCGGCTCTCTAATTACTACGCGCCGGCTATTGATGCCGAGCGCAGGGATGCCGTCATGTCCCGGCGCCCGGCATCAATTGCCGGCGCGTAGTGATGAGGGAGCAGGAAAGCCCGAGGTCTGGCACTTCAGACCTCGGCTTCCCTGCTCTCTAATCACTGCTCGCCGGCTACTGATG
>VKOC01000004.1:28599709-28632645 GCA_009364415.1 Spea multiplicata
TTCCCTGCTCCCTCATCACTATGCGCCGGCAATTGATGCCGAGCGCCGGGACATGACGTCATCCCCACGCTCAACATCAATAGCCGGCGCGTAGTGATTAGAGAGCAGGGAAGCCGAGGTCTGAAGTGCCAGACCTCGGGCTTCCCTGCTCCCTCATCACTACGCGCCGGCAATTGATGCCGGGCGCCGGGACATGACGGCATCCCTGCGCTCGGCATCAATAGCCGGCGCGTAGTGATTAGAGAGATTGGTGGCTTCGTGGGAACCTCTGGCTTGGTAAGTACCCGGCGTATAAGACAACCCCCCACTTTTAAGAAGATTTTTGGGGGTTAAAAAGTCGTCTTATACGCTGGAATATACGGTACATATAAATGGGAACCTGTGGGAGTTGTTCCTTACTTTTTTTTACTCTGGCCAATCAGCATTTACAAGGGGAAGTGGCAAGCATTAGATATATAAGTGTGCTGACACCATTTTAATTTGTCAGTAGCAGCAGCTACAGACTGATGACAGGTCAAGTGTGAAACAGTGACATTGCTCAAAACCTCTAGTTCTTGCTTGCACACAGTGTTTTGTTAGTAGAGTTTAGTTGATTAAGACAGTTGTCCATTTATGCTACCAGTCAAACCTCTAATTTGTGGACAACACAGAATATTTTGTATTATCTATCTATCTTATAATATATTATTCTTTATCTTCTAACCTTATTGATAAATATTGGTGAAAAAAACCTTTTTTATAAATTATCTATCATATATTATTCTTCATTAATAAATATGGGTGTAAATATAGGTGACAAACCCAGTCATTATAATAAATACAATATATATTGTTGGGAGAAATTAATTCCTGCTCCAAGGGGCTGCATGTGCCATCATGCCAGGGCCTGCCCAGGCCCAGTGCTCTACTACTGCTGCTGCTACTACTACTTTCTCACCTGCACTATTGGAGATCAATTATTTAAATTTCTGTAATATTGGGAAAAAAATCAGCCTTGCTCCAAGGGGCTGCATGTGCCTGTCATCTGCCAGTGCCTGCCATCTACCAGTGCCTGCCCAGGCTCAGTGCTCTACTACTGCTGCTGCTACTTTCTTACCTGCCTTACTCTGAGGGATCAATCCTTATTTTTTCTAATATGGGGGATCTGTCTTGCAGCTGGATGTGTCATGCCTGGCCTGCCCTGTTCCCTGTGCCTTAATACCTTTCCTTACTCTGGGGAACTAATTCTTATTTTTTCTAATATGTGGGAATCAGTCTTGCAGCTGGATGTGTCTGCCTGTGCCTGGCCTGTCCTGCCTTGTTCCCTGCCCCTGTGCCTCAATACCCTTCCTTACTCTAGGGCAGGGGCGTCCAACCTGTGGCCCTCCAGCTGCTGCAGGACTCCATCTCCCATAATGCTCAGCTAAGGGGCTGGCTGAGGAGTATGGGAGATGTAGTCCTGCAGCAGCTGGAGGGTCACACGTTGGACGCCCCTGCTCTAGGGAATCAATTCTTATTTTTTTTTAATATGTGGGCACTGGCGACCCCTTTTTCCCGTCTCCTTGTACCAGTATCAAATTGTTTAGAAATGGCCCTTCCGACCTGGACTGCACCGATCCAGGTCGTTAGGGCCCTTTCTAAACTATTTTAAACCGGCTCAGGGAGACAGGAATGTATCAGGGTCATGGGACCCCACATGCGGTGAAACCGAGGCTACTCATGAGCAGCCAGAGGGAAAGCTGCAGGAGAGGTAAGCGGGACAAAAGGGAGGTGGGATATATGTATACGTGTGCGAACTTGTCATTTTAATCCATGCGTACTTAACTATTTAATCCCACTATTGGTATACGCAAAGCTGCAAGTACTTGACAAGGTCATAAAGTAATTGTACATATTCTTCTTTTAGTCCCCTTGTAGAAATGTATTGCTTGCAGCCTCCATAACCACATAGGATTCCATAAAACAAGATGTAATTCATTAAGCAGCAGAGGAGTGACCTGTGCAGTACAAACTCATTTTTCACAAAAAATAGATTTATTTTGTGTTCCTCATGGACCATCAACAAATCATGTGTGCAACACACCCCATTGAAAGAGCATTTTCCTTTGAGCATACAGTACTGTATACCAAAACGTATTGTAGTACTGAAGAAAACCTGTTTTTTATTTTTGTTCAAAGTATTAAAACCTGTTGTGTTTAAAAGAGATAGTTTAACGTACCTGACACTCAATATAGAAGAATGCATAGTAGTTTAATACACTTTCATTCAAATGCATTAGCTCTACTATCCTCCTCCATGGCTTGAAGCAATCATGAGTACATTTTCCATACATGTGCACAGGAGTCTGAACAGACCCCTTCTTGCAGAGTTTCCTGAGCTAGTACGAGACGGGGTCCGTTCAGGCTCCTGTGTGCATGTGTGGAAGGTGAAAATATTATGCACAGGGAGATGTGTTTTGTCGAAGATAGTTCCTACATGGTATTTAGCTTCGCCCTCTGCCGACCTTCAGGAACTGTTCCGCTCACTGCCGACTAAAGCAGACTTCAGCAACCTTGTGGCTGAAGTTAAACTAGCCCTGCATGAGGAAGTTGCGGCCCTTCGGGCGGACATCACGGGAGTTGAACGGCGCACCGCACACCTGGAAGCCTCTCAGGCCAGTGCCGCACATCATCTCTCTGAACTCCGTCAGTCCTCTACTCACCTCACTGGACTTGCCTCGGAACTGCTCTGCTCAGTCGAAGACCTTGAAAATAGAGGTAGGAGACACAACGTGAGGGTGCGGGGCCTAGGGGAATCTGAAGGTCCGGAAGATCTCAGGGCCTTATTACAGCCATTATTAATACCATATTGGGCCACTCACTTGATTCCCCACTCCGTCTGGACAGAGCACATCGCGACTTACGTCCCTGTGGCAACCCCGCCGACCCCCCCAGGGATGTCATATGCTACTTTCAGGATTTCCTCCTGAAGGAAGAAGTGATGGCCAAAGCCCGGGGTTCGCGTACCTTTCCCTTCGAGGGCCACACAATAGCGCTCTTTCAAGATTTGTCCCCTATCACACTTCGGAATAGGAGGATATTGCGACCACTCACTTCCATACTACAAGACAGAGGCATAAGATACCGATGGGGCTTTCCCTTTCAGCTTCTTATAACGCATGGGGGCTCTACTCATACTGTACGCCGACACAGAGATATCGCAGAAGTCACACGTGCCTTGGGCCTGCCTTCCCTTCATGTGGATGGCTGTCAGAATCCATCCCTTCTAATAGGGAATGTCCCCCTACACGGCTCATTGCCCAGACGTCAGGGACCGGGACGCAGGGACGACGCTACCGGGATACACCACTCCTTGCACACACATGAAGAGTAACACCTCCAGTTGACTCTCTTGACACTTCGCCTTAAATTTTTTTATTTTTTTTTATTGCTCCGCTGTCTAAATAAGCGACCATCATCACTCAAAACTTTTTGAGACTCCTTGTCCTCATTGCTGCTCTCCCATGTCAGGGCAGCTCGACCTTTTACAAATGCTCTCTGCTTATTTGGATCCGCGTGGGATTGAGGTACATTTGCTATTGCCTGGATTGCCATGTCTAACTTGCTGAGTCTCAACGCAGCACTCCTGAGCAACGTCCACACGCCTGAAGTCCTGAAGTACTTCTATTCTTCCGCCGCATGTGACCGCCACCACTCGATATTGTTTGCAGCTCTTTGTCTTCCTGGACAGTCTCATACGTCAAGGCTGATCAACCTCTTGGCACGGTGCCTTCTCCTCTCCACACCTTTGGATCCGCAGGTGTTTGAGATATATTTGCTCTTGCCAGCATTGTTGCATCTACCTTACTGAGCTTCATCAATACTGAACTCTTACACGGCGTCCACTCGCCTGATGTAGTAGGACCATTGTTATTCTATCGCCGCTTGGTATATGGGGTCTGTAAACGTAGGATGTTGGGTCTTCACTATACGGTCTATACACCGCTCGCATGTTCTTTTACATGCATTTTCAGTCACATTCGGCCGACATATTATTTTAGTCAAATGCCAGCACCTCTTCATATACCGCTACAGGGGTTTTGTTTTTTTTGTTTTTTTTGTTTTTTTTCTCCCTCTCCTCTTGACCGCAAATACATTGATGTTCGCTGCCTGACCGGTCTTACGATCCGTCATCAACTCATAGCACACATAGCATCGCTCTCACTTGCGATTTACACGCTACTTCCTCCGTAGCGTCCACACAAAGAGTAGAGAAGAGCGGGAAATATCTGTTATATTTCCCTTTTTTTTTTTTCTCTCTACATGTTTGCTAATTTCCACACTGTCACGGGATAATGTACCACTGTACTGTTTGTTAGAGTCTGTTGCTCTACTTACTATAATATTGCTTACTCCCGGTATGCTGATCTGTAGGGGAAGTGTGTTGGGAGATTTTCTGCCATGTTTGCACTATATGGTGAATGGTAATATAAATTGTCTTAACTAAGTGAGTTTTGACTGCGAAGTTACTGTGATTTGTTTTTCGTTCACCTTGTTAGAAACTTTGTTTCTCTAGACTGCTGTTCTCTCTAGTGGGGTTTCCACTCTCCTTAGCAACTCGGGTTTGCCCTGGGCGTCGGACTTCGGTGTGTTACCAGAGTTAACGGGGTCGTCCATCCCGATTCTTGCTGTAGTGTCCATCACCTGGGGTTCCCCGCCCTCTCGGTTCCACTAATTATATATATATATATTTATATATATTTTTTTAATTTTTTTTTTTAAATTATTTTCTCTATTCCCCTCTTTCCCCCTCTCTCATTCTCTCCCTTCCTCTGCTACTTCTTCTTGTCTTTCCCACCGCCCCCTGCATGCCTCCAATTGATCCACCCTTCCGCTCCTCGCTCCTGGCAGTAGTGAGCTATAATGTTCGCGGCCTCAATATCCCAGAGAAGAGGACCCGGCTGTTCCGGGAACTCCGCCGGGACAAAGTGTCCATGGCTCTCTTGCAGGAGACTCACTTCAAGGGGTCTACCGCCCCTGCTTTGCGGAGCTCCGCTTTCCCTTTAATTTATGCCAGCAATTACTCGGCCTCGAGATCACGAGGGACCGCCATACTGTTTTCACGCCACACGCCTTTTCTTATGTCTGAGATGAAAAGTGATCCCACCCTGGTACCCTTCACTTTCGTCAAGGGTACCAGGGTGTCTTTTAGGGGAGATCTTAACATGTCACCGGATCCCAGGGTAGACACCTGTTCTGGCTCCTCTCGCATCCCGTCCTCTCAAACGACTCAATGCTATCCTGCCCAAGCACAGATTAGTTGATTGCTGGAGAGCTTCTCACCCGGCTGACAGGGACTACACATGCTATTCCCCTCCTCATACATCATACTCCAGAATTGATCTCCTCCTAATGGAGTATTATCATCTTGACCTAATGTCGGCTTGTACCATAGGGCTGGCGGGGTTGTCGGATCACTCCCCGGTCACTTTGCAACTCCGAGCCCACTTGTTCAAACCTTGCACTACTTCTTGGCGTCTCAATGAGACGTTACTGTCCGACGATGAAACGGTACAGGCAGTCAATGATCAGCTGGCAACATTTCTTTCGGGAAAATGCAGACTCTGGGGTGGGTCCCTCCTCCACATGGGAAGCCCATAAATGCACTATACGGGGAATCTTCATTAGTAGGGACACTCATTTGAAACGCTTACGGTCTCAGGAAATTATACTACTTTCTAATCAGATAGCATCCATGCAACAACTCCATAAACATTTTTGCGACAAGCGCACTTATCTAGAACTGACGGCACTTCGGCACTTCGGCACGTCGGTTAAGCACCCTTCTTAACTACAAAATTCAACGCTCCTTTCTGCACACCAAAGCACTTATTATGAACACGGTAACAAAAGCAGGCGTTTATTGGCTAACGCACTGCGGGCAAAACAGCATTCAATGTACATTTGCAAAATTAAAACACTACACGGCTTGACATCTTGCTCTCCCTCCGACATTTCTAATTCCTTTCACCACTATTACCGATCGTTGTATGGCCTTCAGGGCGACTACACGGGGGAGCACCGGAGTTCTCTCATCAGGGAATATTTAAACTCTCATGTTTGTCGTAAGTTGACGAGTGATCAGGCGGAGGCGTTAGAGGGGGTGATTACTGATTTGGAACTCTCGGCCGCCATGTAATCCATGGCCGCTGGTAAAGCGCCAGGTCCCGATGGGTTTCCCCTTAGATACTACAGGGCCTTTTGGGAACACTTGAAGGGTCCCTTTCTGACCCTGCTCAACGCAATGCAGACTGGCGAGCAGCTACACCCCCACTCCCTTATGGCTACTATAACTGTATTGCCTAAAGACGGGAAAGATCCTCAGCTGTGCCAAAGCTATAGGCCTATTTCGCTCCTGAATTCGGACTTAAAAATATTCGCAAAAATTCTGGCGACCAGGCTTCAGCGAGTAATGGGTATCTTGGTTCACCCTGACCAGTCAGGCTTTCTTGCTGGTAGGGAGGGTCGTGATGTCACATATAGGGCGCTTAACACCATTCATGTCGCACAGCAGGCTGCTCAGCAAATCCTTCTCCTGTCTACGGATAGGGTGGCGTGGTATTTTATGTTCCAGACCCTCCGTACTATGGGCTTTGGCTGCTCTTGGATGCATTGGGTCTCAGCTTTGTACTCGCTGCCCTCTGCTCGCATACGTGTGAATGGCGCACTTACAGAGCCATTCCAGATTCGTAATGGAACGCGCCAAGGTTGCCCCCTATCCCCCCACTGCTTGCCCTCACCCTTGAACCCTTTCTCCAAGCCATCCGAGATAATCCCGACATCCATGGCCTCCACTGTACGGGTCATTTGCTGAAAGTTTCCGCATATGCGGATGATCTTTTATTCGCAGTGTCACAACCTCTCATATTTCTCTCGGTCATTCATGAGGAGTTGCGAGCCTATGGCTCCCTCTCCAATTTTAGAATAAACATGGATAAATCCGAAGTCCTGGATATTTCTTTGCCCCCCAATGTAAAGCGATCACTCCAGCCTTAGTTTCCCTACCGATGGTGTCTGAGCAGCATTAAATACTTGGGGGTTTGGGTGCCAAGGGACCTCACGACGATATATGATGAGAACTTCCCCAGATTACTGGCGCATCTAAAGAGGGATCTACAACGCTGGTCACTACCCCATGTATCGTGGCATGGCAGAACCAATGTCATCAAAATGAACATACTCCCGAGGGTTCTATACCTTTTTCAGACCCTTCTCATTTCCATTCCAAGGTCATTCTTTGGGGAACTCCGTTCCCTAACGATCCGTTATGTTTGGAGGGGTCAAAGTCCTAGGTTGCAGTACGCCGTTCTTACCTGCTCCAAAGACATGGGAGGCCTGGCATTGCCCGATTTTCTCGCTTATTACCGTGCCTCCCACTTACAGCGCCTTCTTGAGTGGACATTCCAACCGCCATCGAAATTATGGATCACTCTGGAGCAATCTACCGCACACTTTCCCCTCTCCTCCTGCATGTGGCTTCGCCCGGGAGCCCTGTTGACCCCACTCTGCACAAATCCATTTGTTCGTGCCACTTTAACTGTCTGGAAATCCCGTTGGGTTGGAGGAATCCTTTCCTCTTTCCCCTCCCCGCTGACACCCGTCGCAGGCAATTTAGAATTTGCTCCGGGTCTGGAGCACGGGTATCTTTCCTCGATGGGCTTGAACCCTAAGGCCTGCATTTCTGACTTCTGGGACAATGGTGCTCCCCTGTCTGCTGAGAGGGTCTTCCCGCCCCCCGGCCCTGGTATACTCCATAGATATCGCTTTTCACAACTCACGCACTACATCCAAACACTTCCTGGTAAACATAACCTCACGAGGGACCTCACGGCTTTTGAGCGGATCCTTCAATTGGATAAGATACCTCGGGGTGGGGTCTCAATCACATAGCAGCTCTTGAACACGGGTACCCCTACTGCCCCCCCCCTCATTTATGGGTGCTTGGGAGGAAGCCCTATGGGAAGTCCTCACTGACAACCAGTGGGAGAAGGTTTGTGTTTTAACCCACAAAGGTTCTGTAACTTCAAAATACCAGGAGACGGCATATAAGATTCTCACTATGTGGTACAGGACTCCGGTCTCCATTGCTAAGATTAGCCCGGGGAGTGATCCGTCGTGCTGGAGGTGCGGGGAGGAGATTGGTACATTTTTACATATTTGGTGGGATTGCGAGTGGATCAGACCCTTTTGGAAGGGCGTGCTGCGTAGAGTGGAGGAGGTGTCAGGTTGTGAGGTGCCATATTCCCCTGGTCTTTGCCTCATCTCCCACACAGGCGAATCCCTGACTTCCATGAAACGTTCTGTTTCTAGACACCTTAATGCTGCCCGTTCCCTGATCCCCCGATACTGGAAACGCACTGAAGCCCCGTCCCTTCGTCAATGGGTTGCTCAAATTGAGGAGATTAGAGAGATGGAGGAATTAATCCACCTGTCCTCTGACAGGATGGAAGCATTTACTAAGGTCTGGGCAAGCTGGTTTTCATTCCTGTCATCCCCGGTTCTGGCTGCGCTCTTGAGGTAATGCAGTTTGGCGGATCCCGTCATAACTCTCTGGTCTCTCCCCTCTTAATATCCTTGACTCCCACTCTCTTCCCCCTTCCTTCTTCATTATTCTCTCTACCCCCTCCCCTTTTTTTTATTTTTTATTTGTGGCCCGGGCGGGTGGCGGATACCACTGGGGACGACGTGTTTCGGTGGCCTGAACCACCGTAACCCCTTGTGAGTATCCATTGTTATGTTCTGTCTGATTTGACTGTTTTCATTTGTCTTCCCCTTCTTGTCCCCCTCATGCTTACGCATGTTCTGAGTTACGATGTGAGATTACTTGACCATGCACCATAGGTTATGCTCTGTGATACTGGAGACATTTACACTCACCTGTAATCCACTGTTTTATTTTCTCTCTTTGATTGTTACTCGAGCCACCCCACAACTGTCGCATTGTTAGACCTCTTCAGCAGCCCCTGCGTGGGTGCCAGCATGATTTACTCTGCATTGTCCAACGCATGTCTAAATGGCTCATTCTCAGTTTTGACATTTATATGTATCTCATTGTCTGAGTGATCTTTATTGTACTGCCTTGTGTTGCTCTACCCCATATGTGTCAATAAAACCGTTATTTACCTAAAGTGCATTTGAAGGTTGGAGTATCACTTTTTACGGAAATAACTGCATATCATATCAGGTGCGGGGAGGAGATTGGTACATTTTTACATATTTGGTGGGATTGCGAGTGGATCAGACCCTTTTGGAAGGGCGTGCTGCGTAGAGTGGAGGAGGTGTCAGGTTGTGAGGTGCCATATTCCCCTGGTCTTTGCCTCATCTCCCACACAGGCGAATCCCTGACTTCCATGAAACGTTCTGTTTCTAGACACCTTCTTAATGCTGCCCGTTCCCTGATCCCCCGATACTGGAAACGCACTGAAGCCCCGTCCCTTCGTCAATGGGTTGCTCAAATTGAGGAGATTAGAGAGATGGAGGAATTAATCCACCTGTCCTCTGACAGGATGGAAGCATTTACTAAGGTCTGGGCAAGCTGGTTTTCATTCCTGTCATCCCCGGTTCTGGCTGCGCTCTTGAGGTAATGCAGTTTGGCGGATCCCGTCATAACTCTCTGGTCTCTCCCCTCTTAATATCCTTGACTCCCACTCTCTTCCCCCTTCCTTCTTCATTATTCTCTCTACCCCCTCCCCTTTTTTTTATTTTTTATTTGTGGCCCGGGCGGGTGGCGGATACCACTGGGGACGACGTGTTTCGGTGGCCTGAACCACCGTAACCCCTTGTGAGTATCCATTGTTATGTTCTGTCTGATTTGACTGTTTTCATTTGTCTTCCCCTTCTTGTCCCCCTCATGCTTACGCATGTTCTGAGTTACGATGTGAGATTACTTGACCATGCACCATAGGTTATGCTCTGTGATACTGGAGACATTTACACTCACCTGTAATCCACTGTTTTATTTTCTCTCTTTGATTGTTACTCGAGCCACCCCACAACTGTCGCATTGTTAGACCTCTTCAGCAGCCCCTGCGTGGGTGCCAGCATGATTTACTCTGCATTGTCCAACGCATGTCTAAATGGCTCATTCTCAGTTTTGACATTTATATGTATCTCATTGTCTGAGTGATCTTTATTGTACTGCCTTGTGCTCTACCCCATATGTGTCAATAAAACCATTATTTACCTAAAGTGCATTTGAAGGTTGGAGTATCACTTTTTACGGAAATAACTGCATATCATCAATTTGTTTTTATCTTTGACAGAAAATCTTAACATAACTTAAGAGGATTCAGTAAACCATAAGCCAAATATTTATGGTAAGAAATCTTCACTACACTTAACACATTTTTAGCAAAACTACATCATGACTGTGATGACAGCAATACTGCAAATCCGAGGCCAATGCAATACTGGAAAAAAACGGTTCGGTGTTATAAATGTTCATACAAAATCCCAAGGATTTTACAGACAGCGCATTGTCAAGATTACCCAACAATTTGTATTGCTAATTGATTAGGTAATTACAGCACTGTAAAGTAGTTTACCAGCATATTGCTAAGTTATGCATCTTCATGCTAGCTAGAATTCCTTTCATTTAAATCATTTAATGCTATCTGCATGTCCAAGCAATGATAGTATCTAATTGGTTTAATTGCAAAGAGCAACTGTTTGGAGACTTGGCATTCTCAAGGTAATTTGAAATTTGAGGACCAGTAACAATCTGGTATGCTTGCACATAACCTAGACCACATCTGTATTTAGTCGGTTTAGGCTTCCTGAATTAAGTAGAGGCTTACTATTAGCTAAATGAAGTAATGGTTTCAAATGTTTAACCAGTTAAACCAAAACTATTAGGACAACTACCTACCAAATGTGACTGGGGGGGGTCCAAACTATCACTCTGATTAAACAGATGAATACAATTTTTGATAACACCAACTGTGATGCCGCAAAACTTTTAACATGACTCATAACGACAGAAAAAAAACTAAATAAAAATGAAATATGAATTTTATTCGATGAATGTTGTGAATCCTGCCGACTACGCCAATTGTTGTGGTTGTGGCCTGATTCTAACTTTAAATTATTTAATTAAGGTAATCAGGGAACCTTAATAACAACAATACATTTTATTTAATCTATATACACTCTGTATCTTGATATACAAATGGTATATAATATTAGGTATTCCAGTCGATCATATGGTGAGAAATACTTAAATACTGTGGTGAATGGTAATTATACTTTAATGATCAGCAGAATTAAAATCACACACCAGTCTTAACAGATTGCAGTAAAATAAATAATAATACTTAGCTTTGGTAGATGGTCAGTTTACAGAGATGATGAAGAAACCCAGCAAAACAATATCAAGTGGAACTCCGTTGGTCATAACGACTACTTGATGAAATGTTGGAAGGGTTCCGGTCTATAACCCAGGGCGCTTACAAACAGGTGAAGCCCTCTGAATCCAGGCACCATCAAGCCAGGGATTGTATGGTTCTTTTAAAGGTGTTTTTTAGTATAGTATTGATAGGTTGCTATGTAAATGGCAACCTATCAATTGTAAACTAGTAACAGTTTTTTCGGTTGAAAGGGGTACAATATTTCGGTTGTAACCATGCAAACCAGAATCACTAACACATCCTATACCTACACACATGTGAATAAAACAAAATGTGCCTCTGTCTATATGTTATCGGCTCAGGCAAGGATAGCTTGTATAGCAACTTTGTTGTTATTGTTGGGATTCTAGGATAACTATTGACCAGTAGGTCAATAGTTCAGCCTTTATATTAATTCTGCTGTCATTCTGCTGTCTATGACGTAAATCACAAATTAGGAAAATCATTTTCATAACAGATGAATAAAAGAACAATACAGTAAAATGTTCAAGTTATTGTTTTTCTTTCCAATGTTATCCCTTAATTCCCCAAAGAAAGCAGTTAGCGCAGTACATTTATGAAATCTAGACATGCAATATTTAAGGTTGAACCACACACTTGAGAAAACATCAGTTGCCTTCACATAAAAAATGTCTTGCAGCAACTGGTGTACAATGGATTATGGTATCCAGCTGCAGTGGGTGTATTCCCTTAGAGACTCAGATGGACTGAGCTAAGGGCGATGGAAACACACAAAACCTTTTCTATTTCTTCAACTTCTAAGACATAGGAGAATCACTCAGCTGTAAATACCATTGCAGAGGACCTAAATTTTAAGCAGATGGCAAATCATATTTTTACAGATGGCAAACTATTTTAAGTCTGTAAATAAAATAGTGTTGATGCCAATATATTTTTGTTTCAAAATTGCAATCATCAAACAAAGGTATATAAGCCAGAGTTAGAATAAATGTGGTCTCTTATATAATTAGGAAACCAGGACCTTTTTTCACAAATGTGGATGCTTGCTGCAGAGCTGTTTGTCTAGAGTATTAAATCTAACGTAGTTAATACTTAAGGGCTTGCATTGGTAAGCTATGATTACAGGATGGAACTGTGTGTATGTACTTTTGTGGGAATACATATTAGCAAAGAGAGAATTTAAGAGTTAAATTCTGCAAACTCATTAACACAATTTGACAAGTAGAAGATTTTAATACTTTATTAGCATTACAAAAAAAAACAAAGAAGCCTCCACAAAACATTGGATCAGTCACTTCCATTACAGGCATGTGATACATTACAGGGGAAAACAAATAGTTATTTGAACATAAAATACAGTGTTGTATACAGTAATTTATTTTACCATTAAAAAAAACTTGGATTTATTTAATTTTATTTCAATAAACTGCATGTATATGCAAACTTTGAGGCTATTATTGCAGTTGTCATTCATGTGATATATTGGTTTATACTTTCTTGCTTAAACACCACACTGAGCAGATTCTTTTTAATCAGGCTAACGTTTTCAATAAATCTCTTTGCTACAAACACTTTCCTTAGTCACAATCCGTGTCTATGTGATTAAGACTGTGTCATTCTTTTGTTTACCATAAGGCTATAGGATAAGGAGTCAGTTTGCCAGTCTAGTAGGTTAAGTAAGGTTAAAATAGGTGCTGGAGCATATATACATGTAGCTGTGTAACAATACTACATGATGTAACTTTTTTTTTTTTTTGAAGAAAACAGCTTGGTATTTTTAAAACATTATTTTTAATGTAATACAAATAATAAAAATCTCTCTAAGTTTAGATTACACTGCACATAACTAGAAAATGGAAACTTCTAGTTAATTGTGCTGGTTAAAACAAATGTATTTGCATAATGGAATATTATTAAGATGTTTTTATATAGTGGTATGATTTCCTGGGGACTTTGTAAATGTGTCTTGATGGAAATAATTTGTTAAAACAAAGCATGAAAGGTTTTCATAGTCTTGAAACACATTGAGGAGAAATGAAACTAAAAGGCACTTACACAACAATTCTTGTGAGGATAAGGAATGTAAAAATATTGGCTTAATCACCATTCTATATTGATGTATTGATGGACAGTAGTGAAGTCCCCCATACAGAGGTTTATGTGCTATCATTGTTTAAATCTTTACTTCTGCATTGCTCACTTGTGGTTGCCAATGTTTGCTGAAATTGGGGAAAACATTGAGGTTATACGTAGATTTTTTGGCTTTAACATCTCTCTATAAACTTATGTGAACTAATATTACTTTAAACTTAAATGCCTTTTTAACTAGTCTAACATATCACTATAAATAGGCTGTAATAAAAACACATAAAGAAAAGAATTCTCAAATTAAGAAAGTGCAAATTCATACATTTCTTCATGTTACTAACATTTACTACTAAATCACTAAGTGTCAGTCCAAAATAACATTAGTGGCAAAATATCAAAATAACATGTACAAAAGTGATATTATATTTTATTACTTATGAGTGTGTGTATAATATATATATATATGTATATATATATACACACACACACACACATTCACACATAGAGCTTCCCATTTTCCTTTTAGTACAACAACTCTATAATTCATGAGAAAAGATTCTTTATTTGCAAGTATTTCAACCCATATAAAATAAAACTACAATCCCCTAGATTAAAATGAACACGCTCAAAACTTTTTTGTCTGAAAAGGGCCCAATATAATCTGAGGAATGGTAGGTTTTAAATTTGGAGGCAAGCAAATTGCCCAGTAGTACAGCACATTAAAATAAAACAGAAGGCTATACACGCAGTGGCATATTGCTAGTCCTCTCTAAAACAGATAGCATAGAAAAACCTATAAAAGGTGTGCAGAAAGGGTCAAGTCATGTAGTAAAAAAGTGCTTAAAGGAACCTTCAAACCCTAAACATACCTAAAAAGTCTGCTTAGCATTGACTTCAGTATACTTTAATGTATGCAATTTGGATAGGAGGTAGAAAATAAGACTTCCATCAAATTTACCCCCTTGCCCATGTGCCTATGTTGAAGCACGCATTCAAATCAGGAATCAAACTAACATAAGTGAGTGGCAGCAACTCAACCTAAGTAAGATTACAGTAACTCCCATTGATTTCCAGTGGTAACTCCACTAACATATACTAAGATGCATGAACAGGCAAGATATTTAAGTGTGCTGATTGCTTTCGTGAATGCAAGTCATAAAAGTAAAAAAGCAAGCACCAAATTTCATGCAGCCATTCTGTAACCTTTTTTATGATTTAAAAAAAAAACCACATTGCATGTGGTAAACTATACTAGAGTCCAATGAAATGGAAATGCATTGGAACAAGGTCAGGCTGGACAGCCCCCTGTCCCCTGTTATCAGGTCAATACTTCCAGAATTGCAGTATTTCAGTAAGTTACTACACAAATGTGGATGGGTAATATTGGGTTGAAGTTCATTTTAAATGCCTACTGGTGTCCTTCACACACTAGTAAATTTACATATTGTACTATCATATGCCAGCAAGAGCAGGAGAGGCTTGTCCTTCCTTTTACTTTTACAGATTTTACAAGCCTCTGCTGCATACACACACACAATCTTAGAAGTAATTTTACTTTACAAGAAGTTAAAAATATGCATGTCTTTGTATTGTGTATCAAAGAATGGTGCATGCACGGTTTCAGATGAACCTTTGGAACTATCTTAAGAACACACTGAGGCAGCATGTGGCTTGAACAATTATCTTCACCATTCAGAGTGGAGACTCACTGATAGCACCTACAAAATGGGATGTTTCTGAACCAGGGTTGGGGGCGCTGTAGAAAGAGTTTGTTTGGTTCTCACGGTGCTCTCTTAGAAATGGTGGGATGGAAGATGCTTTAACATGTAAGATTCGGGTATCCATGACCTCGCAATCTATCTGCATCATCACTTCGTAGTCTTGTCCATTGATCACATTATCTACAATGAAAAAGATACAAATACTATTAATGGTATATTCCATAAAATATTTCTTAAAATACACTTAAAATACAAAACAAATGGTAAAATAAAACCATTGGGGAACATAGTAAAAGCAGAAAACGCATGCATATTTTTGTTTTTTTTTTTTTTTTTTTAAAGTCGCATGGGGAACAAATCTGGATATACCCAAACTGTAATTTTCAGTTTGCTTTGCTGGGTCTATTGCATTTACGTTTGGGGTGATTTAACAAGCACATCAGTTCAGGATACCTCACAAACTATTGATTTTCTGCATGTCTTTCACAAATACTTCCGCTTAGGATCTTATCAGATCTACCAAAATTTGTTCAGCTGCATCTCCAGATTACAGAAATAACCCACATGTATAGGATTTTTAAGGCTTTTTTTATGTTGCTTAGCACAAGTCAGAACATACATATAGATATGTTTATCTTCGAGCCGTTTATGTGTTTTTAATACCCCAAATGTTTTCCTGGTGCCCATTTTGATTGCAGAAACAGAGTATCTTAATCATGTAACACAAATACCAGATGAGAATATACTTTTTGAAAATAAAAGTATATTTTCTTTACTATTTCACATTTCATAAATTCACTTTTTAAAATACTTCAAAACTTAAAATTTAAATATGGGTGGGTATAGTATGGGTGGGTATGTTTGTATTTAGACTGAAATATATGTCTCTACTTTTTTTTATTAATATGTATTATATAGCACACGTAACAGACTCACTCTTCCCATAATGCCCTTATTAAATATTCACCATCAACAGGTTTATTACCCAATAGTTTTTTTTTTTTTATCTAAGAGATGTCCTACACTTCATAAAACAGCTAGAAGTCCTGGGTAGCTTAAGTGCATGCACTGTGTGCACAATTATTAGGCAAGTGAGTATTTTGACCATATAAGTTTTAATGTCAAGGTGTGTATACTTATTAGGCAGCTTCATTTTCTCTGGCAAAATGGGAAGAAAAAGAGTTTAGCTGACTGTGAAAGGTCAAAAATTGAAATTGCTAAGATCACAGGCGTGATCACAGAACCATCAAATGTTTTGTTGCAAATAGTCAACAGGGTCGCATGAAAATAACAAAATAAAAGACGCAAATTAACTGCCAGAGATTTGAGAAGTATCAACCATGAAGCTACTAGGAAGCCATTATCCTCCAGTGCTGTCATATTCCAGATCTACCATCAACCTACCTGGAGTGTTCAAAAGTACAAGGTATTAAGTACTCATAGACATGGCCACGGTACGGAAGGCTGAAACTCAACCACCACCGAACAAGACACATAAGTTGAGACGTCAAGAGTGGGCCAAGAAATATCTGAAGACAGTTTTTCCGAAGGTTTTATGGACTGATGAGAAGAAAGCGACTCTTGACGGCCCAGATGGATGGGCCAGTGGCTGGATCACTAATGGGCACATAGCTCCACTTAGACTCAGACACCAGCAAGGTGGAGGAGGGGTACTGGTATGGGCTGGTATTATCAAAGATGCACTAGTTGGACCTTTTCGAGTTGAAGATGGACTCAAACTCAACTCCCAAACCTATTGTCAGTTTTTAGAAGCAGTGGTACAGGAAAAAGTCTGCATCTTTCAAGAAGACCATCTTTTTATCACATGCATCAAAGTACTCTACTACATGGCTAGCCAGTAAAGGCCTTAAAGTATCAGCATACGCAGATGATCTCCTGTTCGCAGTTTCTCAACCTCTTATTTCACTCCTGCTCATTCACGTCTATTGTGCGTCTCTTCCAGACCCTTCCCATATCCATATTGAGGACGTTCTTTGGGGAGCTTCGCTCCTTAATGATCCGTTTTGTTTGGAGGGGAAGGAGTCCCAGGCTGCTATGCTGTGCTTACTTGTCCGAAGGATATGGGGGGGACTGGCTTTGCCCGACTTTCTCAATTACTATTGTGCTTCCCACTTACAATGTATTCTGGAATGGAATTACCACCCGCCCTGTAATATCCTGTAGCTCTTGGTGCGATTGAATTTGTGCGTCACCATTTATTTTATTTTCCATGTCTGATTGATCTCCGTGCAACCCCATAAGTGTCGACATGTTTTATCTCGACACCTTTATTGATTTCCACGTATTACTCTATGCCGCATTGACTGGTGTTTGATGATGTGGCTTATTTTATGTGATTACACTTATGTGACCTTTATAGCTTATGTGCTTTTTGTATTACATTGTATTGTAGTATCCCTTCTGTGTCAATAAAATAAATTATTTACCTAAAGATAAATCTTAGATAAGTCTACATTTCAACAAAAATCTTGTTAAACCCTGAGAGTTCCCAATATGTTGATATTGTTACCATTTAAAGATACAGATTAAAAACCTTGTGTTTGTCTCAAATGCAACATGCACATGCCATTTTTTATTTAGATAAAAATATGTATTTAGTAACATAGTAACATAGTTCATAAGGTTGAAAAAAGACCAAAGTCCATCAAGTTCAGCCTATATACATATTGTGTCCCTACTGTGTTGATCCAGAGGGCAAAAAACCCTTATGAAGCAGATGCCAATTGCCCCATACCAGGGGGAAAATTCCTTCCCGACTCCAAATATGGCAATCAGAATAAATCCCTGGATCAACGTTCTGTCCCTATTAATCTAATATCCATAACTTGTAATATTATTGCTTTCAAGAAACATGTCCAGGCTCCTTTTGAACTTTTGAGTTTACCATTACCACTTCCTCTGTTTACCTATGCTGTTAATGTTCTGCAATAAGATATTATAAGTTGCATATCTAAAGTTTGAAGATAATTTAAAGAAAATAATTAAAAAAAGAAAACATAGTAGGAGGCTAAAAATATTTTCTCACTCTCTCACACTCTCTATCATAATGTCTCCCTACCTTATGTGCTGTTTTCCTCTTGTGCCTGTGTGTTCAAAACAGACCCACCCATTCCCCCCCGATTGGAAGAACAGAGGAGAGGCTCTTCCCATGACTCTTTTTTTTGGTGGACGTACCATAGGATGCCCCAATATTGCAGAGAAAGAGAAGTGCAGAAATGCGTATTTTTCACTGTGAATCTGTCTGCAATATTGAGGTTTCTTAGGGTATGCTCACAAAAGAGTGGAGTCACAAGGATAGCGTCTCCCCTGCTCCTCCAATAGGTGTAGCAGGTGTGCCCAGAAGCTCTGCCCATTTGTGGAAGTGCATCAGGAGTCAAAACTGAACATATTGCGACAAGCTGAAGATACAAGAGAAGAAGCAGAGCCGCGTGAAAGGATATAGGGGCATGGAAGCGGTCTGCGAATAAGCTAGGGAGACAAACTCAGATTATAGGCAATACCCTTAACCCTTATTTTAAAATTTGAAAATGTAGCCTATAATTGCTACACTACAGTATTTGTGAAGTAGTTGCTAACCAGTCTAGTCTATGACACAACACACTTTTTCTATTAAAACTTAAAAATACTCCTACAAGGAGATGACAAACCAGTATAAGGAATGGTAAAAAGCTTTTTTTTTTCTTTTTAGTTGCTATGCATTTGTTCCTAGTAAAGTAATTCTGCATGTGACCACTAGCCAGTTCTCAGAGAGCTAACAGGACAACACGAGTACAAAGAGCTGTAAATGGTAAAATGTCCATGTGGGATCTGTAAGACACCTGTGCAAGTTGTTATATTATCATGAAAAAAGACAGAATGAAAAAACAAGCTTCCTTGCAGACAGACAGACAAGAGTCTTCTTATGGTGTAACTTGAATATAGCAACATACTGCATATACAATCAGACTGTCTTAACCATAACTTAGGGAATGTATAAATCAAACACTGGCACATAAAGCACATCAGTCTCACTAATTCGACACTCACTGTGTTAAAGATGTCTAGGAAATAGCAATAATTCATTATATTTGTGTATCCTCAATTGTGGCTGCTAGCATTTCTCTACTTTATATTATCACTTACCAGATACAGTAACACAATATTAATGTAGTTACTAGAATAGCTAAAATACATTGTGCCCAACTGCTGCTACAACAGCTTTATAAGATGTCCTAGAATTTTCCCTATGGCTCAGTTTGCTTCTATTTCATTTATTTTTTTCCACTGCAACAAAAAAGTTATTTTAGATAAACTGTAAAGCATACCTAAAGGGTCATTCCAGTCACATGCACTTTAATTCACATGAATTTTCAGGGTGTCTGTTTTGCAAATAGATTTGGGGAAACTGCAGAATTCCCTATATGCATTTGCCACTGATGGGAGTAAGGAGTGTGAGACAGTCAGTGACAGCGGCAGAGATTAATGTTTATCTATCTACCATGCTGCAAGTGTCAAGTCATGTAGAACAGCAAATTACTACTTTGGGGTGGAGAAGCTGTACAACTATAGGTCAGATTATTCATTTACTGGGACTGCAGTAGAAGGGTATTTTTTCCCACTTATTTTAGAATTGATTTATTTTTCTGACTTTTCAATAAACATTTAGGCAATTCCTTAAATATTTTCCTGTGAAGTTGTGTTCTAGTAATACACTCATACTACTAGCAAATCCTTATATTTTTGGACAACACAAAATAATAAATCAGTAAATATTTAGGACAAAATTAGGAATTGAATTGTGCATGATCTAGAAATACTGTTCCTGAGATGTTTGTTAGTTTTACGGTTATGCTACCATCAATGCCTCCTATTTTTGGACAATGCAAATATTAAATCAGAAAATATTGGTGACAAATTAAGCAAGGTACGGCACTGTGCATGTGCACAGTATGTTTTAGTTCTTGAAGTACTGTTCCTGAATTGGAACACCGGAGGAAGGGTGTTGATGCATAAGTTTGCAGGCCTCCTTAAGAAAGTGGGTATTTTTAAATGATTGTAGGCAGGAGGAAAGACAGAAAGGCTGGGGGAAGGCAATTAAGAGGATGGGGCAACCCTTGAGAAACCTTGAAAGCGTGCATGAGAACTAGAAATCAGAGACTGTATAGGAATGAGGAGATGTAAGTAGGGGAACCGCTATGAAGAGTTTTGAAAGTAAAAGGCAGGATTTTGAAATTAATCCTTGAGCGCACAGGCAGCCAGTGTAGTGGAGTGACACAGGTATGAGAGACCATCTATGACAGGGTTACACTAGTCTAGGCGGGAGATAATGAGGGGATAAAGCAACAGTAGGCTTAGCATAGACTAGTGACCCTTGCATTTAACAGTGAGTAGGTCATTAGTAGCTTTAGTAATGACGGTCTTGGTAGAATGTTTATAGCGGAATCCAGCTTGAAAAGTTACAGCCAAGAAACTTACTTAGTTGGGGGTATACAATTGTCCAAGCAGCTTAGTCGAGTCCACCAACGATTAACTCCTAAGGTCAGCCTGTGTTGTTGAAGTGCCACAATATAGAGGCATTCAGCAACACAAAAAAAGTCGGGGGGCAAGTTTGATCGCTCCTAGAAGCATTTCAAGTCAACATCTGTTACATACATGTGGCCTCTAACAAGATTGCGGAGCACAATCAAATTAAAAGAGTTCCCAGATGGTCTTTCCAGACCATGCTGAGAACTCGAGCTCTGTGGCAGGTTGACACAGGTACTGCAGCCAACCATGCAGGTCAAATAAAAAAGTAAACAAAAAAAAAATACAAAAAAAAACAATTGTAATTACAAGTTAAAAAATAAAAAGCCCCCAGTAAGGCACCATGACATTAAAGAATCTTCCATTCCAAAGAAATTATGTAAAAAAAAAATAATTTGTATATTATATATATATATATATAATTATATATATTTATTTATGCGCAAGTCCCAAAAGTGGTGCTGTATTTCCAACAGGGTAAACCAAAATTATCTTTATTATATTTCTTTTGTTGGTAGTGCAGCCAGATCAAACACAATTCAAAATTGTGGCTATATTATACACGCACACTCACTTATACAATCAACAGCAGAAGCAAAAATAATTTACAATAAAGTTGCTATCATGGCAGTCCATCATGTTCCATTAAATAGTGAGCACATCTCAGAAAACTCTGAGTCTCAGAGTTTTTGCCCCAATCTCGTGGTGAAAAGGGCAGATTCTCAATATCACACAGTGGGAACCGACTTCCAATTCTGCTGTGATCGTGTATATAACTGCCAATTGGTGCTTTTACTACTAGCATGTTATGCTTATCTTTATATAATGACAAGTCATGAGGATCCTATTAGAAAACATTGCTTGGGCCCAGAGAAACACACAAACCATTACAGACTGAGGCCTGTCATTATCATACTACTTAAATTCATTGGTAAAGTCAAGATCCTTACAAGACGATTAAAATCCTAATTTTTCAAGACTACTCTGCCTTGGTGGCTGGGAAGAGAAGGGAATTTCCTGTAGTCTGCATGCAATTTATAGAACACAACATCTAATTCACCATGCTGTACCCTGCCAAGCTCAAATTCTCTTTGAACGGACAAACTATCATTTGTGACACACCACAAGAAGGGGCCACACATCTGTAAGACATGCTCCAGTCTTGCCAAGGTGTATGGTCACCACACAAACACCTGAGACATGATACAGATCCGCAAGCACAAAACTGCAACACCAGATAACCAAGTTGATTATATATTTTCCTGTTATTGACGTTAATATATTTGACTATCGTTACATACCTCACATTAACACACACAATAGGGTCCAGAACATGTATGTAAAGCAAAAATATCCCCAAAGTGGAGTACTACCTTTTTTCACTTATCAATGTACTGCACTGCAATCGTCAGGTCATTTCCACCACCAAATGCGAAACGTTCAAAATACAAATCGACGTGCTGGTGTAATGCCAAGTGTCCTTAAAGCAACGTCTCCTGTGTAAAGGTTGTTAAGTAATGTAAGCTCCTAATAATGTGCAGCACAAAAAGACACATGGATAAACGCTACTGCACAAACATATTCTCCTACGGTTGCCGGGAGGTTATTGAGGAATTTAAACTTTGGTCATCGCATGTCATCTTATCAAAATGATTTGTTTCCCAAGTTGCCTTACAATCTTTACTCTTGATGTTCAAACCCAATAAAGATCTAGAAACTGTGGATGGGGGCAAATATCCAGAATTAGCCTCATCAAACTACGAGAAACAAAATGTATGCTGGGTTCAAAGAAAAAAAAAATCAGGGATCATATCACTTATTCCGCATAAACTGGGTGGAGGCTACGCTGGCAAAATATAAAACAAACCATTTTTCAGTATTTGGGGAAATACACTGGATCTTGACCTTGGCATATTAGTGAAAAAAACAGCCCACAATTACTACACCAGAAGATATCTATTGTGATAACTCACAATCCATGATACATTTTTCACAACCACACACACTGACTGGACTGGGATGACATGTGGAGTGGGTGGGAAATTATATGTGTAGTACATTCTCTTAATTTGTCAGTGGAAAAGATACTATAGGGTTCCAAAGGGAGCATCAGGTTATACAGTTTTTATTTGGTTAATGTATTTTTTTTAACAGTTTATTTACGAAACCAACACACCTTATATGACAAAAGTCGTACCCCAGGTTTAGTTTTAATTTGCAAGGCCAGTGTAAAACTGATATCGTAAATGAACTGAAAATCATCAAAAACATGACCACAAGTGATTCATCCTTGTCATAAAAAAGCTTTTCTAGGATAAAGAAAACTGTGAACCATTGTGAACCATGATAAAATATATATATTAATATTATTTAATAAATAATGGTGTTATCATACAGTCTGGCAGCTAGACAGATCTTCGTGTGAGTCCTCGACAGACCTGGTACTGGCTGCTAAGCATGGCACCCAGACATTCCAGTTAAATGTTGTCCCATAATACGACAAAACATGAAAGATTTGGGTCCAAAGAGATTGCATATGGGGCACTGCCACCACAATCTTTTGTAACTAAGTAGCCATGGACTCACTAGAGAGACTGTATAGATTGGTTAAGCAGAAAGGAGTTAAACACCAGCCCATTTAGGGCTTCAAACTTGAACATTAATGGGCATTTTAATTGTATCCTAATAAACATCTGCATTTATGATACAACCCTTTTTGAGAAGACCATTTTATAAAAGTGTTGCCAGAGGCTACTTAATTCCCAGAGCTAGAAGCTGGCTAAGAAAGTGAGTGTAGCAATGACAGAATTAAAGCAAACACAGACGCGTTATAAAAAAAATATTTATTTAAACAAAAATCAGGACTGGAGCATTCTTCAGAGAAATGAGACTCCCAAAGGAATGGACATGACCTGGAGTTTTAAAAAAAAAACCCACTAGAAATTGTGGCCAGGGCAGCCCTGGGATCCTAGAGAAATATTAAAATAAAGTGCCAGACAAAACCTTTAAGCTCCACCCAAATTTGGAATGGAATGATAAATGAAGACTGGTGAGAAAAAAGGGAATAGTCAATTCCCAGACATTTCTGCTTCATGAAACATGGAATAGCAAAATTAAAGAGGAAACCAGGGACACCTCGGTGATTAGAGCTTGTAAAATAATGTCATTCTTAAGACATTCTTTAATTCTTGTATGAGAAACACACATATTTAAGTGCATCTGCCATTGAAAAAGGACAAGAAAGTGAAAGGTAATTACACCTGAATGAGTGTCTTTAGCTCTCAAGTTACTTCATGCTATAATAGGTTTTTATGGGTGTGCTCCTATGGGCACACAATCCGCAAAAGAGGAGGTTGGCATCAGAAGACCCAGGATTGTTGTAAGACAACCTCCTACATAATCGTGTGCTAATGATGTATCAGACTCGGTCACCCACACATTTGTGGAAGATTGGTGTCACACTAGGTATAGGTATCAGGACAGTGTTCTGCAATGCAAAGTAGTATCAACTGAGTATCAAAACACAGCACAGAAACAGCAGGAACGTAGTGCAGAAGAACAAGGAAGAACTGTAGTCAAGGCAGGCTGAGGTTGGGTATACAGGAGCAGAACTTGAGACGTCAGTACACAGGGCTAAGCCAGGAATGAAGGTCAAGGCGAAGCAGAAGTCTGGCACACAGTTGAGGATCCAATGGAGACAGTAAAACAGGATAGGATAGCTCATTGACAAGGCAAGGAACTGGGGACTGGGTCAGGACACAGGACAAGGCATTAACACCAAGAGACTAAACATAGCTCTTCCATGGACAATGGCTACAAAGAGAGTGAGGGTATATATAGGTATAAGAGGAAGGAAGTGCACACCCAGCAATTAAAACTGGGTGTGTGAACTTCTTTACAAAGATAAGGCATGTGTGGCCCTATAAATCTCTCCTGAGTATGCATGCTACTTGGAACTACACCATAGCAGCGGTCGCCCATGGCTCCCATAAAAAAGAGGCTTCCCTGGGGTGTACTAGCAGCACAGCGAGGCAAGGTAAAAAAAAAAACAACGCTGCATGCCAGGGACAGCGAGGCCATGAGTAGGCGTGAAAATTATAATATCCCAAAAAACAGCAGTCTTTAACTGTCTTATTGTGGCATTAAAGGGGTTAACACTGCATGATTGCTTGTAACAGAGCAATCGGGCAGCAGGAGAAGGTGGGGGCTGGTCTCCAAACTCATGTGGAGACCGAAGAACCCTTTCTCCCTGTTTCTGCCTCTGGCAGCTGGGACACAATCGCCGCTCCACCAGCGATTGCAGGGAGGCATCTCTTTGATCACTCCTGTATGAGTGCACATGCGGGGGGCATTTTTTTTTGGATGACGTCCACAGGTACCATGTGACCATGAATTACCAGTCTTAGGGGGTAAATCAAACAGGTATCCATACAATGCACAAATAAGGAACAATGGTCTACTAAGTGAATACCACCAAAAACAGGGATTTTGTTCTGGAGCTCCTAAATTACTGGTGAGAGGGTGGAGTAAATTCAGTGGCCTAGTGTGATTTCACCCAGAACCCCAGATAAACAGATTTGCAATTAAACAATATATCTGAGCCAAGGATCAGATATATTTTTATATATTTAAATGCAAGACTGGAGTATAATGCCCTAATCAAACTTGTTTCGAAGAATGAACGTTGTCTTTCTTTAGACGTTCCCTAAATTTCTTGCATCCCTTACAAACTCATAACAACTTACTCCATTTCCTTCTTTTAACACATGAACAACTCTATGCACAAAGTTCAGAGCAATCTAAGGTCCTCAAAAGCAGCAAGCAGAGATTCACTAAAAACATAAATCTTGGACAAGATTTCATACATGGCAGTGAAGGCCAAAAAAAGAGCATCACTATGTTGAGTCGTATTACCTCATACTTGGCAAAAAAACAAAACTTAATCATAGCCAAGAATATATTTACACCTACAGCTTTATCCTTTCTAGTTTATACGGATACATTACAGTATTAGGCTGCTTAAAACAATGTGGCATATGTGAAAATCACTGTCCTACAGCCCCGTACCAAATAGATAAAGATAAAATGAGTCAACAAGTAATTTCTATATTCAGAATAAAAAGACAAAACCACAATAGGTTGTGTATACATGTAATCATTACAAATCCAGATAATCTGGAATATCGCAGTATCTCTTTAACCATCATACTGTTGCCTGGGGTTACCAAACTAAATGTAGCAATTGCCACTGCTTCAAAAGCATTATGTAAGATATCATTATTGGTAGTCTACCATTTTATATATAAAAAAATATTTAACCAAAAGATTTCTTGTCCTGACATTTATCATATATATATATCCTCCTGCACTAGACTAAAAAAAGCTACAATCTTCTATAAGAGACAAGCCTTTTCCCATAACGTTAGTTCTAAATAAACCATGCATAAAACAAACAAGTGCATACTACATAATTACTACTCCTGAAACTGAGAAAATATTGAAAAATTAAATGAACTGTCGTTTAAGAGTTTTGATTTTAATATATTTAATACTGTTAAACTACCTTTATTCACTGCAAATTCAAAATTGGAACATGCGCTTTACAGTTTTCAAACATGGAATTTTGGCACTTCAGTTCGCTGGGTCCAGGTCTTATTTGAGACAGGTAGTGGTCCCATATTTCATTTTAACCTCCTAAAACTATATGTTTCTTAAAACTTGACAGCTCAGGGAATCTAGTTAGGGGCATTTTGGCCTGTCCCATGCAGCTGATTCCACACCAGCGCCTTCCAAACTTAGTCTAACAAAAAAAAAGGAACATTTTCCACATCCAGTTTGCAGTTTCACCATGTTTATGTATCTGAGTGGATATGTGAAAGAACAAAATAGGTCTTGATTTGTGTTCAGTAACAGGAGCAGCTGAAAACGTGAGCACCGGTTTACCACTGCTTGCGTGTTGAGCCTGCAGAATCTGTCCTGTGGGAGTGATTAAAGGCTCGGGAGGGGGGAGCACAGGGCAGATGTGCTGATCTCCCCAGACACCTGGGCAGACAGCAGCAGCAGTGCCCACATGATGACCACCAGGTACGTCACAAATTAAATGAGCCCGCTTTGCATCCTTATCCTCCTTAAAACAAAAATACAATGTGTTCTATTCTCATTTTTTCTACCCTCATTCAGATGCTCCTTCATTCACTAAATCACACATACTCATTCACGCACCTTCCTTCACCCCCTTACCTGAACTGCAGATCTCTCCTGCGCTGCTCACAGACTTCTGCAGTGGCCTGCTGGTTGCCTCTATGTTGCTAGCATCCTGTACCAACAACTTCTGTTTTACCACCCAGGGGAAGCAGAAACGCATCAGGGTCATGTGATGTAACCTAACATGACTACGCTGGGTTCCAGCATCCCCTTTGCGGTACATGAGACGCTGCTCGTACAGTTGTGCGAGCAGCGAGTCCCTGTGGAAGTGATCCAGCTGGCCAGACCAAACAAGGCTATTGTATTTTGCTTCAGTTAGAACAAGTAGCGCTTGTAGACATAAGGAAAGTTACATATATCCACATGAATGTTTTATAATATTTTTACCTCAAGTAAACCAAATACAGAAAAAAATTATACAATTTCACAATTTCTGAAGACAAATACAGCTAATGTTTACAATACCACCCTTTCATAAAGGAGTTGGACAGGGGTAACCCAAACAGACACAGTCGTGCAAAAATACTTTAAAGTGTGTATATATATATAGTCACACATCTCTATAAACTATGTTTTGACTATTTGCGATTGAAAGTTTATAAATCCTTTAATCCATCAAGCATAACTTTCCGCACTATTTCTGATTTTGAAAAGAAAAAAAAAAGTTGTTTCTGGGTAGGGAGACAATTGCATAGAAAATGCAATAACAAATGAGCTTCCAGACAAAACATTCCAGGCTTATCTATGAAATCATATAATTGTAGCTCTTAACTAAAAAACACAATAAAATATCAGAAAGTCTACACACTTTGCGTTAGTATCCAGAGATAAATGTCCACTAAACTAAGATTAAGCTCAACTCAACTCTCAACAAAAAAAATCCAATCAAGATAAACAATTCCAGAAAATTCAAATTTTTGCATGAAACTTGCTGGGATCTAGAATATGAAGTTTAAGAAATTTAGTCCTATCTGTTACAAAACAGGTTACTTGATAAGCAGAGCAATGAAAATGAATGTTCATTTTCATCAAGAGTTAGGATAAAGCTAAGCACAAGATGCAAGTGGAAATATTTGACATGTTTTATAGGATATCTAAACAAAGATTTTAATATTTCTAAAACAAGGAATTGTCTAGGCTCTTGATAGACAGAACCTTCAAGAAATGATTATAAACAGTATTATTTTCTGAAACATCAGAGTTGCACTGAACTATTAATAAAAGTTAATATTCTTCATGAGGGTGTCAATTTCTTTCTTGGGTTAGCATGAGAAATGACATCAGAAATAGAAAGTTTAGCCTTGCATTCAGTGTTTTTTCCCTCTAGTACCATTGCTATAATGCTTATGAAACATTACAAAACACTTAACACCTACATACACTAACCAAGTCATGTAATAGCCAAAAAAACCTAGAGCTTTTTTCATGTTTTTATGATATGTTCAATGATTGCCTTTTTTATTTTTGTACCCATACAAATTATACATCAATTTTTAAGGACAGATTGGGCTTTCTTTTGATGCCACATTTAGATGTATAGTTAAACAGTCAGTATGACTAATATATTAAACAATGTATAATTTTGCTATAAGTGTCTAGTTGACCAAAATACCCCAATGTATTAATACCCATATGTATTAAAATACGTGTCTTGGGTTTGGAAATATCTTATATGTATAAACTTCCCATACCTTGCATTATTTTTACAGTTAGGATACTGGTTTAAACAGTAATTATGAAGAAAACAATAAAACAATAAATAACCAGCAAAGTGTTTATTTCTGGAAAGTAGACAACACAGGATATTTCACTACGGGCATTTGGGCTTGTCATGCAGCGATTGGGAGTAGTAATGCACAAAAGTGGGGGTGGGGTGGCTAGTTTGGCCTACTGCATGGTTCTCTGCATGGCAGGGTTAGAATTCAGCTGGCAACCTGCTGGCAAACTATTTTTTTTACTGGTTTTTAATGACATTGTTGCTGAGCAGTCTCTGACTGATAAGCAGCACTCACACCCTGAAAATGTAGCTCCGTGTATATTGTAAATGTGAGGCTTCCATAAATAAAAATTAAAAAGTCTCGCGTTTACATGTGATTGTGATATGCACGGGAAGGGTCAATGGTTCCCAAGTCACCTGCTAATTGAGTCATGATGTTAGATGTTTTCATGATAAGATTTTTTTGCATACATTTTCATCACGGCATGGAACATCATCAAGGGTTAAAAAAGTGCACTCTTTTTTCAAAACAATGATGGCAATCAAGCTCATAAACACAGTATTTATATTAGTTCTTCAATTTGTTACTTCTAGATCTTGCCACAAGCTACTTTTAAGATAGAAAAGCTTGCCCTGTAACATCTCACTCAAGCTTTTGCATGTCTGGCAAAATAGAAGAAGGTATTCAACCTCATTTCGTATAATTTATCAGGCCCGCAAGCAAGTTTATAAACCCCTTCATGACCAACTTCATAAAAAGATGTTCCTACAGCACCCAACACGTACCAGGTCCGTCATTTTTGAAAAGCTCTCCTGCATTGCCGCATTTGCGGGAGCACCGTGTTGCTCAGTTCACAGTTGATCTTCTGCATTTCTGTGAATGTGATTGCTTCTACAGCCGATTATATGCATGGATATCATAAGATGACAATGGCAATGCTTGTAAGCACTGCATTTGTTCTCTGCCTCTCCAAATTCATCTCTATAGGCTTCAGTGACTATAAGATACTAATAGGTAACAATGTGGCTTACTCTTGACTGAATGGCTAAATTGTGAATACATTCCATTTTAAAATATATATCGATTTTAAATTTATAATGATGTTTTGGAAACAAATGCAGAATTATTTCTAGTGATATAAAAAGTACAAAAGAAAATATGTTAAAGCTTAAACAAACAAAATTGAATTGTTGGCAAAGATGGAAAATATGCATATGACATTTGTTAGGCTTGATTGCGTAAAAAAAAGGTCAATTTCTCAGGACTCTCACAAACCAAGTGTCAAAACTGCCCAGCCTGATGCAATAAAGAATATTTTCCTATAGTAGGAATAAGATGCAAAATAACTATTCTAAAACTTGTGTAAAAAAACAGACTGCATTATTGGAGTTCTACATAGAAAATACCAAAATATTACCTTAAAATAAAAAAGTAGAACACATGAAAAATGTCCAAGATAAAAACAAATGTTTTTCCTGTATATTCGTCAATGTTGTCATCAAAACCATCTACTTTGTGTAATAGTTTGAAAGATGTGGAGCTGATATTCACAGTTAGTATTTCAACAGCTGAGGCAGAATTTTTTCTGCCATGAACATAGTTAAGAATCCACTTAGAACAAGACTTCAGCAGGGTATACTGCAAGACTTAATGCTCGTTAAAATGGAGGTGCCTGAATTTGAGGAATACGAGCCCAGCCGAACAATTCAGTATTGGCTTACATCTGGTGTGGACATAAGAGGCCTCACGAGGTTGACTCTGCTCAAAGTGAGCATGCCATATCCTCAGCTTCATGGGTGTTACTCTTCGGAATGCTTCCTCAATCAACGAAAACCTCTGATACCAATACTCTGCCAGCGTCTGAAAAATGGTGCTGGCTACAAAGTTTTACATAACATCCACAGAGCAGGTGTTGTGGTTGCTATGCTTGGAGAACAGAAAAACTGCCTAGCGCAATATATAGATGAAACTTTATGCTCTTAGAAAATAGAACAAGTTAACTCTTAATTTAATTTGACTTCACATGTTTTATGTTCAGTTTAAGCTCATCCAGTGTATCCAAGCATGTTATTGAAAATAAATGGTATCATGAAGTTGCCTCCGTTTACTTTAGTTATTTTTTTGATAAATAAGCTACAATTCTCATCTGGAAATCTGTTCTGTTTAAGCTTACTACCTAATTGCATTTGTGGATTGCATTTACGTATTGTTAGATCTGTCTCCTAAGTTGCTTTCAATAAAGACCTTATTTAAAGTTTTGATGAAAAAAAAATTGCGTCAGGACATATAGATTGGGCTACCATTTAGTTCCTTGGACAAGTAGATTTTTCTTAAAAGTTCCACACTCCTGCAGAAAATGGCCAAAATATATATATTTGCTTCACCCACTGCTAGGGAAAATGTAATTGCTGTTGAAAGCAATTCTATACTTTCATGGAACTTTAGCATCACCATGAAATGATTCAGTTCACTGTTGGAAAAACAATACTCTTTTCTGTTTTCACATCTTAAGGGTTCATTTAACACTGTGATGAGGACAGACATATTAAGAGGGCTTAAGTCTGATTTTGGCATAAAATGTAGACGGTTTATGTTTACCCCAGTCAAAGGCTTTTTTTCAATCATTTAATGCAACATTCAAATTGGAAACATTTATGGAAGACTGGGAAGACAAGGTTAAGCAAAGCACGTTCAGCTCAGCTAGAGACCAGGATATGGTCCAATACATTATGCAATGTAAAATACGCTTATTATTTTGTAGAATAATTTTGCTCAACTGTGATTACACCCCCCCCCCAAAAAAAACAAAAAAAAAACTACCACAGCAACACCTAATTTAATCCAGAAATGTAGTTAATGAATTACAATGCAACACAAGTAGTATTATTAATATTGTGAACAAAGATAAAACTAAAATGTTGAGAGCCAAGTTGTTCTTGCAAGAGAAGTTCACATGGGTTTGCCCTTTATAACTCAGTGGCGTAAATGAGTTGAAATATTGTGCTCATGTAAATCATCAAATTAGTAACTTATCTTAATTGCCCAATACAGACCTATATAAGCTGCGCACTCTAAGTGTGTAACTGTTGACAAATCTTAGGTCAGGCCTGTTCTGTATATAAACGCTTTGTTTATACTTTTTAACAACATAATGAAAAGGGTGTTTGACATCCTATAGGCAAGAGATTTTCACAATGTTAACTGTTTGTTTACTTACCATAATCCCCATGATTCATTTAGTGTACCCACAAAATTTATATATTGTTGGATATTAATGCATATCAGCAGTAAAATTGTAAAAATTGTAATTATATAGAATATATTTCTAGTGAGAGGGATTTGAGGTACGTGTTTTTTTAATTTTACGATTTTTATACATTTCATTAAATGTTTTTGATTTAGAGATCCCTTTTAAAAATATACAATTTAAAAATAAATGTACAGCTTTAGAACTGCATACATAAAAAACATATGTACTTACAAAAAACAAACATATGTACTTACCATTTACATTAGTTGATGGTAAAATAATTGACATTTTTGGCCTGCTTGTCTTATTTCGGTTTGTGGCTGGTAACAATAGATGATCCTGTTAAACATTAAACAAAAAAATGATATATTTTAGGTCCATGCCCATTTGTTATGTTATATCAAGGGCGTAAAATACATACTGTGTATATTTTGCGAAGGTTTAAGCCAAAGGACAGCATTTAACTACCGTATATTCCGGCGTATAAGACGACTTTTTAACCCCAAAAAATCTTTTAAAAAATGGGGGGTCGTCTTATACGCCGGGTACTTACCAAGCCGGAGGTTCCCACGAAGCCACCAATCTCTATAATCACTACGCGCCGGCTATTGATGCCGAGCGCAGGGATGCCGTCATGTCCCGGCGCCCGGCATCAATTGCCGGCGCGTAGTGATGAGGGAGCAGGGAAGCCCGAGGTCTGGCACTTCAGACCTCGGCTTCCCTGCTCTCTAATTACTACGCGCCGGCTATTGATGCCGAGCGCAGGGATGCCGTCATGTCCCGGCGCCCGGCATCAATTGCCGGCGCGTATTGATGAGGGAGCAGGGAAGCCCGAGGTCTGGCACTTCAGACCTCGGCTTCCCTGCTCTCTAATCACTACGCGCCGGCTATTGATGCCGAGCGCAGGGATGCCGTCATGTCCCGGCGCCCGGCATCAATTGCCGGCGCGTAGTGATGAGGGAGCAGGGAAGCCCGAGGTCTGGCACTTCAGCCCTCGGCTTCCCTGCTCTCTAATCACTACGCGCCGGCTATTGATGCCGAGCGCAGG
>VKOC01000004.1:28634858-28672217 GCA_009364415.1 Spea multiplicata
GAATACCAAACACAGTCCAAGAGTGCTCTGGAGCAACGTTGCGTGAACAGTGTATTCCCATCCGGGGGAAATCAAAGGATGAACTTATTCAAGCGCTTGTGCACTATGATTTGCAACAAGCAGCGCAAAGTGATGCTGCAAACACTTCTGAGGGAGGCATGGTCACACGGGAGATACCTGCAGCTGATGTTGGTGACGTGCCAAGATCTGGAGATCCCTTGGACTCTTACCTACAAACTGTTTTCAAATATGTGGACTCAGCAGATGCAAACCTCAGACTGCAGCTTATCCTTAAATATCAAGAAAGGGAAGCTGCAGAGCGCCAGGCGGCAAGAGAGCATGAACTAAAACTGGCAGAGTTGGAGAGGTTAAGTGCCTCACCTATCAGTGTGGTTTCAAGAGACTCTTCTGCACCCAAACCACGTGCAGAGAATTTTCCCACTTTGGACAAAGATGGGGATCTGGATGTTTTTCTGCGCAGTTTTGAAAAGGTTTGCAGGCAGTATCAATTACCAAAGGAACAGTGGGCAAAGTACCTCACCCCTGGTCTCAAAGGTCCTGCGCTAGAAGCATTTGCAGAGCTACCAGAAGAATCTGACCAGGACTATGAGGCAATTAAGGCTGCACTGCAGAGACGGTACAACCTTACCCCTGAGGTGTACCGAAAGAAATTCCGGACTTTGCAAAAGCGTTCCATCGAGAGCTACACTGCAGTTGTGGGACACCTGACGACGGCATTCCGGCAGTGGATTAGGGGGCTGGAGATTACAACCTTAGAAAGCTTGGAAGATCTGATCATCAAGGAGCAGTTTTTGCAGCTATGCCCAGCCAGTGTACAAGAATGGCTGCTGGACCGGGAGCCCAAAACAGCATTGAAAGCGGGTGAGCTGGCGGATTTCCACACCGCCAACCGAGCACAATCGGACCGGAGCAGAGGTTTTTCTACAGAAGCATCCACCTGGAAGACCACTACGCGACGGCTCCCCATCACCCAGTCTACTCTACCATCTTCTACATCAGTTTCTACCTCAGGGAGAGGGGGAGCTGGTGCCAGTTCTACGTATGGGGATAGCCGCAGGTGTTTTATTTGTAATAAAGTGGGGCACATTAGCACTACTTGCCCGGAGAAAAGAAATCCTACGCCATCCACAGGAGCGGGTCACCCCTCAGAATCACCATCTTCGGTGTTGTTCGTCTCCAGCGCTGAGAACACCCCCAATTTGAATATGCAACCTGTCACTGTGGGAAACAAGGTAACTGTGGGGCTCAGAGACACGGGGGCAGAGGTGACTCTTGTGCGTCCGGAGCTAGTGAGCTCCGAGGACTTTATTCCTGGCAAGACCTTAACAGTTCGGGGAATTGGGGGAGTACGTCATGCAGTGCCAATGGCACGAGTATTTTTGGATTGGGGAGCAGGGAAGGGTGTAAAAGATGTGGGTGTATCAGATAACATTCCTACTAATGTGTTACTGGGTACTGATTTGGGTAGGCTGTTGTCAAAATATATGCCGGAGGATGAAACTTGTGATTTATCCAGATCTTCTAGGAGCCCTACCACAGAAAGGGCAGTGTGTAAAAATGTAGCAGGGCAGCCTCATGGGGAGAGTGGGCAGAAAGGTTGTGCGTGTCTGTCTGCGCTAGAACCCAGAATGTCTGAGGTGCCATGTGAGAAGGTGGAGGTTTCGCATCACTGGGAGGGAGGGCAGAGCGAATCTGTGCCAGAACCAGGGGTGTCTGAGGTACTGTGTGAGAATGTGGAGGTTTTGCATCACTGGGAGGGAGGGCAGAGCGAATCTGTGCCAGAACCAGGGGTGTCTGAGGTGCCGTGTGAGAATGTGGAGGTTTCGCATCACTGGGAGGGAGGGCAGAGCGAATCTGTGCCAGAACCAGGGATTTCTGAGGTGCTTTGTGAAATTGTGAGAGGACCACCCGATTGTGAGGAAGGGCAGAGAACGAGTGAATGTCCGTCTGTGCCAGATCCCAAAATGTTTGAGGTGCTGTGTGAAAATGTGAGGGGGCTACCCTGTGAAGAAGGGCAGAGGGTGAGTGAGTGTTCCTCTGTGTCGGGATTAGCTAGTTCCCAGGGTCCTGTATGTATGCCTCCTTGGAGTGGAACAGGTGGAGTGACAGATGTTTCAACTATAGCTGTGGTAACCGGGCGGCCGTCTTCCCATAATAGGGGACAGAGAGAGGGCTTTTGTGCACCTGTGCCCGTATTCTGTGGGACTACGAAGTCAGGACACAAGGGAAAGGGCGAAACTGTTAACCATTCTGTTATCCCTTATGTAGTGCCTACATGGTTTGAGAACCCAGGGCGGGACACCCTAGCTACCCATCAAGGAGATTTGTTGGGGCTTGTAGCTATACCGAGCTGCATGAAGAAACAGTCTGTTATTAAGGGGGTGGACTATGCCCCTGGGTACCCTGAGACCATGGCCTTATCCTATAGCAGAACAGACAAGGTAGCCGATGCTGTGAAAAGTACCTACTGCAGGGTGGGTCTTCCCAAAGAAATACTTTATCTAAGCCGGAAACTGTTACCCAGGGAAAGAGTAGGTTGGCGCAGAGATAAGCTTGTGGCTTAATCTCTGGGCCACCCTCTTAAAGGGGGAGGTGTCATGCCATGGCATGAGTAACTGGGGTTTGGTACTGAATGGGTTAAGGGATTTGAGGCTAAGTCCAGTAACATTTGTTCACACCTTTCCTTTTGGAGCCAGAACCCAAAATAAGACTTGATTACCCCATGCTGGGTATTGTCACCTGGGACAGGAAGGTATTCCTGTGGAAGAGTGGAAGGCCAGACATCCTGGCTACATCTCCCTGGGGTGTGGAGACAGGGTATCAATGGACACATGGTACAATTAATAAATGCATAATGTCCAAAATATGATCAGTACATAACTTTTGGGCCCATCATACATGGCATCATTATGGCTGTGATGTGCTGGTTTCAGGGAGACCAAACACGCCATGCAGGCATGTCCATAGCGAGTGTTATGCGAATGTGTCCTTGTGCCAACTGATACAGGTGTGGAGTTTGGTATGAAAATGATCGCTAGGACCAGAGAATTATGATGATCCTGGTGTCATAATTATGCCAAGCTCGGTCGGCGTCATATTGCATATTTTGTGGTCTCAGACCAAAGTTGAGAAGATATAACCCCACCTTCAGAAGGTCATAGTTCTGAACCCCCTACTCCCATCCCCTTGCTCAGGTAACAGGAAAAGGGCGGTCTTTGGGGGGGGATAAAAAGGTGGGCAATTGGTAATGAGAGAGAGCCTGTTTTTACCATCACAGAGACAACATCAAGGTTCCAAGGAAGTGTGGTATGATACTCTGTTTTATCCCTTTTATTTTATACTGTTTTGTACTTGTACTATTTTAGTCTATGTCTCTTTTTATATGCATTTTTATGTAACAGCACTGTGACCCATTTTTACTCAGATTAAACATTTTTAATCAGTTCTGTCTTTGTTCTCTAATCGAACTCAGCCTAGAGATACATATAGATATGTCACGTTACTAAGCGGTTAACTATATAAATATTAGTTTGGGGATTGTGTAGTTATCGTAGTCTGATTGTTTTTGGGTAACCTAAGACGCCCGGTTTTAAAGTTCTTGGTGGTGGCAGCGTGTTTTACACTGGGAGTTTTGGGGTGACTGGTTGGGGTTGGTGGGGGTTGCTTGGTGCCCTGCGGGGAAAGTGGCCAAACGCGCCGGAAGTCTGGTTGGCGTTTAACCCTTGGTACACCCATACTCCCACGTCGCGGCTCGGCCGATAGCCCTGTCCGTGACACCCTCTTTTTTCAAGATGCGGGTAGGCTTCCCGCTGACATCGATGGGCAGCTCACATTGCATGCAGGCCTATGTTGTGCCGCAATGCCTGTGACCTAGAGTTTCTCTGTGATGACCCAGAGACCTGGAGAAGCGGCACTTCATCCAGAGTCTCTGGGTAAAACCCAGAGGGTTTCCAGGTTTGGATTTTAGTAGTGTTCTTTTCATTACCCTGCTTGTCCACACCTTTTTTTATGGGATTAAATTGAGAGAAAAAGTTCTTGGACTATAATCTGTACAAAACAGTATTTTTCATTTGCTGTCAATATGTAACCGAGAAACAGTGCTTGCTTTTGAGCTTTTTCCCATGTAGTTGCATTCAGAACCAAACCCATGAGTGCCTTGTGTATGCCATCAGACTGATAGCCTAAGGAGAAAAAGGTGTTAAATCTATTATCTTAATATAGCTGTACATGCATTGCAGAGTTTTACAGGTGTATGAAACAAATAACAATAAGGTGGGTTTTTAACCACAACAACAATTTAGATAAAGATTGATTGTTTTTATTTGACAGAGCAGTTAAATGTGGAATTATTTAGCACTAGAAGACATGATTATTTTCTTCTTCTTAGCCATAGATTTTTTTTTTAATTTCTTTGCTGTGTTTCCATTTCAGAAGCTTTGGAAAAAATAGGAGGCGGTTGGCATCAACTGGTGTACCTGCTTAGACTTCTGCCTCCTCTTTCTTCTTGGGTCTTGGTGGAGGAGGTGGCTCATAATCATCGTCATCTTCATCATCTTCAGTGGTGCCACACAATCGGTCATAAATGACTATACATACTCCAGTTAGCCACGCTACGACTGTACCGGAGCCAAAAATGACAAAGCCCACCAACATTAGAAAGATGTAGTCTTTTTGATAAAGGTTTGTAAAACACATTAAATTGATGTGTTCCTCTGTGTTTTTTAGAAGTTGTCCATGAATGTGGAGAGGTGTTCTACATGTCATATTTTCCTCATCTGTAAAAGTTAAAAATGAAAGTAAATAAACACATCTAAGAACATTAAATGTTATAGCAGTGAACCAATTAAGTTTTTACTCATTCAGTTTTAAACAATTCATTGTTCTTCTTTTTCAACAATACAATGGCGTTTACATAATGCCATGTCTATTAGTACATTTTTAGGGAGTCGTGTCTTCTTTTTCTTTAAGGTACTGTGAGCTTTACCTAGAAAATTTGCTTATTTACCTCTGCACACTTATTTTAGGGACCTACAAAGAACATATTGATGCTTTAACGTAGTTGTTAATTTTCTAATTAGGACAGTCTTTGTAGGTGGCCACATGAGAATGAACAGACACAGCAAGACATGTTACCCTTTTATTATTTCATCCTATGCAACCCTATGCTTCCCATGGAGTAGAGTGGTAAATAGTAAATGTCTTTTACAGTACAAAAAGGCCACAGAGAGGGTTATCTCAACCCTTAGATTTACTATGCATTAAATAACAGCTGATGTACAATAACTTTCCATGACTGCTTATATCATTAGGACATCATTGCCTGACCTCACATAGCTGAATGGGCATAAATCCCACAGACACACTACAATATCTTGAAGACTGGAGGCTGTTATAGCCAGGCTGTTAAAGCTTGTTTTTCCGTCCCCTTAGCCCCACCATCTGTGCCCCTCCCCTTTGTGTTCTGCCTTTGCGTGTAGAGTCACATGACTCGCCCCCCCTGCAACAACGGTGCCCTTTAACACAAACACAGTCGTGCTCACACACTTATACATACATGCTCACACTGTACACACACATACAGAGCCATATTCACATATACACATATACTTTCACATTTGTACTTACACATACAGATCCATACTTACAGACTAAAACATTCATGCTTACCCATACTTACACATACATGCTAACACGCAAACACACATACATGCACACATACATGCTCACATACATGGATGCTCACAAACATATACTTTCCTCCCCTTACCCTCTCCCTCCTTCTTTACTTACCCCTTTGATCAGCATTACCAAATTAAGGAGTCACACAAATATCCTGAGGTCTATATTACTACAAGACATACAAAAAAATAGGGAGCTATGTTGTAGTATAAAATGTATGCGCAACATTAATCAGGTCTGTTAAATGAGACCTGGCAGTAGTTTGTAAGACAGAGAGGCAGATATATATCACTTGTTTGCAGACAACTGAAAAGTACAGAATATAAACACATTCATTGAAACATGCTTTTCTAAAATAGTCCATTTAATACTATATTTATATTGTTTATATTTTATTTACATATATTATTCGTTTTTAGAGCCCATATCACATAATATGTGTGTATATATATATATATAATCCAGAATGTTTGGAATGCATGATGATATATAAATCATTGGCACAAAGTCTATTTGTAGAAATATTCATTGTTTCAGTCATCTTCTTTTTTAGAATCTCAATGTTTCAAATATCTTTCCATTTTTGTACTGCACTTCAGAAGTCCAAGGAGATATCGTTTAGCGCAAAAAAACAGTTATAGCTGGGGGATTCTTACTCTTCATTGTATAATTTTGCACATAATTTCCATATTTTGCATTATGTACCACTTGATGACTTTAGATCAATATTTTACCCATTTCTAGGTATATTTACAAAGACATAAACAGAAATAAAATGAAAGGTATAAATAATAGCATATGCATGTGTATATATATCTGCACTTTTATTTTTGTTTATTTGGTTATTGTTTCATTTGGTTTGTTTCATATAACCTATACTAATCATTGCTACCCCATATTATTTTGAGTGATATTCAATGTAGATCAAACTTAATTTGCTGATGATCCTGTTACATAAACTGTTGTGAAACCCTCAAAACCGATATTCCTTATATTGTTTTACATCCACCTACTGTAGAATTATTTATCAGACATACATCTATGTTAAATTATATGTACACAAAGTATTAGCATACATTTTTATGTTGCAAATATTTTTATATTTATGTGTGTACAATACATAACTATAAAAATCTACATAAAATACTGATTACATTGGGCCATGCAACTCAGTTTGCATAAACCAGTTAATTTTATATTTTTTTTATGTTCCTGTCCTTCATGTTCTTGTCAATTGTTCAGAGAGTTTTATCAAAGACTATCCAATCCAACAACTGACTCAAAGACACATCTGGGATATGTTATTAATGATAAGAGCTCACAAACCAAAACTTCATATACCAATGAATGGAATATGAAGGTCACAGAAGAATGTTTATAATATTTTATCAGCTTACCCCATCATACTAGCTGCAAGGACTCTCTTGGATGATGATAAGAGACAAGATGCAGTACAGATGGTGGTAGGAGAGTAAGTTATCCTATATCAATGCCACCTGGAAGATGATCAGCTGACTTAGTCTTATCAGATAACCCTTTCCTTACACAGAAATGTGTGCCATTACAGATGGCCAGAGGTCAAACTGTGAGTGTCAATGATCAATACACTTAAATTTTTAAGTATGTAATCATGATATACATACGTTATGTATAACATAATATATGATTGAAAGACATGGCTTTCTGTCTTGAATATCGCATCAAAAGGTGAGACACTGGGGTTTCGATTTTCAGTAAAGTGGTATGTTTGAAAAATCTATCTATGACCAACTGACAGTTACTATGTAAAGTAGTTTAGCATATTTCTACATAAATGCATAATTACCCATTGTTTTAATTTATTTCCTAAAATAACTGAAATATCCTCCTATCTATACAAAATTGTTTAAAATTGACATTTGGCGTCACTTAGCTGTTTCCATGGAAAACAAGAAAATTGGAAGGCGCCGGTCTGGAATCAGCTGCATAGGACAGGCCAATATGCCCCTAACTAGATTCTCTGGATCCAACAAACTGATCTGTCAAAATTTCAGGTTTCCAAACTGTTATGCGCATCTTCCAATTTTGAACCCGCAGTGCCCTACCCATGCATATAGGGTATTTCTGTACTCAGGGGTATTTCTGAATACAAATCACAAGTTGTTTCTCAGATATTGTGGAACATGCGCATTTAAATTTCTATACTTTATTTTAATATCAGATCACTTGTAAGCGACAAGTTTAGGCCACTGACATTTATCAGGGAGACCAATCAATAATCAGTGGCTTAAAATGTCAGGTAATAATTTATGTATTTTTTGTTAATAATTTGTATGGGGTTTTTCAATATTACCTTGGATTATGACCCTTCTCTTTTTTTAGGGAGGGTCATCCAGGGGCTGCGTCATCAGTCCACCTTTGCTTGGTTCTTAGCTGCTGCAGATACTAAACCCAAAGCAATTGACCTGGAAGCACCGTTGACTTTTAGGTCAGTAGTGTTATTTTATTTTTTTAATTTGTGTAACTCTTTCAATGCTGATACATAGGAGCACAACATTGACTGATATTTAGTCCCCACAAGCTTTTGGGGACAAATATTAACCCCTGCAATGCCACGATGGTGTCATACACAATTGTGGCATTGAAGGTGTTAACACTGCACGATCGCTCTTAATGGAGCAATCTGGCAGGTGACTGAAGAAACCTTTCTCCCTGTCCCTGAAGCTGCCTCTGAGAGCTGAGACACAATCACCGGTAAACCGGCTATTGCAGGGAGGAGTCTCTTTGATCAAGGAGGGCTTGTGGCTGCTCTTTTTTGCTGTTGCTGGTCTGCCTGCTTCCCCGCTTGAAGGGGTTAACACTGCACTGTCGCTCTCATGGAGCTATCAGGCCGCAGGGGAATGTTGTGGCAGGTCAATCAACAAGCAAATCCCTCCCTTGAAGCGATTGCCGGTTTACCAGTGATTGCGTTTTGAGCCTACAGAAAGCTCCGTGGGAGTGATCAAAAGCTCGGGGAAGGGGGGCTTGGATCACCATGATTGTGGCGACCTGGTGGAATTTTATTTTGGATGACGTACCAGGTACATCACAGAACCACTGAGCCCACTTGAGCATGGTGTACCAGCAGGTACTTCACCAGACGCGAAGGGGTTAAAACAGATTGTGTTAGATGAAAATAATAGAATATTTTAAGACACATTTATACATAAATACTGGTTATTCCAAGTGGTTCAATTACTTTTTCTTGCCACTGTGTGTGTATATAGGTAGATAGATAGATAGATAGATAGATAGATAGATAGATAATAGATAGATCATTAAATAAGTTATATATTAAAAAAATTGATAAAAATAAAATATAATAATCAATGAATATTGGGCTGTTCTTTCTTAGTAACCCTTTAAATTCTCAGTAAATGTATATTTGCACAGCAATCTGGAAAAAAAATCACCCCAAAAAATTGAGCTCTACAAACTTTGACAAAGATTGGTGGTAAAATGGCTGCATGAAAAAGTGTCAAAAATACCCCCAAGTTGAATACCCTGGATTGTCTACTTTTTAAAAATATGTACATGTGGGGGTGATTCAGGGATTCATGACAGATATCAGTGTTTAAATGTCACTAATATTGGAAAAAAATGCTTTTGAAATAGCAATACGCTACTTATACTTATTGTCCTAAAACTTGCAAAAAACTTAAAAACATTGGGTATTCCTAAACTCAGGACACATATTAGAATCTATTTAGTAGGTTTTTTCATTGTAATAAATACAAAAAAAGTTTTTTTATTTCAATGTTTCACCATATTTTATTATTTTTATAATACATTATAGGATATTGATCAGAAGCCAGAGTTAGACACAAGAAGGTCCATCATAGAACTATCCCAGGCCAACTGGCACACTCAAATATTACCTCAGCACTTAGGACGCTGTTCTGGACAATCACTGATAGCTTCAATACGTTGATATTAACACTAGGTACCATTTGGTGACAGTATAGTCGTGAGAAAAGTGATAACAAGTACTTTAAGATAAACTCTACAGTCTCCATGTCCAATTCTTTCATAGCAACAAGCCCAACAGGGTGAAGAGTCCATATTGTTCATTATACAGTAAGATACAATCAACACAAGATGTTATTTCTGGGACCTTCGGTTAAGATATTCAGCTGTTTCCTATAACACTGTCCCAGTCGATGGATATTCAGTAAGTTACATATGAACCTCTTACCCTGGTTGTTAAGTGCTGCCATCCTATGTGTACCTGTTTCAAAGCCAGGAGATGCAATTACACACGACAATGAAAGATGAATTACTTTTCCTTGGTTTCATGCCTGAAGAACACTGCCTAAACCACCTGAAACAGTAAGAATAAGGAGACAGTGGCGAATGAAAGTCAAGTAAAATTACTGTGTATGTAGTCAAAACAAGAGAAATTTATAGTCCTTCTTCAATTTTTTCAAAAATAAAGTGCTGCTTGTCTGGTCTTATATATTTTTGAGACTAGTATAAAAATTCAGATCTTTCCAAGTACCTTACAGAGGATCAACTAGTGTGTTTTCGTTTATTGACTAGTACCAAGATTAGGTACACTTTGATACCAAGTTTGATATATGGTTGTGTATGTTTCCAACGCCTACATTTTACAGCAAGTACTTAACTAAAATAATTTCTCCAGTGAGCAACTTGATTTAAATGTTGATCAATTAAGTTTTAATTACTGTTTTTGTATTTTTTATGGAAACAAATGGCACTAACTACAGAGACAAAGAAGATCTTAGTAAATATGTTGAGCTTTCTAAAAAATGCTGCTACATGTTAAAAAACCAAAATAATATTCAGGTAACATCAACATGCAGTGAACCAGCAGCTAGACGCCATGAATTCACAGAGCCCACAGATACAGTTATGATAAACATTAAATACTGCAGCAGAGCATAAATTTCGCGCAGCTTAGTCATATGCATAACCAAGGTGTCAGGGACACGGATACAGAGTGAGGTTGAAGTACCTGTGCAGGGTCAGGATCAGGCTTTGAACTTGGCTGGAGGCAGGTTTTACTCTGTTGAGTTGAAGATGGCTATCTAGATTTGCCTTTGGCTTTATCTTTGGTGCCATCAGAGAGTCTACGAACAGGCTCACAGCTACAGGTTCTGTAGAGCAGGCAGGCATGGGGGAGACGACAAGGGGGTCCGTAGCACGGTACCAAGAGGAACTCCAGAAGAAGAGTCAATACCTATGCCAATAGGTCAGATGGTTTACAGTACAACAGGGTAACCAGGTTCAATGTCAAAGTCCAGGCCAAGGATCAAAATCCAGATCATCAAAATAGGTACTGTGACGGCAACGACCTGTACTAGGACTAAGTGCACCCACCAAACATTGCTTCTTTCTGGAAATAGCCACCAGGAATACAGAACTTCAATCGTCAGGTTGAAATAGCGTTGAAGCCTGCAGGAAATACCGATCCTCTGTGGTACTGTAACATAGCAATACAGTGCTTTTCTGTCCTGACAAGTACAGCACCAAGGATTACCCCAGATAACAAGACAGAACTTGTATGAAGGTAACAGGAACTGACTTCATTGGGAACAGCACAGGTATTTATCCTGATAATAGGATCATGAGTATAATCCCATCAACTACCAGACAGCCCGGCGCCGCCATACAGTTCTATAGCCAGCAATGCCCATCCGACAAAAAGTCACTATTTTCAGGGTGATCCCGAGGGAGTGGCATCAATCCTGGGGTACCAATGGAGAGCTTAGGGTCCGAGGATGTTATGTTCCAAAAAGCGACTTTATAGGAAATAGTCCACACAGTACCCAGGACATTGTTCCATGGCCGCGGCTGAGCAAACCCTGGTCCTAAAGGTTCCCAAATTAGCTCCCTCTCTGTATCCACCACCCTGTGTTTCCCACCACAAGCATAGTGTAACCCCAAAAGAGCGAGGTGGGACAACAGGTGTCAGTAGCAACACAGTTCCAATTGTGGGCAGGCATCTCCGCGGTTTCTGGCCGCCGCATAGGTCAATGGATTTGCAGCTAGGTCATGGCCAGGCATATGGAGCGTTTCTGGCCATGTAGAGCCCCCATAGCCGGCTAGCTCATGGGAGTCTGGTTAGGGCAGGCCCCCAATGAGCACAGGGTGCTGGGAAGGCAGGCAAGGAGTCTCGCAGGAATCCATCAGTGGATGGCCCTTCTCACAAACTCAAATCTACACCCATGTGTCCTTAGCCTCAGGGTGTTACCATGAAAGGCAATCTACAGAATGTAAACAGGACTAGGAACAAAATGCTCTAGCAAGGAACTGGGAGTACACTTAGGTATTAATAGGCCCTTGATTGCCATAGCGAGGTAGATAAATGCCAGTCTCTCTCTCAGGTTGCTAAAGTGTGGAATGTGGAGCACCCCACTCCAACAACAAGATAGAAACGTAACAAAGCTTTGACACTTCTTGAAAAAAAAGATGAACACATAGTATATTATTAAATAATTGTAATAGAGCATTTATTTGGCTCTGTAGTCCCATAAAACAAATCCCAAAATACAATAAATATACTAGCCGCTGATACCTCAGCAGAAGGAACCTGCTTAATGTGTTTTGCACCAAAGGGTGCTTTGTCAAAAGCGATCTTCTTTTCATTGTGGTATATAACTATGTAGACCCACCGAGTAAAATAAAAACACAAATCAATAAACCCATGACTCACATCCAGATCAATCACAGAGAGACACAGGTGATCTAGAGGCAGGCAGGTATCATATGTATCATATGAGGAGGCTGAGAGACCAGCAATCCAAAAGCCTCATGGTGGCATAATGGTTAGGTGAACTACCTAACATAGGCAGGGTTGCTGATGCAAATCTCCATGGCTCCTGACACAAGGATAGATTAAGGAGTTTGGGGCCCTGGAGCAATTAAAACTTGGGGCCCTGGAGCTTTTCTTGTGCCAAGCTACATTTCTGTGTTACCACAAATAAGACATAATTCATATAAAAGAGCAGATTCCTCTACATTTCTTCAGAACACATGGGGGGAAGTTAGCCACTGCCCTAAAGTTGCTATCGGCCATCGCCCTTCAAAGTGGGACAGTTAGGAGACATGCACCCCCAATCTACCGACAACTGATCATACATGTGCCCAGTCCATTATGCAAAGCTGATTACCATGGATTTTACCTGCTGTAGAGCCATCTTTTCTCTGTGTCCATTCACATTAATCCAAAGCACACAGGAAGCACAGATTATGGCAGCACAGGGGCATTTTAGGCTACAACAAATCAAGTCTACTATAGGATGGGGGCTCATGGCCCACTTCCACTTTGGAGCCCTGGAGCAATTGCTTCATGAGCCCCTTTGTTAATCCAGCACCATGGATGGCAAAACCTAAATAAGTATCTTTTGCCATACTGCAATATATGATGTTTGAAAATCCTTTTAAGATTAGGCTAGGCTAGCAGATGTATGCAATATCATCACCCCTGGTATTTTTCTCCAATATGTACATTGTGTGAATTTAAACATGTATTACCTTTATAAAAAAAGTTTATGCAATGTTAAACAATGTGTTAGAGAATAACAGGTATACAGCTTGCCAAAACCTCATTGACACATATACAAGGGACGTTCGAAAGGTTTCCACACTTTTAGTTGTCACCCGGGGTAAAGAGATGGCTGCGAAACCTATTCAATTTTTTCAAAAATAAAGTGCTGCTTGTCTGGTCTTATATATTTTTGAGATTGTAATATATATATATCTGTAACTCTGTATCTCTGTCTCATATATGGGACTAGTATAAAAATTCAGATCTTTCCAAGTACCTTACACAGGATACAACGCGTCATATGCTTTTTTGTGAGCAGAAGGTGTGCCGGGAACACAACTTTATCTTCACACGTGTGCTCAGTTGAAGTGGTTGCAGGAAAGCTGAATGTGAGTGTTGGATCTGCCTATGCTCTGATTCATGACAGCCTTAAATTCAGTAAAGTGTGTGCCAGGTGGGTGCCTGAGCACAGCGCTTAGACGATAGTCACTGGTGATGAAACATGGGTCCACCATTACATGCCTGAAAGCAAGCAGCAGAATATGCAGTGGAACTGGGGTGTCCAAGTTTTTTCTGCAGTGGGCCACTTCATCAGAATTGTATAACTGCGAGGGCCGCACTAATTTTTCACTGTGAGAAAATATGGCCTTTAATAAAATATGCAGATTAAAATAAAGTTAATGACACAAAACCTTAAATTTTCCTCTCACTGATTTCTGGGCCTAGAAAGTTTTGTGGCTACAAAATTAGGATTCTGGATAAGTAAAAATGAAATAGTTCTATTTATCCTAGGGATACACCGAAATGAAAATTCTGGACCAAAACATAAAATTCAGGATTCACTTAGCCGAAACCGAAGACAACCCCCCACCTTTAAAAATAATAAAAAATCCCACCATTTTAATAAAAATAAGTTACAAACCAAAATCATACAAAAGATTTAATAACAATGCTAATATATATATATATATATATATGTTATGATTGTTAACCGCAATCTCAGGCATACCCAGATTCCAGCATGTACTGGTTGGGCATGAGAGGAGTGTGATTGCTGTCAACAATCATATATAAATTAATATTGATATTGTATTTTGTTGTCCAATTTTGGTGTGTTAACCACACTTTAATTAACACACCAAAATTGGACAAAAAAATTAAACAAAATGCCTTGGCATGATAGGAGTGTCATTGCTAACAGCAATCACACTCCTTATATACCCAGGCAACCAGAAAATGCTGGGACCTAGGCATGATGGGACTGTGATTGCTGTTAGCAATCACACTCCTATCATGCCAAGTCAGCCAGTACATGCCGGTAAAGGGTGGCTGTAAGTGATGTGCAGACCCCATACTGCTGGCAGCATCAATACACAAGGGGGGAAGCTAGCCAGATTTCAGCATGTACTCTCTGCCCCCACTGTGTTATTCCAATCAAATCTCTTTCAGTATGGACTGGATGGAAACCAACAAAAACTAACAAAATATACTAAGTATTTGTTTAAAGTATGGCAGTGAAATATCAACAGCTTAGACCTGATCCCAAACAATTGATCAGGAAGGTGTTTCAGCACACATCATGGGTCAGCTACCAATTTCTCTTAAATTGTCACATAGGATAGATGGACATCCATGGATCTGAGGAGATGCCAGACTTGGTAGTGGTTTGGGACAGGTTTAAATTTTCATGCAACAACAAACACTTGGTGGCTAAAATGTGTCTGTATTATTGCCAGAAAATCCTTTAAATTCATGTATTTTTGTGTGTGCTCTCGTTAACTTAGTGATGCCCGGTTTGCATTTGAATGGAGGGATTCTGTAGAAAAGTAAGGGATATTTTCAGCCAAATATGCAACTAATAGCTCTCTATCATAAAAGCTTTTTCTAAATGTGACCCTTCAATGGTCTTTCAAATTAGTGCTCGCATACATTTATGCAGAGTATGGAATAAGGATATATTCCTCAAAAGTGTGCTTCAATGTTTATGAAGACAGAGTGTGATTTTAGGCAAATAGTTACTCTATGTGGGATGGGTGAGATATATCCAATATATCAGTGCAATCCAATGTTTATTTTTTATTTGTTTTTGTCCACTTTAAGCACATTCATGCATCCATACTGATTTTTAGTATTTTATTGTTTCATTTCACTAATAATTTGATTATATATAGTTGCGTGCACATTATGTAGTGGACTTTGGAATTTTCGCTAATTTTGGCAAGGTTATCTGGTGAAGACAATTTAGGGTTATGGGTTGGTTGCGGTCAAATGGTGTCCCATGGAGACAAGTTCTGATGTTCCTTGGACTCACCTCACTAAACAGAACACAAATCAATATTTAAAAACATCAGGCCACAAGGAAATAAACAGCAGTGACCTTTATCTGTAGATCTCCCCCAGCAGAGGTGGTAAGAGAAGCTGTCAGCGAGAGGTGATACCCCAGTTAATCTCAATCTACGAAGGTGCAACTTTCCATTTCAACAAGCAATCCATAACACAGAGCCTTTTCCATGTAAAGCAAAACCACTGATAACAAGGTAACATATTAGTGTAACAGAAACTCTGCCCGAGTACAGTATGTTTATCATCACACAGAAAAGGTCTCCAACCTTTTAAAGTTAATTGTCTATTTTAAATGTCACTGAACTACAACATCATATCATATCTTCTCTCAATCTTATCGGGTACTTTTCACTCTCTGCTACTTTTCACCCCACTATTTTGTCACCCACCCCTCCCCCTTTTTCTGGCTAACCACTGAGTATCACCCTGCGAAAAATCCATTTTGTATATTGCCAAAACTTTCATATATTTATTATTTACTTGTAAAGTTTTTTCATCTCTGGATGCCCTGGCTCTTGTATTCTGCTGTTTCCTTGTTCATTTTAACTTTTTTTTTTACTTTTGAAATAGAGTTAGTAACTAAATTTAATTTGCAAACACAATAAAACTATATATCGTATTGGCTTGGATATAGGCCGCACCCGAATATAGGCCGCACCCTAAAAGTTAGGTGCTTTTTTAAAGAAAAAAGTTTCTGCCCCCCCCCGAGAATAATGCTGCCACTCATGTCCTGAAGATATGCCCTTTCCCCCGAGATATGCTGCCGACTCTATACCCCGGAAATATGCGCCACTCTACCTCCCGAGATATGATGCCTCTACCCCCCCGAGAATATGCTGCCAACTCTACCCCCCGAGATATGCTGCCACTCTGCCGAGATATGATGCCACTCTATCCCCCCCCTGAGATATGAATTCAACTTCTACCCCCCCACCCGAGAATATGCTGCCACTACTGTCCCCAAGATGCCCCCCCCACCAAACTTACCGGTGCAGACTCCACGGGGTCATATTCAACGGAAGTATTCAACTTCTGGTGCCGGCACTTCCGCCCTGGGAAGTACGGGCAAGGAAGATTGTTCGAGCAGACGTTCATCGGCAGCCGCAATGGGAGCATAAACAACCTCCGCTGCCGGCACGTCTGTAAGATGTGCTTTAACAATCTCCCTTGCCGGGACTCCCCCCTGTGGGAAGTGCTGGCAGGGGAGGCTGTCTGAGCCTATCGGAGAGTAGGATACAGGTTCCCTGCACCGCTGCGGGGATCTGTATCCCAACCCCGCTGCCTGCCTGGGCACTAGACCCCGAATATAGGCCGCACCTCCACTTTAAAAACTTTAAAAAAAGTGGCCGAAAAAAGTGCGGCCTATATTCGGGCCAATACGGTATATCTTACGGACTGTCCAGTGGTGAACACTTAGGAGGTATGTTTAGCTGGGAATTATTTCAGCAAGAGAAAGAGAGAAACTCTAATTATAGGATGTCATAAGAAATATATCCTGTAACACACGTTACTTAAGGCTTTTTGCCACAGCTCCAGAGAAAATTATGTTTTAATTATTTTCTCATTGAAGCATAAATTGTAACTTAACTAGAATATGATTGGAAAGTAATATGGTATAACTTATAATTTGGCTGTTCAGAAACTGGCAACTCTGCTGTAGAAAGGAGTTTTCGATTTCCACCCACATTGGTGAAGATATAGCTTGTTCTACTCTAGAAGCATTATAACAAAATTGTAACCTTGTTAAATCATCCAGGATAATAGAACAACTTGTATTGTATCAGGACACTGATAGCTGGGTCGACTACCAGCTTTATGCCCAAATACAAAAATCAATCATATAAATGTTGACTTTGTAGCTCATTAATTCCTTCTAAGAAGCACCTATTGGAAAGACTTGTGCGCTTTGCAATAGATTTTGGAGTGTGTCTGTAGAATTTTTTGTCCACTCCGCCAAAACAGCATTTGTTACACTGATGTTGGCTCGCAGTCAGCTTTCCAAATCATCCCAAATGTCTTCATTGAAGTTAAGGTCAGGGTTCTGTGCAGGAACGTAAGGTTCCTTGGAAGCATGCAATTGTCTAAAACGTGTCATTAACACTACCTTTCACAGGAACTAAGCGACCTAGCTCAAACCCTGAAAAACAGCCCTAGACCATTATCTCTCCTCCACCAAACATTTCAGCAGGCTCTTTGCATTCTGGTACGTAGTGTTCTCCCGGCATTTACCAAACCCAGATTGGTTTATCAGATTCCCATGATTTATCACTCTACGGAACACATTTCTACTCCTCCAGTAGAATCTAGTAGTGGTGTGCTTTTCTCAATTAGGCAAAGTGATCTACAATTTGTGCACAGTTGTTCAGTAAGTCATGTTTTGCGAATATTGATTTCCTAAACATCAATTCTACAGGTGTCTTCCCTATTTTTGCATGAGGTGTGGTTTGGTAGCGAAATAGGAAATCATTTACATTTTCCCCAAATGTTATCGATGAATACTGCACAGCTTTTTAAAATGTGATTACATAACGATCAAACTAACCATCTGTTGCGAGATGATCAATATTCTCTTGCCGGCTTTCTCATGTAATAAGGATAATAATAAAGCAATATTTGTGATAATTTATTTAGGCCATACAAATCGCAGTAGTGTGGTTAAAATTGTATCACGCATGTACATACGATGCCCCCCCCCCAGGAAATCATATAGGGGACGGATAATAGAGAAATCCCTCCCCGATAAATTAGCCATATATTGTTTTACAGAGGCAGCAGGCAGTGGAGCAATTGCTTTGCTTCACTGCCGCTGCGCTCTGCACTTCACCAAGCTGTCTCACCACAAGGATTCTGCTTCTGTTGCTCCCCGTGAGGCTCAAAATGCTTAGAGAAATTCTTCAGGGATTGAGGAAAAAAGAAAGGAGGGACTGGATGCCTTGAAGGACAGAATGAAAATTATTTTCCTTTACTTTTTTTGTGAGGAAATTGCACACACACACGTATAAATAAACAAAATTTGCCATGAACAATTCCCAGTTTATTGAACGAGAATATACCCTGCCAGTATCCCCCCAGATTTTTAGGGGTTTCTACGCCCATTGCATCATGCGCTGTTTCTTCAGCCATTATGTTGTTAATAGTGTTGAAGCAATATGATGACCCCCAATAGAAGCCTGGACATGGCATCAGCATTTGCAGTTTTGCATTTGCAGTTTTCCTGAGGTTGCCAGTGAATTCCTTTTGTAGGGTTAAATATAGATAGAAGGGTCAGTAGTGAGTGTGAAATTCCTCAGTAGTGAGTGTGAAAAAGTACAAATTATTTTTTATTACTTCCCAAATAATAGCCAATGCCTCTTTGTCTGTTTGTGAATAATTGCATTTTGTGGAGGTTAATGAATGTGAGGCAAATGGAATTGGCAATATATTCAATATAATGACCAATCTCTCATTGAAAAAACTATTTATAATTTTGGAAAGTACACAAAAAAAGAAAAAGTGGAATATGGTTGAATAACCATATTGTAAAAATTTGTAATGTTATTTTGAAACTATTTTATATAAATAATACAGTAAATTTATCTCAATGCCAATACATTGTGTATTAGTAATGTAATTGAAAAAAGTGTAGGATGGGTATGGAATGATCATGGAGAACACTGCCCCCTAAGAGGTAGTTCATGGTAAAATTCTAAAATGACAACTAAGCACCTTGAGATTGGTATGTAAAGAGTTACTGTGAGAGTGAAAAAAAAATGCTCAGAAGAGAGAGAATTAGAAAATGAAAAGAGGCTGAAGTGTAACCCCAGAGAATATAAGGCTTTTACACTTAAAGACACAGGGATATTAAAATCCCATCTTCTTCACTAGCAGATACGACTAAACAAAAACTCTCTACTTAAGAAATAAAATAAAACAAGCGCTTATTAAACCTTGGTATCAACAATTCCAATAGGTAAACTAAACCCCTGGACCAGGGTATACTCGTGGTTACTACCTCCACGAATATTTTGCAACATGAATATGATGCAAATGTACACTCTAGCAATAGATGGGAGCACCCCTACTGCTAATATGTCTGCCAGAGCTCCTATTTGGCATTAATCCTTAGGTACGTTAAGGGGGCTATTATTTGTGGGATAAATAAAGCAAGTTTTCCTTAATTCTCCTATGTAGCTAGAGTGGATACCTGGGCTTTTTTTAAGTATGCTTAATAAAAGTTATGGTTTATTTTATTTGGAGGGTATCTGTGCAATGGCTCTCACTGTGTACAGTTTAATTGTCTCAACTTGGGGCCAGTAATCACAGAGGGTGGATCAGCCTGTCATCCTTGTTTTGGCAAGAAGTGTTACTTGTACCGCAGAAACAATGCAGGATGTAATGGCATGCCCAGCAACGATTTGTGACATTCTATGTGGGCATACTTTTTCACCCAGCATCCGGAAGGAGTTAAAGGGGGGAAAGCTAGGGGAAGGGTTAGGAATGAAATATAAGAGGTCTGCAAGGAGAAAGTCTTTTGTGGACCAGGAAGCTCTATACCTGATCGTGGTCTGCACTATTGTAGCAGAAGCCTCCATTGCAGCTCCTATGTGGCCTTGTCTGCCCTCTGCATCTGTGTACTAGGAAGTGGCTCCTCAGGGAAACTTGGAGGGTGGCCCCATCGCTCTCTCCAGCCACATACTTCCCTCCCTCCAACCATACCCCTCAACAAAAGTGTCCCAAGCTGGACGCCTTAAATTCAGGAAGTAAGGTATTGGGTGTCTCACATCCTCAAACTAAAGACACACACAGCAGGAACTCTTTCCTAGCAATATACAGGAGGTAGATCCTCAGCAGGATCATGTAACGTAACTGCAAGCACAGTAGCTTGAACCTTTTGAGAGAGAGGCGGTGCACCACAAATGCTGGAGCCTGTAGCTGATGGCCTGGAGCCATTCCCTCAACTACTTTGACATCCAAACCCAAATACTAGTTATAATCTATACAATGTAATAGAACAACTAATCGATAAAATCGATAATAATCGATAATGAAAATTGTTACCATGAATTTCATTATCGATTAGTTGAATCGATTTTTATCGATTATAAAATGAAGGTTTTTTTCAGAGCAAATGCTTGTTTTATAATCCGTTTAAGTGTGACTCACAGCAGCAGTTCCTACTTACAGTTCCTCCCTGCAGTCACTGCCGATTGGCCCGCCAACTTCCTTCTTCCAGTCCCTCCCTGCAGTCACTGCCGATTGGCTGCAAGGAGGGACAGGGAGAAAGGGATGGGGCCAATCGGCAGTGACTGCAGGGAGGGACAGGAAGAAAGAGGTGGGGCCAAAGTGCTGATTGCCCGCCCATTTCCTATTGCATCCACATGGCTCAAGAACTCAGCTAACAGGTGAGTATAAAATTAATATTTGGGCTGCTGAAAGTTAGGGGCAGTTATAGTTAATGGGGTGTTTAGGGTTAATTTAGGGGCAGTTATAGTTAGTGGGGTGTTTAGGGTTAATTTAGGGGCAGTTATGGTTAATGGGGTCTTCTCTTCAGGGTTAATTTAATTAAGAGGACTGATGGTTAATTAATTTAATAAGGTTAACTTAAGGTGCAGTTAGAGGTAAAGGGGGGAAAACTGAGGGGAATCTAAATCCTGGGGTAGTGAAGATTAACCCTGTATTTATTTATAAAAGTATTGTGTCTGAAACGAGTCTGCAAATCTATGAGGGCACTATGGCATATCAGGGGGGTATACGGCATACCTAGGGAGGACATATCTGGGGATATAAGGCATATAGGGTATATTAGGCATATGTGGGGAGGGCAGTGTGGCATGTCTGGGAGGCAGTGTGGCATATCTGGGCTCAAATGTGCATAACTGGGGGGGCAGGTTGAGAAATAAAAACAAGAAATGCATTTTTATCAAAGTTTTTTATTCTGCTGTTTGTTTTTAACATCCTACGATACTTTATTAAATTATTTTAAATAAATGAAAAATTTACATTTTTTTACCAGATTAATCAATTAATCGAAAAAATAATCGGCCAACTAATCGTTTATGAAAATAATTGTTAGTTGCAGCCCTATAATGTAATTATGAGTCTTTTGTGAGGGACAGTGTCAGTTGCCTTGTAGGTTATATGTTTTTTTTGGCGGCAGGGTCTAATATTAAAGAATGAACACTAACTGCCAATTCAGCAGTTATTTTGAAATCATGTTTCAATCACGGTCTTTACTTCAAAGAGATTAGTATATATTTTGTAGTTAAAAGTGCATGTCTGCTAGCTGCTAGCAATCACACTCCTATCATGCTCAGGCAGCCAGTACATGCACATCACTTTCAGCCTCCCTGTGCCCCCTACACACGGATCCATACTAACACACACACACACACATTCATTCATTTACTCTCCCACCTTACCTGAACTGCAGATCTTCTGTTGCCGCTCGCAGACTTCCGTGGGGGCCGCTGTTTCTCCCTTTGCCTTGCTCAAGCTGGAACAGGAACTGAGCGGAGTCATGTGATGTGCTTTCACGTGACTCCACTGGGCTCCTGTGTCGCCTCGACAGATCAAGAGTTGCTTGACCCCTTTTTAGTAAAAAATATATTTTTAAAATCTATCACCATTGTATAAGACACACCCAATTTCTAGACCCCAATTTTTTTTTAAATACGGTAGATACAGATTCCTGTTGCTCACAGACAGTCAGAGTGTAGTAAGAGTTTGTAGGATGTGAGTAATGAGCCAGAAAGAGGTAAACATGTAATACTTAGTGCAGTAAGGGGTCTCTTCCCCAGTTTAAGGCTTTACCACAGAGGATCTCAAAACCTTATCTTAACTGTTCATATTTCTCTCATTTGAGCTGCCCTTAAAGAGATAAATGCTTTGGTAAAGTAATGGAAGATAAAGAGAAGGGGTAGGTTTTTGTCTGCAGGGACATTGGATTTGTATCTAGATGTTAGATCAAAGGGCACTGTTATTTAGAGTGCTAAGGAAGTAGGGCAATCGCCACATACTTGTACAGGTGTTGCAGCTTTTGCCAGATGCAGAGTACAACTGTCTGTTAGATTTAGATGTATTTGTTCATATTTGGATTTAATGGGTCCTCCCAGCTGTTAATGATTGTGAAAGAGCTATTGTGGGGCCTACTGGGTACTGAAAGATGAGGTGAGCAAGGCCTGGAATGTCAGAGAGTATATAAAGGATTTCTGATGTATCACATTATAAAGGATAGTGCCTTGATAAATATAAAGGAGTGAAGCCTATACAACTGTTGGTCTCTGGGAGGGAATTGAATCCTCTAATCAAATAATGGCTAAAGGAAAAACACCAAACTAACTTTTAATATATTGTATAAAAATAGGGAGGTATACACTGCTCCAGAGAAAAATAAAGAAAACAAAATAAAAACCAGATAATATATATGGTGTCTTTCCCTCAGCGGGAACTCCCTTGACGTCAGCGGGAATGCCCCCGATGTCAGCAGGAACTCCCATTGACATCAGCAGGACCGCCCGGGCAGTCCTGGCTGCGTCCCACAAGGGAAGGCTCCGGATAGCCGGAGCCCAGCAGTTCCCAGGGATGGCCATGATGTGCTAGGCATGTCATTAGCCGTTAACTGGTTAAACAAAATACACTATTAGTCAAAGGATATCTGTCACACAAAGGGTTAACAATTAGCTTCGGCAGGGAGTATGTATACAGATACCTACATATACACCCTATACCTGCCTGCCTAAAAGATGATAGCTTGATAGATGTAGTATCAGTTTCTAGCCTATAGACTGGAGTATTTTCATTGAGCATACATGTTGGTGGCAAACACCGCCTTTTGGCAAAATACAGCCAAAATCTCCAAGCTAGAAGCTTGCAGATCTCAAGGTAAGGATACTGAGGATCTTTGATGTTAATATTAACTGTTTCTGTGCCATATAAAACAGCTTCTTGTTTTTTGCATCCTAACTTGGTAAGTCTTTTGCTGCACTTTATACACTTTATTTAATATTAATGTTATTTAATTTATAGCTTATACACTGACTAGAATATAAAGATGAGATGGTTCCTGAGAAAGAAAAATGTATTCTGTTTTTTTTTTAAGTAAACATTTTTTCAGGTTATATTTTGTTGGGAAAAGTTCCTTTGGAGTCAGCCAGTGTTACCCTGGAAGTAATAAAAAGCTTGTGTGAACTCGATGATCAGATCATGGGACTTGTGGGAAAACAGTACAAATACTGTATTTGCCCGCATATAGGCCGGACTTTTCCCCCCAGCTTTAAGTCTTTAAAGTGGGGGTGCAGCCTATAATCGGGGTTTAGCGCAGGGATTCGCAATTCATATCGCCCAACGCCCATAACATGCAGTTCCGGGAGCCTGGCAGGCAAGCAGCAGGGATAAAAGCAGTGCTGCAGGAGACCTGGATCCTCCTCTCCGGCAGCCATGGACGTCTGTGCAAGGCGTGTAGACAACCTCCGCTGCCGGCTTCTATGGTGGAGCACTGGCGTGCAATAACCTTCCGGTGCTCCACCATAGAAGCCCTGGCGGAGGCGCCGGCAGCGGAGGTTGTCTACGCCCATCGCAATACTTTCGAGTTTATAAAGGGAGGACGCCCGAAAGCTTGTCTATTATTTCAAATACTGTTAGTCCAATAAAAAAGGTATTACAAGATTCTGCAACATTCTGTTTTTTTTGCATTGCTATACACTGGACATATGGCTACTCCAAACTACTGATTGAGGCCAAGAAAATGTTTTTTAATGTATATTTCTTGTAGGAGGGCAACAAAGTGTTTGGGCACCTATTTTTATATTTCTGCTATTTTATTTGTTACCCATTTACTATAATAGTAATATTTATTTATTATTCCCTATGCAGGGCTCCAACATCTAGACCATGTTGTAGAGGACGTTAAATTATGTCCTTTTTCGCAAAGTGGTTAAGGATGGAGGATGTGATATAATGTCCCCTCAAAACTAGCATATGACATAATATTATAACCCCCTGTCACTGTCACAGACTGTAGTTGCTGCAACAACTAGCGACAGGACTGCTGTTGCTGACTGCATGTAAACCAACTGCAGCCAATAGGAGCCACTTTCCAGCATGTGACTGTGCAAGGAGCTAATCCCACGCATGCTGTCACATTGATCAACATGCAGAGAGAGGCAAAGAGCAGTGCTGTGGTGAGTAAGTATTTTTGTTTTTTTAAATTTAGCTGATTGATCATTCTATTATATTCTTTGTAGATTTGCCTATATTTTTTATTTTACACTTCTACACTTCAGAATGGGACTGTTACAAGGAAATTTCCATAGACCATAGTCTATAGGTAGTAATAATAATAAATAATAATTATTAATAATAAAAAAGTAGATGATGGCCCAATTCAAACCAACTACATCAAAAAACATGACATGGAGTGTTTCACAACTCAGGACAAATACCTAAAGATTACATTTGTACATTTGGATTCGTACAAATTACAATTTCACCAAATTTTGGTAAATTCTGTAATTTGTACGAAGCCCCAAAAACGCGACCAAAAATTTGTTTTGCTTTGTTTTTGTATGAAATTTGTGGGTCCACATTCATTCACACTCTCACTCTCTTACACTCGCATTCTTATTTACTCTCTCTCACGCTCTCTGTTTCCCTACCTTCTTTGCCAATCACTTCCGCCGACCACTTCCACCTTTGCATCATCTTCTATTTTTTCAATTCTCTATTGTATCTTCAATCTGGTATCTTCTTTTACCATCCACGTTTCTGCAGGCATAACATGGCAGGAACTTCTGCCAAAATGGAAACGCTTGTGGTGACGTCCTCCCTGATCGGGCAGATGATGTCACTTTGGTGGAGGTTGCTGCCAAGTTATGACCGCGGAGAGGCGGATGCAGAAAGAAGATAGCGGATTGAACAGAAAAAAGAGAGGAGAAGATAAAATATAGGAAAGAAGATGTGGAAGCAGTTGTCAGAAATGGTAGAGAAACATTTATACAGCGTGAGAAAGTGAGCACTGGGCAACAAATTTTGTTCCTGGAGAAAAAATTGCTCTGGATTTTTGGCCGAACCAAATGAGCAGGGAAAGAAATGTATTGTAGTAAAATGGAGCTTGTACAATCATTCAGTCACACTTCTGGCCTCCATTTTGCCAAACTACACAATTTGCAGAAAATCACATGGCAAGTGTCTTCCATACAAAAAAAGCACACTGTGCCACAGATTATCCTTGTTTTTGAGCAATGGAACAGACACCCCATATGTCTTCCACAGTGTGCCTTTTTTTGCATGGAAGACACTTGCCATGTGATTTTCTGATGTTTGTCTACAAATTGATTCAATTATGTCAATAATAAGTCAAGTAGTTTCATAATATATTTTGAAAACGGGGGGAATGTGTGATTTGTGGTACTGTTGATCACGAAATAATTGTCTGCTGCCATACAGCTTTTCTGCAAAGCTACCATATTTTGCATCCAAAGACTCATCTTCGCAAGAGAATATGTAATTTGAAGATTTATTTATGTGATACTTAATCAGTAGGCACGAACAGTTTAACATCTCTCCCATCCATCATGTGTTTCTCACAAAAAAACAAACAAAAACAAATACAAGAACAATTTTCAATGTCGACAACCGCAGAATAAATAGTATTCAAGGCTGTGTTTGGGAGGCAGCATCACATTTCAGGAAGAATCACATTTTACCCCTGCCTATGCAAAGAAAAAAAATTTTTTGCAAACTGCTAGCTTACTGCGTTGAAGACCCTCTCAGAAAAGCTTGCTGACTGTCAAATTAAGATTCCCATGGTTTATGTCCTAGCGCTCTGACAGTGAAGAGGCTTCTCATTCCTGTCTAGTAAACAGTGGTACTGCATGAAAGTAATATGTTAGCTGCTTTCAACCATCCCTAGCATGACATAAAAACTATGTTAACTACTTAAGTGGTATCAGTTTCACAGTCTTCTCGACCCACATAGTGTTTTGGCGCCCTCCTGTCCTTTACTTTCTCTTTTCTACACCTGTTTTGGTGTTTTTATCCTCCCTAATGTAATTCCAAACTGGCTGTTTCAGGAACTTTGTGTAATGCACCACCAAATGCTGCTTAGACTCCCCCTCATGTCTTATATTGAAAAATTCAATCTTGATTTAGGGTTATCAGAATGTATACCTCACTGCTTTTCATATGGCATATTCCAAGGGATGCATCTTAGTCCTAGATAAGCTCTATTCATCTTGGCTATGGCATCTAACACTAGCCCAGTGAATTACAGATTGACAATGAATTGTCTTGTACTGCTCGGGGAGCTGTTGTAGCATGTAGCATTTACCAGTTAAGGTTCCAGGCACTTCTACTTTTGAATTGTGGGCTGAAATGTAAATTTATCGTGAAAGCCTTGGTAAGTATCCTCCACGTACGTCCAGTTTACTCTAGTAAGCAGGACACCACTATGTTGAGCACATTGGTAAAACATGAAACATGCACAGTGTCACACAGCTTCAGTGCTGCAGAGTAATTACATGCACAGATAAAGCCAGCTTTCAGGTAATGCTAAAGCAAGCCTTTGTTTGGAAACGTGCAGATGACAAAAACATTATGTGCTTTGTGTAAAACAGGTAAAACAGGAGCTCTGCATGCATTAAGGAGAATGGTGTCTCAATACATTGTGGTGGAAAGAAAGAGCTGAGCAAGTGTCATAGTTAAGAAAGATACCCAGTAGGCAGTGACAGACTTTCTGTGTCCTGGCCACACGTCGACATTTTGGTTATCAGGAACCTTCTCTCATAGGACTTAGCTTTTTCCTCCCATAATGTCAACCACTTGGTTGCCAAATTGGTGATGTCCATTCTGGACAAAAAAATACCACTTTATATTTACCACCAGGGGGAAATGATAGTAGTAGCTGAAATCCATCCCTTTCGACAAACAAAAAGTGAGAATAGCAATGACCTGCAGACCATGCTTTACTTTCACATGACTCTTGGCGTTCTTCTTAGAGCACACTTGGGAAACAACTCACTTGCATAGGCTGGGGAAATTGTCAGCCTTGCTTGGTTAAAAGGGGTTCCTGGGGACCCAGTTTAACCCTTAAGGAGAATGGGCAGTCCCTAAACCTATTGAAAACAATGCATTTTGAGCCCGTACATGTATGGGCTTTGTCATTAAGGGGTTAATGTTTTACATTTACTTTATTATTATTATTATATTTAATATAGGTGAGGAAGGGGCTCACAAGTTTGCTGCTTTTTTATCAGAAATTAATTAGCATATACTCACATCTCCTATATGTAAGTGTATATGAGTTGCTTTTTATTTTTTGCTAGTGCTAATTAGAGTTTGCTTTAGTGGATTTGCAAGTTGAGCTTTTGTTGAACTTGTGCAACTCTGCTGTTGCAAACCCACATTTTGTTTGCCAATTTGCACTTGCATGTTAACAGTCCCTTCTCTCTATAGGTGGCCCTGTATAAAGGAATAACATAGGAGCTGAAAAATAATATTGATCATAGAGTAAATCTGTATTCTTTTTCTAGCGAAGTAGATAATGCATTAACCTATGAAGATATTGCAATAAACCTGATGATAAAATGAATCGCATAAGAAAGCCCAATACATTTTAGACAATGAGTATCTTTACCTTTTTCAAATTGGTTTGTAGCAGAATTAAGATTAGTGGCACCTTTCTAAAAAAACAATGCTTTGGCAGTTTAGTATTCTACTTAACACTCTGGATAAGTAAATTTTAATGCAATTAGGTTGACTTCCTGCATGAATACTCACCATATTCAGCAAAATCCAAAAGTTATTCTTTGTTTCAGATAGCATATAGCTTTTGAGGTATGGTTATGCGTTTATGGCTTTCTGCTAAAAAAGAAAGCATACCCAATGGAATTTGTTTTTTTCTAAACTGTTTAAACAAAAGACTCACCTGTAAAGTAAATGTCGCTCTCCATTACCCACTTAAGGAAGTCTTTCAAAGGGCAGTAACAGTCCCAAGGGTTGGAGCTGAGGCCTAATGTCCTTAGACTGGGCAGCTGGCTGACTGTAGTCACATCCAGATAGGTCAGAGCTGTTCGACTAAGTTCCAGTTGCCGAAGTCCAGTATTGTTGGCAAAAGCATCCTTTTCAATTTCTTCCAAATTTGGATTGTCTGATAATTTCAAAACAACAAGGCTTGTCAATAAGTAAAAAGTGCCAGTAGTGATCTTGGTAATGTTGTTATGACTCAGGTCCAGGTAAACCAAGGGCAAAGCAATGAATGTAGCTTCCAGTGAATCTCCTAGAATATTGTAGCTGCAGTCCAAGTAGACTAAGTCAATCAAAAGATTCAGCTCTACCGATGGTAAGTATGTCAGGTTGTTATGGGTGAGGATTAACTGCCTGGTGTCCATTGGGATACCCATTGGAAATTCTTCTAGTTGCTTATCAGTGCAGTTCACGAAAAGATGCTCACATTCACATTCCTTGGGACATGAGAACACACGTTCCACAAACTCAATACCCATAATTAGCAACAGAAACAGAATGAGATTTCCGTCGCTATCCATGAACTTAAAAGATCCTACAGTTCTTCTGCAGGCAGATCAGTAATGTAAATTAAGGGAAACTGCCTGAACAAGGTCCAGCCCTGTTTGAACAGTTCCCTATAGCAATCGGTGGCAGGAGAGCTGCTGTCATGTCAAAGAAACATTCACCCTTCCTTCTCCATCTATAATTTGATGTCCACCTTAAGTACCTCTGTACATTTACTAGGAACGTTACATTGTCCTCATTTTCTAGGTCTCATTGACAGATTTCTTCTTTTGCTGGCTGTGAAAGTGCTGTTGCTTCCACAAAGCCTCTTTGAACTTGAAAGCGAAGCAGGCAGTTAAATAGCTGGCTCAGATACAGAAGGAAACACATCTCCCATAGTCACACTGGGTGCCAGTCGACACCTTTGTGACGTCAGCAGCTGTTCCGAGGCAGCCCTGCTTCTGCTCAAGCAGAACAGTCTATGCATTGCTGACAGTGCTGATGTGCCTGCAAAGGTCTCTCATTGTAATCATCCAATAGCAAAACCCTTCCAGACCGAACACACAGAATAAAACACTGCATTGCAAGCACTTGCTATCACAATGCCTGATATCAATTTCTCAGACAAGTTACTGGTTTCATTCTCAATTGCACAGGCATGCCGTTTGTGTAGATTTGTGCCTCTTTATAAAGACGTATGTAGCTACACAGGTTCTGTTTTCTCATTCCCTGGCTATTCCAGCAGCTGATGGTTTGTATTTTTTCTTTTAGTTCATTTGAATCTTGATTTACATAATGAGATTACAATTTACATACAGAGACAAATCCATAAACTCACATTCATAATTACAGTAGCTAGCACATATAAACAAAGTTGATTTTATTAATATGTATAATCTTAATTGGTAGAGCTCCTGAATGTTTTATATTAATGTATAATTGAACATTTTCAATTGGAGGAAGAGTTGGAAACATTACAGATATGAACAAATATATACTAAGTACAAAGGTAGACACCCAATCATCATACCTAGGTGAGCCTGTTGGACATCCTATACCAAATCCTTGGACATTAATATTAAGTAGGCTCACCTCTGTGGCTATAAGAGCCTCTAGTCTTCTAGGAAGGCTTTCCACAAGAATTTGGAGTGTGTCTGTGGGAATTTAGACAAAAGAGCATTTGTGGAGTCGGCACTGATGTTGGACAAGAAGGCCTGCCTTGCAGTCAGTGTTACACTTTATTAAAAGGGTGTTAACAATTCGATATCAATTGATATTTATTTCTCCTGAGGAAGCCCAGTGAGCGGCGAAACGCGTTGAGAAGTTTTTTAATCTGCATGTTCCTGATCCACTTCAATGGACATTTATTTTGAATAGCGACTTGAATTCAACCATCCTGTAAGTGCTTTTTTAACTTGCGCACATACTATTAAGGAAGATACTGCACCATATGGTTGTTCTCTTTATTTTATGCTCTTAGAGATTTTAAAGAATAAAGAACAGTCTTTATACCTCAGACGAGCCTGTTGTGCTGGCACTGTTTGTGAGTGCATTTTACACCTTCTACATATCTTATTGTTTTTGACAATATTACACAATATCAGATTATTTCTTTTTTCTATGTACACATGCGCCCCGAATTTTGCTAGTGATGACATGATATACTGCTGGGGGTAGCCACAGAAGTCTCTACAAACCCAGGGCCCATAGTCAATAGGGAGGAGGCTGGCAGTCAGGCCTCTCTAGTGGTCTCAGTGATGGAGGGTCCCGTCACAATTCTCCCCCTTCTGAATGGGACTGACCCAGGAGGAGACCCCAAACCAGTTGATCCGTAGTCAGTCAGTTCATTTGGCCCATCAATGCCCTCCCAAAATTGGTGCTCCTGCTGCTGCTGGGGAGATGGGCCAGCTGTGCCATCTCCCGGGTACCGCTGGGGAGTGATGCCGCCTGCATCCCCTCCCTGGTGCTCCTGCTGCCATTAGGGAGGGAGGTCAGGTTCCTCCGTTCCCGGGATTAGATTCTGCCACTGGGGAGATGGACCAGCTGTTCCACCTTCCTGCTTCTGCTGGGGAGGCGGGTCGGCTGCTGTATCTCCCTGAATTCCTGCAGCTTTGGTATGTGATGGGCAGAGGCGAGCGATGCTCTGCCCTGTTGCCAGCTCTTCAGCTGGGTGGGTGCTAGTGGAGACCGCAGTCCCATCCACTACACCCAGAAAACTTTCTTCCTTTCCCTGAGAAGGGAAGCCAATTGCAAGCCCTCCCGGACCAACATCCTCAGATGTAAAATCAATTAGATCCACAATCTCTGGATCCAGTTGTGGTGTAAAGTCACATAGCTCTGGTATCGGATCTGGATTAGCTGCCCAGTATCCCTGTGACTCAGGGGTGGAGACCTTAGTCCCATCTACCCCGCCGGGGTCAACATCCTCAGATGACCACTCTATAACATCCACAAAATCCCTGGACACTGGGGCATTGTGTTGAACACGGTCGAACAGTTTTTTATATACCTTTTCGAGTTTCCATTCCTGTGTAATTAAAAACTCTAAATCACTTTTAAGTCCTAGTGCATCTGGGAGGTCCCACTCCCTAAAATCCCAAATGTCCTCAATCCGCCACTTCGCTGTACTGCCGTAATACGGATCCTCCTGAAGACTATCCCATAATAATCCCGAGCCACCAAAGTCATAGCCCTCTGGAGCGCATTCTTTCACAGTTCCCCAATATGTTTGCTCTGCATACCACTGCAGAGCCCTGTAGTGATTTTCCAGCTCTACCTCCTGTTGGACCAGCTTGTCCAATTCGCATACACATTGCTCCTGGGGTTGCTGTCCCAGGAATGACATCCGTAGTTCCCGCTGGTCTCTGATCCTTTGTTCAGAGCTTGGAAGACAATGACCCCGGCGTATAACAGCTCTCTGCCATAGTGACTTTCGAACCAGTTGCCTCAGATTCTGGTATTGTTTTGTAGGAAGAGCAGTGGTGTAGCAGGAGAGGATGACCTGCAGTAGCCCCTGGAATTCTGATGTCACATCCATGTCATCGTCAAGGCAATCAAAGTCTGCCATCCTGTCGGTTATTCCCGGTAAAGAAGGAAGTGTCCCTCAGACTAAGAAGCAATCCCACCGCTGCCACCAACTGGTTAGTCCGACCGACTACCTCCGCTGACTTGTGCTCCCTTAGCTTGGGACAACACACTTTCCCCAGTTCCCCACTAGCCGAGACTCAGTGTAGGGTAAAACCAAACGAAGACTGATTTATTTTGGACACACAGGGCTGGATATATCCAGCAAAACACACATTAACATAAAGTAGGATATTGGGACACAAACCTCCCAGAGACAACAGGGGCAGTAACGGGATTAACAATTCAATGGGGGGGTGAGAGACTGATTTATACAACATAATAATAGAGTGGAGGGGTCTGATATTAAATTAAAACAATGGTGGTCACTCCCTGCTTGCAGATCCTGGCTGTCTGATGGAGATAATCCCCTCAGCCAGTGATGACATGATATACTGCTGGGGGTACCCACAGAAGTCTTTACAAACCCAGGGCCCATCGTCAATAGGGAGGAGGCTGGTAGTCAGGCGTCTCCAGTGGTCCCGTCACAGACACTTTTTCATAGAAACATAGAAAGTGACAGCAGATAAGAACCATTAGGCCCATCCAGTCTGCCCAACCTCTCAGTCCTAAGTACCTGGCCTTATCCTATATCTAGCTTGCCCTTACGCCTATCCCATGCTTGCTTAAATGTCTTTACTGTATTAACATCTACCACTTCTGCTGGAAGGTTATTCCATGCATCCACTACCCTTTCCGTAAAGTAATATTTCCTGATGTTACCTTTAAACCTTTGCCTCTCTAGCTTATGATTACATCCTCTTGTTGTGGTAGTATTTCTCCTTTTAAATAAACTCTCTCCCGAGTCCTTCACCATATGCCTGTATCCCCTCATATATAATGGATTCTTTGATATGCTAAGTGACCACTAGCAGTCAGGAAAACCATTTCATATCCAGGTCATATCTCCTTGTGTGCATACCTAGAACAGGGAAAGAGCACCCTACAAAAAGAGTACAAACATGGCGGCGCCACTTAACCAGTTTGGAAGGAATTGTGAAGTCTATGATGTTTAGTCATAAGTAGCAAGTGTGACATATCTATGGACTTCACAATTTACAGGAAATTCATAAATGCATCAATTATGGCTGTGGCGAGCACAGGAGGGATGATAAAATGAAAATAAGTTATTTGGACTGATATGTTTCCACCACACAAGGGGGAGGTCACTTATGGTACACCTTCCCTCCGCTTATACCACCTCTGGGCCGGCTTGGAAACTCGAGATGAACTGGGAAAGTGTATAAAATTAACGAGAGAAGATGGGTCAGTGTGCTTACTAGGGGCCAAGATCTAATTTTGAGTAAGTCGCCATCTTTCCTTGCCGGAGCCCTACGGACAGAAAAACTGTTACTTGACCATCTAAGTGAGTAGTTAGGTTTTCTGGAATTTTCTCCTTTTTATTTTATCTGTTGGTGTAAATAATCTGTTTATCATCTTTTTTGTATGCACTGTGATTTTTTTGTTCATAATAAATATTCCTTTATTAAGTTCTGCCTTTGTCTGGTAAAGACTCACGTTACCTGATTAGACCATTTTATTGGTAATTTTAAATCACGTAATTATTGTGTTAAAATATATTGTGTGGGTTTTTATAGTCTGATACACTTGGGGGACCAAGACACCCCATTTCTAAATTGTCTTGGTGGTGGCAGCGTTATTTTGATATTTGTTATATCATTATAGTTAATTGCAGGTGGTATGGTGGATATTTTTATTTTTATCACTATTTTCGGTCTAGGGCAGACAGATAGTGAATTTTAACCCTTTTACCACCAGAACCAAGTCACGAGCACGCTTGGAGTAGAGTGCGTTCGTGACACCCCCTGTCACTTCTTTCTTCCAGACTATCTATGTTAAGATCCTTAACCTGTCCTGGTAAATTTTATCCTGTAATCCATGGACCATTTTAGTAGCCCTTCTTTGAACTTTCTCCAACATATCTATATCCTTCTGGAGATACGGTCTTCAGTACTGTACACAACACTCCAATACACCAGTGAGACGGCATGAACACTTCCCTCTTTCTACTGCTGATATCTCTTTCTACCGCTTTACAACCAAGCATTCTGCTAGCATTACCTGCTGCTCTACTGCATTGTCTACCTACCTTTAAATCCTCAGAAATAATTACCCCTTAATCCCTTTCCTCACAAGTTGAGGTTAGGACAGTCTCAAATATTCTATACTCTGTCCTTGGGTTTTTATGCCCTAGATGCATTATCCATATTAAATGTCAGTTGCCACAGCTCTGATCATTTTTCCAGTGTACCTAAATCATTTGCCATTTGGCTTCTCCCTCCAGGAACATCAACCCTGTTTTGTGTTGTCAGCAAAAAGACATACCTTTCCATCAAGACCTTCTGCAATATCACTAATAAAAATATTAAAGAAAATGGGTCCAAGTACAGATCCCTGAGGTACCCCACTGTTAACAAGACCTTGCTCTGAATATACATCATTGACTACAACCCTTTGTTTTCTGCCTAATCCATAATCCAAAAACCCCAAAATATTGGGATCTAAACTCAGAGATTGCAGTTTATTTATAAATCTTCTTTGTGGGACAGTGTCAAAGGCCTTACTGAAATCCAGATACTGCACCACCTTGTTCAATTACTTTAGTCACCCAAATCAAAAAAATCAATAAGATTTGTTTGGCATGATTTCCTGAGGTAAACCCATGTTGTTTTTTATCTTGAAACCCATGTGACTTCAGATGTTCAACAATCCCGTCCTTTAACCCCTTCAGGACCGGGATTTTGATACTAAGGTGTCGCTAAAGGACCGGAGCCGTTTTTGTGTTTTTGCTATGTCTTTCTTCAACCGTATTTTCTCTCTTATCAATTGGTGTACCTACACAAATCATATATTGGTTTTTTTCAGCACAAGTAGGGCTTTCATATGAAACCATATTAAGCTGGGTAGTACATTGTTTTGTTTGAAATAAACGGGAAAAAGTGGGGAAAAAATGAAGAAAACGCATTTTTTTACAGTTTTGTATACATACAAATTGTACACACATTGAACCAATGGGAAAAAATTATCCCAAATATATTCATTAACTTGTCCTGATTTGGAAACCACCCAACATGGCCAGGATTTTTATCTATTTTGACCAGTATAGGGCAAATATTGCAAGGCATGCATCACGTTTTTGAAATGTAATTTTTTTCAAATTTGGCATGGTAGTCTAATAACTGCAATAGTTGTCACAGATACTGATTATCCCCCCAAAATTATATGTTTATGAACAGTAGATAAGTCAAGGTGTACAACTAGGGTCATTTTGACACTTTTCAAACAGGGATTTTATCGCCAATTGCTGCCAAATTTTGAGGTATTTTTATATTTTTTTGTTTTTTTGCATATGTTGCAATGTTGCTTTAGATTTTATATTATATTTTGTATAGAATATGTGCAACTGCAGAAAAAAACACCAAATTGTGTTCACCAACATCCACCGGTTCCAACAAGGCCTCACATGCATGGTTCATGCATTTTTTGAGGAAGCTATGAGGGCAAAACTGGAACATGCGCATTTTCGTTTTCAAATTTGGAATTTTCAGAAATTGGTTTACTGGGCCCATATCCCATTTGGGACATTTTGGAAGCCCCCCACTGTAAATTACCCCATAAAAGTATATATATTTATGAACAGTAGACAAGTCAAGGTGTTCAACTAGGGTATTTTCTTTTTTTTAACATATTGTTCACAGAGTTGAATTGCATCAGTAGAGTATTACAATGTCAAAAGAGGGAAAAGAAAAAAGAGAGGAGTTCATGAATGAAATTGTAAGAGATTAAACTCTTACTCAAAACAAACAGGACATCCAATTCTTATTCATTTCTATATTTCGTTCTACTGATTATTATATGATTAATTAAAGATTTTGTAAACAAACAAACAGTATACTCCTAGCCCGACCGAATAATAAAAGAAAAATAGTACAGAAAATAGGTTATTATCTGGTATAGGCTGCAAAGTTAGCAACCAGGTGCCAGTTACAAAACGACACATTAGATTTATACATCAAACAATCACACATGGAGGATAGTGAGAAGCAATTGGGGGTTAGCTATTACTCATTATTTTATTGCGTTTTTAAAACATAAATGTCAATGTTGCATTGAATTTCTTGCACACCATAAGTGCAACAGTGGAAGAAAACATTTTGCTCACCAACATCCCACAATGTTTTTTGAGGAAGCTTTTTTTGTGAGGGCACAAAACATTTCAATTTTTAAACTTTTTTAAATTTTTTTTTTATCAGAATACTTGTAAGTGACAGGTTTAGGCGGCTGACATCAATCAGGGAGACCGATCAATAATCAGCGACTTAAAATGTCACCGACAAGTGATCAGGTAATAATTATGTTTTTTTTAATTAATAATTTGTGTTTTTTCATAATTACCCTAGATGACCCCTCTCTCTTTGTAGGGCAGGGTCATCCATGGGCTGCCACAATGATCCGATAACTCCTGTTGGCCAGGAGTGATCTGATCATCATCAGCCCAGCATTTGACCTGGAAGCACCCTTTCAGGTCAGTGCTGTTATTTTTTTTATTTTTACATTTTTTAGTTTTATTTATATCATTTTTTTTTACATTTTTTTAACTCTTTCAATGCTGATGCTCCATTGAAGCACAGCATTGACTGATATTTAGTCCCCACAAGCTTGTTTGTAATGGCATGTTTGTTCCAAATGGTGTAAAATTCAATATGAACTTTGTTTTGTGTGAAATTGTTGGTTTCCAGCCTATTTCTCGTAGGACACACAGATACTGGGTCCATCCTCTGCATTGTTGCTTTCTCATGGCGTTTTTTCTCTCCCATAGACTTCTATTGGAGAACAGTGGCGTCGGCAGGGGGGGGCAGAGGTGGCCATGGCCCCCCTACATCATGCTGTGCCCCCTCGTGTGCCGGCATTCCAAGCCGAGCGCCGGTATATGATGTCATATCCGGCGCTCAGCAGTGAAGCCGGGCACACTGCGGCAGAACCAGGGAGACAGAGACCTTGCGATCCCGCCGCTGGACTTCTACAAGCCCAAGGTAAGTGAAAGGGGGAGAGGGTAGAAAGTTAGAAGGGGGTTAGAGAGTGAGAAAAGGTAGATAGGAAGTGAGAAGGGGTAGATAGGGAGTGAGAGGGGGTAGATAGGATAGATTGGGAGGGAGAGG
>VKOC01000004.1:28693715-28707241 GCA_009364415.1 Spea multiplicata
GCTTGATACCTGATTACTCTATTTTGATACCTGTTGCCGAACCTTGCTGGATACCTGATTACTCTCACCTGATACCGGTTGCCGGACTTTGCTTGATACCTGACTTTATACCTGTTGCCAGACCTTGCTTACTATCTGGTTTCTCTGGATCTGGTACGTGTTCCTGGCTTTACCTATATTCGGCTGTACCCATCACCCCTATCCCTGCATACTGGTTTCCTCACCTGACCCCAGCATAATATTGTCATAATAACATCTACGTGCCGGAACCTCTGAGGCTTGATACCTTGAAACATATTACCATACCTGGTTCTCCGGGTCAAGACCCAAATTGTCCGGGTCGCGGGAGCGGGGTCTTGACACACCCCGCTCCCCACCCATTTTTTTCTTTAAATGGGGGTGTTTCCCGCTGCCGATGTCAGTGTGCAGTCCTGGCCGCGTCCCTCAAGGCAAGGCTCTGGGTAGCCGGAGCCGAGAAGTTCCCAGGTATGCATATTACATGACAATCCCCTGGTCATATAGGAACCAAGAAAACTATTTCTTAAAAGAAAATTTGAGTGGTCAGTGTCGGAAATGGGATATATTTGGGGAAAAAGGGGATTCCTGGTGTCGACACACCTTCGTCTAGGGGTTAATAACTTAAATCCAGGTAGCTCGAATAATCGCAAGAAAATACTTATTTGATAGGAAAATGGAGGGTTTAATGCTGTAATGAAGCCTAAGAAAGGCTAACACACACAGGGTTACATTGGGAATGAAGAATGTAAAAATTGTAACTAACTGCAACAAGAATGGAAAGATTGTGTCCAAACTAAGGAGATACAGGGATTTCTTATAGGGTGGGATCAAAGGTACATTCCTATTGGTTAACTAATATCAAAAGACAATACTAACACTATCACACACTATTTAGAAACAGACTATACAGATGATGTCCTTTGATGTGGGCTTCGGGGGCTGCATTTGCAATTCAATAAGTCTCTGTCTGTCCTTTTTGTGAGCATGTGAATTCAACTGGCCAAATATTGTTTGGTTAGGTCAGATCATCTTAACTCCTTTTACACCTATAATGACTGTAATTTATATTTTTCATATAATTATGTTATACTGCTCCCTAGGGTGTCTGACATAGTCTGCATGCTACCTCCACAGTCAGTATATAGACAAATGACATATAAATATATCAAATCACCGGATACTGTATGTGCCAGATGCAAAACTCAATGTATTTTGTACCTCTTTTGATTTATCTCTGAATACTTCTGTTAATGAATGACTACAACATATTCTAGAAAACTTGGATATTTTTCAAGATAGCTAATAAATGCTCAAACGCAATACCAACAACAATCTGATGTACACTGTATACCGAATCCTTCTTACGAAATAGGTGACAAGGTTTGGGTATCAACACATAATTAAGATTTCCTGTCATAAAGACAGGGATAAATACATGGGACTGTTTACTGTTTCTAAAATTGTTAATACTATTGCTGTAAGACCTGAGTCACGTGAGCATATCATACATATGACCTAGCCGCCCCTGGTGTTGACAGTGCATTAGTCTCCAGTCCTCCTCCGTTACTAAATGGAGGAGCTGGAGCAAGGAAGACATATAAGCTCATTTTTGTTCAAGTAGCATGGTATTGTGCTCCTTGAAACAACCACAACATCTTTTGTGAGATATTTGCAGTGTAACTGTATTGGTCTAATGGGGGATTTTTTTTTAACCCCCTGTAGAATTTTGAAAAATGTCAGTTGCTGTCTACTGGACTTATATTTAGGGAGCTATATCTTTAAATGTCCGCAGCATGACCACTGGATTGAAAGTGTCTGATAGCTTGACTCCAGTCAATGTAGAGGGATCGTGTCTGGTGTGTTGTTGCCGTGTTTTTCCCCATAGTCCTGAGGTGAGGCCATCCTGTGTGTCTGCAGGTCAAAGAAGCCTGATAATTTACTAGTTGTTTTCTTATTTCATTGTAAAGCCTGCGAAAAGGGCTCTCTCCACCTAATGGATTGGTTTGTCTTAGTCTGTCAATTCTCATCTTGTCATACCCCTTGTATATATGTATTGTATTAAGCACTGCATAACTTGTTGGTGCTATATAAATAAGATAATAAGCCATCTTAATTTTATCAGCTGCACTCTAACAGGGTGTAGGTTGATAGGAAGCTTTTAAAAAACTTGCTATCATAGAGCTCTAGCCTCAAGGGACCGTCTACATTACAACCCCCAGTCTCCATTTTATTTAAAGCTGCAATTACTCAAATTTAACCATATTTTTAGTCTGTTATTACATTTTTGTATCTTCTTTTTTATAGCACCTTTCCATGTGTTGATAAAAAGCATTATCAAGGATAGATGGTTGAGGAGAAGATGGCAGATGCTTTCTGGATATCCTGGCCAGTAGGTAACCTCTGGGCTGGGTAAAACAGAACACTCTGTGTCCAGAAATGCTTACTTCAGCTTATCTGGCTAATGTTATCATGCATCATATGTCTGAACTGCATTCAAATTTGTTAGATTAATTGGTCTAATGTTCCAAGCTACAGACAGTGCTTTTTAAATCCAGTCATGCAAAAAAACATTATCATTTTAATGAGGCAAGTTAGAAGAGACAACAAAAATACATCACCTAAGGAATAACCACTTGCAAAAAAGAGGCAGACTTAACTAGTAACAGATTAAATCCTCATTTATTACAACGTAGTGTCCTATGCTCCAAAGTACTTCCTTAATTACCCCAATAATGTAGAAACACAGCCACAATATATATATAACTTTAATAAACAGCTAATAAAGTGTATAATAAAATTGATGCACAAACATGGTTTTCAAATTGGAACATGGCAGCTAGGTCCTGTAAGGAGGGCACTTTGCTTACTTGGGTGGCATATTAGCAATGATTCTCTTTTTTTTCCTTTTTATGTCACATATAGCCACATAGGGGACATAAGGAATAAAATGCTTCCTTCTGTGATGTTTTCTTTATGGTTGAACAGACAATGGAAAAATTGAGTCACCACAAAGCCTCACCGCAGTAAATAATTGAAGATATATTAATGGTGTTAATGAGATTTTAATGAGTCAACAAACATTACCCATCATAGCCTAAGTTTTGCATTAAAACAGAGAAAGGGGCCCAGTGGAAAAACACTTCCCTTTCATCAGAAGTATGTTCAGATGACATAAAACATAGCAAAGAAGAACTGACATTAGAAAACATTAGAAAACACAATCAATATAAAGTGACATGCCTGGCAAACATTACCCAATTTCAGACACATAGCTCGCATGTAGCTTAGGAGGCTAAAGATCCAAATCTATTATGGATAGCCATAAGTCTACAAGATGGGAAAGTATGAAATAATATGAGGAAAGCCTACATTCTGTCTGCATGTTAAAGTGCACAGTATCGTACCTTCTGCCGTATAAGCTCATGAAAACATATAGTAAATCCAAAAAACTGAAACACAGCTCTCCTGTTAACTGTGTCTTTAGTGAATAAACCTCTCTGATCTCAAAATGACATGTGTTTTACACAGCTAAGCTGCACTCAACAACTCTATGAGGTGTATGTTGCACCATGCCGCTTTAGTTTGAAAACATGTTTGCGGATTGTGTTCCACATGACTGCTCTGGAACCAAACGGCTTTCTCTAACAGATTAATCTTTTTCTCTCTATATAAAATCTGCCCTTGTGAATTAGTGCTATTACATTGAATGTTCTCAGGGATTTTTGCTTTTGACCATGCCCACCAGGTGGCAATGCAAGCACGTATTTATTGATACAATTCCTTCTAAGCATTGTGTTGTAGCATTTAAGTGGTTGAAAAACATGAATTGCTAGTACCGTATTTGCTTGATTATAAGAGGTTTTTTTCCAGAACAAATGCTCTGAAAAATACCCCTCATCTTATAATCAGACCTCAAATAGAGGTCTGACTATGAGACTAAGATCCAGATCCCCCGCAGGGCTGCTGGGGACCTGCATTCTCGTGTCCGGTGCGTTTGACTCCCCAGTGTGTTGTCTGGGCAGCAGGTAGATGTCTACGCGATTCGCGTAGGCAACTTCCGCTGCAGCCGGAAGGAGGTGCGGTTAGTAGCGGGGGTTGTCTGTGTCCATCGCGCAGACCTTCCCCTACTGTCAGAGAGGAGAGTTCCCCGCACCGCTGCAGGGAATTATCTCTGACAGTCGGAGGGTGTATGCGCGATGGACGCAGACAACCCCCGCTGCTAACCGCACCTCCTTCCGGCTGCAGCAGAAGTTGCCTACGCGAAACGTGTAGACGTCTACCTGCTGCCCGGACAACACACCTGGGAGTCAGAAGAAACGGTATGTTTTTTGGAGGGTGTTAAGTGGGGGGCATAAGGCATTTCTGTAGGCAGAGTGCGCTATGATATGCTTTTAACCCCCTTAATGCCACTTAAGCTGCCCTCCAGATATGCGAGTGTGTGTTAAAAACCCTCTATGCCAGATCTGCCTCACAAAATGCCGTTTAACACCCTCTATACGCCAACTCTGTCTCCTGAAATCCTTATGACCTCCACTATATTGCCACTCTTCCCATAGATGACTGGCATTTTCACCGGTCCCCTAAACCACCAGAGTGGCCATTTTAGTGGTATAAAAGGCATTTCTAGAGAGGCAGGCGTGCACATCGGGGTGTCAAAAAGGCATATCATGGGCCACAGTTGATATAGAGGTCATAAATCGCATATCATGGGGCACAGTGGCATATAGAGGGTTAAAAGGCCAGTAGTCTATGGGCGTGGCATAAGGGGGTATAAGGCTTGGTCTGATAGGCATAGTTGGCTAAGCCTGGGCAGAATGTGACATAACTGGGTGGCGGGGCAGATTGAAGCTTTTCCTATAGGGTCGTCTTATATTCAGGCTTTTTCTTTTTTTTCCTAAATATAATTCAGCTTTTGGGGGGTCGTCTTATAATCGAGCAAATACGGTATTTATATTAACAAAAAAAGTTTCCAAGTTATGTATTGTATAATGTTTCGAAGAGCACTCGGCAGCATTCACAAATGCAAAGAAGGGTGGGCCAGTGCTCCATTCCATCTCACACGAAAGCCAACAGGTAGGGAATTAAGCACAATGAAGCATTCTCGTGAGGTTACCAGCAAATTATAAAGCTGCAGATAAGTGTTTTAACTTTGCTTGCCATAGGCTTCTGTCTACGAATCTATTAAAATCAGTAATCTATTTGTATGTTTGGGTCCAAGTGAGGAGCTGCTTTAAGATCAATAATCAATAATTGTTTTTATTCACCCATTTTGTTACAAGCACTTACTATGTTTAATGGCATCACTGTATATTTCCAGTCTCTAGCTTTAATTACAGTTGTCGGAAATGATGTTCTAGAGACAGGTGATCAGTAGAGCAACTTTCAAGTTGTGTACACTTCCAGTGGCTTTATTAGGGTGAAGTGATTTATTTACTAAGTGGCTGTTAGCTCAGGTATTTCCTGGTTTACCCACTAGGGGTCAGTATATTCTTGTTATGTATCGTATTACATAAGGTAGATTTTAGTTATCCAGTTTTTACAGGTATTACTGTGGGTAATAGGTATTGGAAGGGTACTGGGATGACCAATTATCATACGAGTTCTGACTATGCTTTCTGTTATGTATTCTACTAGGTTTCTTGGGTGTTTTCATTAAAGCTTTACAGTATTTCATCATTATCACCAACAAATCTGTTCGGTAACTGTTGCTGCCAACGTTTGGTGTCAGCACGTATAATTCTTTTCATCCACGCCCCACGCCTCTTACACATTAGATTAGGAATAGGCAAGCACAGTTAGGGTCATGACCTGTCACATCTATGGGTCTGTATGTGCTGAGGAATCGTTAATTGGCTGGTGACCAGTCTCCTCACCCGTAATATATACATCATACGTATATATTTGCAACTAGGCAGCCTCGGGCTTTACGCAATAGAGTCTGACATGTCTTTTCAGACTTGTGTGTCTTGAGATTAGGTTATTAAATGATCTATTAAACCCCAGATGGATCACCTCGGCATACCACTCCTTCACATGTACACTTCCCCATTAGGAAGCAAACCAAATCATTTATTGTCATTCAGTACTACTGTCAATTGTCAGTATCGGCATCGCCACTTGTTATGATGCGTGGCACAGAGTCCTTTCCAGGTGTTCTTTCACTTTTTCATTGCACAGACCTCCCTTTTTTCTTTAACACACAGACACCATGTCTCACGTACAGCGAAGAACTGGACTCCATTCCTGCGACCCCTGCCAAAGGGTTCGAACGGGGCAGCACGCATTAGTCATTAGGGCCTGGACTATAGCCAAACTAGCGGAAGAATTACTGAAAGTCACTAGCCGAGACACACAGGGCTGAATATATATATCCAGCATTAACATAAAACAAGATATTGGGATACAAACCGTCCCCTTAATCTGCCTCACAGAGACAACAGGGGCAGTACAGGGATTAACAACACAATAGGATCCCAACCTCTACTATGTATTACTGGTCCAAATAAGTTCCAAGTTTTGGCCAGGGTAAATGTCTGTAGTGGTGGAACTGGGGAGGGGGGGACTGACTTATACAACATTAAACTAAAACAATGGGGGTCACTGTCTGCCGGAGATAATCCCCTCAGCAAGTGATGGGATGATATACTTCTGGGGGTAGCCACAGAAGTCTTTACAAAGTCAGGGCCCATAGTCAATAGGGAAGAGGCTGGCAGTCAGGCCTCTCCAGTGGCCCCAGTGATGGAGGGTTCCATCACAGTGGTCATTCAGGTACTTGATCATTATGTCTTTCATGCGGGAACTGATTTGGTCATCATCAGGTCCTTTTGTTTGTATCACACATACCAGGGGTAGATAACGTGGTAGCCGATGCCCTATCCCAAACTAACTTCCCTATGTTCTTTTCAGAGACCAGAAGCAGACCCCATAGCCATGCCTGTCCCGCATTTCTCCCATCTCATCATGAATTGAAAGTTCATGGACAACGCTATTACCCTAATTAACATCTCCCTGTCTCACAGTACTTGGAAGTCTTATACTACAGCATGGAATACCTTCTCGAGGTTCCAAGAGCTATGCTCTCGATACTCGTAACACGGGGTATACACTAACTTTTATCTCGTATTGCCATACTAAGTTACCCTGTCATTTAGCACCATTAAACTCTATTTGACAGGTATTCAGCATTGTAGGTCTCTAGCCAACCCTGACAATTCCCTCCTTGTATGCTTTCCACCCTGACAAAAGCAGTATTAACGGGGTTACAGAAGTTACAACGCCCGTCATTTATTAGACTACCTATTTCTAGGAACCAGGTTCAGGGTATCTCTTCCATGGTCAGTAGTTCTCCATTTGGGGTGATGCAGAGCCTGGTTCTCAAGGCAACCATCTTTTTGGCACCTGGGTAGGTGTAACTCGGCGTGTTATACTAGATACATTCCGAATCCACAGAAGGAAACGGCTACTGCATTTTCTACACTTGTCGAGTGATTACTCTTGTTTTGTAGTCTCGAATTTAAGTTTACTGCAATGTTTTCACCCTTTTGGCCCCTTTTTGGCGCACTGACCATCATGATTTAGGCACACCTCAGATCATGTCTGTGTTCTTTACATCAGTTTTTTAAGCTCCTGTCCTTGCCTCGTATTTACTCTGTTTCCCCAGACTCTGCACACAAAATTATATATACCGTATTGGCTTGAATATAGGCCACAACCAAATATAGGGCGCACCCTTAAAGTTTGGTGCGGTTTTAAAGAAAAAATACACATTAGCGCAGAGCTCGACAAATCCTAGGTGTTTGTGAGCCAAACCGGTGGCCGAAACACATCTTCGGCAAAATAAAAAATAAAAACGGCCGAAAATAATCCCCGCAGGGGCCGCACTGCTTAACTGTGTGTTGCTCTTAATGTGCAAGCAGCGTCTCTTGTGCTGGCCACAGGAAGCAGGAAACCAGAGGAGTCACATGACTGCTCCGTTCCTCCTCCCAGTGGGCGGGACACGAGAAGTTCGTGCAGAGGGAGAGAGATAGAAGCAGCAGGGCACCTATGGAAGTCTGCGTGTGAGAGATCTGCAGTGCAGGTAAGGGGGTGAAGGAGGGTGTATGAATGAGTGTGTGTGTGATAGCATGGTTATGTGGGGGGAGGAGCATGGCACATGGGTCTCTAAGGAATGCGCAGCATCAATACACAAGGGGGGTGGCAGCAAGCCACGTTTCAGCATGTACTCCTATCATGCCAAGTCAGCCAGTACATGCTGGAACCTGGGTATGTCTGGGCAGGACTGTGATTGGTGTTAATCAATAACTCGGGATATAGTGCTGGGGCAAAGAGTGGGTGCAGGGGCAAAGTGTTGGGGCAAATTGTGGGTGCAGGGCAAAGTGCTGGGGCAAAGTGTGGGTGCGGGGCAAAGTGCTGGGGCAAAGGGTCAGTGTAGGACAAAAAAAGTTCTAGCTCCTAACTTTTTAGCTGGCTCCTAGATTTAAAACAAATTTGTCAAGCCCTGCATTAGTGGAACGGTATGAACAGGAATACATGTATCAGTTTGTCAGCATATGTTATATACAGACAGAAAACCAATAGCCATTTTAATTTCACCACCTTAATTACAGATATGCCCCTCTGCCCCCTAGATATGCTTTATAACCTCTGATATGCCACTCTGCCCAAGATATGCTTTATGCCCCTTAGAAATGCCCACCTGCCCCCCAGATATGCTTTATGCCCCCTAGAAGTGCTACTCCCCCCAGATGCACCCCCAGACTCCCTGATGTCTAGCAGGGCCGGCGGTCATCTGCACGCATTGCCGCAGCCAGTGAATGTCTGCGCGATACGCGTAAGGAGGTTGTCTATGCAAGAAGTTGTCTACGCAAGAAAAAAAAAAAAAGAACACCCGTCTGGTGCCTGGAACTGCATATCCCTGCGCTAAACCCCAAATATAGGCCGCACCCCCACTTTAAAGACTTAATGTGGGGGGTGCGGCCAATACAGTGTGTGTGTAATTATATACCGTATTTGCCCAAATATAGGCTGCACTCCCCCCCCCACTTTGTCTTTAAAGTGGGGGTGCGGCCTATATTCGGGGGTTAGCGCAGGAATGCTCAATTCGTATTGGCCGAAGCCTGGGACATGCAGTTCCGGGCGTCGGGCAGGCAGCAAGGTTAGGATACAAATCCCCGAAGCGTTGCAGGGGACCTGCATCCTACTCCCTGATATGCTCAGACAGCCTCCCCTGCCGGCACCTTCCACGTGGGGGTCCCGGCAAGGGAGATTGTCTAAACACATCGTGCTTTTTAACTCCCGCTGAGTGCCAGCACCAGAAGTTGTATACTCGTAAGACACCGGCCCCGCAAGACACCCAGGAGTCTGGTAACTCTAGGGGGGCCACATCTCGGGGGCAGAGTGGCAGGATATCTATTAAAAAAAATTCTTTAAAAAAGCACCTAACTTTTAGGGTTTGGCCTATAATCGAGCCCATACACACACACACAGGGTATTTCAAAAGCTAGTATTTAAAGTCATCTTTCCACCTCACCCCCCCCCGCCGCACACATTGTACTTTAGGTATTATTTTACAGCCCCTGATATGTCAATGTCCAACAACATCTTCCGAGTACAGTGATAGCACACATGCTTGTTTGTCTGGTTGTTTGGGCACTAAAAAGGTCACAATTGGGATGTGCAGGTTTAGGGGGAGTTTCAACATCTGGTCAGTCTGCGCTCATGCAGTATTTGGGATATCTTTGAACCAGTTAATTCAATTTACCATCAAACCATAGTTTTTTTGTTTTTTTAAACTAAGTACACCATGGGTATTTCAAATGCTAGTATTTTAACTCTTTCTATGGCTGGATTTTTGTGAAGATGCAGGGCTAATTTTAGCACTTGCTCATAAAAAGTAACTTTTATATATATATTTTTTTTTATTTGAACTGAACGGCTCCACTGATGGTGACATCACTGGAGAATTATTTTTATTTATTTTTTTTAAACTATTTTTAGGTTTTTATTTTTTTATTTTACTTATCACATTGTGACTACTACAGTAGTTTTAGGTGTTGCTGAATGACACTATATCAAGGCATTACAGTGACACCATTTGGTGATCTTTGATCGCTTCCTAAACACGACAAAAACTTCCGAAGACAAACATCTGTGTTATTAAGGGCATGCAGTTCAGCATGCCTGGCACATCAATTGTTAAATTGTTAAACAAACAAAAAAACACCCTTTAAGGGAAGATGCATCACCAGCTCGGCTGTCCACTATTTGCAACAGTTTTGGCAACTTGAACCAGCGAAAGCACTCACTGAAATCAAGAATGCTTTCTGCGCATGGAGCTGGATGGAAGAGGGTATTGTTTGTACAAATACATCTCCTACAAGCCCAAGGATACAGGGGAATAACGCAAATGCACAGGAGGCTAAGTAAAAAGCAAACAAACAAAAAACCTATATGAACCAAACTTTCTACTGTGTTGACAATATGTTTTAAATGTACACCATTATAACATTTTGCAAGCAAAATCCTTACATTTGTTATTTGCACTTAAAATATTTACCGGGGGAGGAGGGTAAACAATGAAAACCAAAAGCTCTAGAAGATATTTAAATTAAGTCTTTTATTTAAAAATCTCAATTCAATTTAACAACAAATATATTTAAACAATGGACAATATACAATTTATGGAACTCATGGAAATTGATGGTGGTATCCTTCATGGTTCCCCATAAAGTTTAGTATAGAATTGGGACATCTCGATTAAGTGGACATTTTAATGCAACAAAGAAATTCAATACTATAGTTAAAAGGTAAGATAAGAAGGGTTTTCACAATAATAATAAAAACCTGCAATTTAAGCTTATATGGTTGTGATCTGCCATCTTTTCATATGGTGTTATATACAGGAGGCTAATTCAAAATCAAATTCAATTAATAGATTTAGTTTAAGCAGTGCTGCCTCTTAACTCAGAATTTCAGCACAACTTTGTTTGGTGGCAATAAGACATTGAGAATATTTTATGAACACAGCAGCCACTGTGATAGTAGAGTTCTTTGGTTAAAAAAACCCCCAGATTGTAACTTGGGTTGGGAAAAGGGAAAAAAACATTCAGATCTTTAATAATAATAAAAAAAAAGGTTTCCAGATCCAAGACATTAAAGGAATCCATAGAACAATATGTGAAGAATTGACCGAGGCAAAATACTTTTCGGTTATCCATGGTTGTTTCCATTTGATCTATGAGAATTTTCCAGCCTGTGGTGGTGGTCCTAGAAATCCCCCAGCCTGTTTGGTAGCAGCTCGGGATGGAGCAAGACCCAGCATCTTCTGGATATTCTGTAGTGGGAACAAAATACAAGATAAATATGAGTTTCCTATTTCACTAGTAATGCTGCTTACACCATCCTAAAATTGGACACTATAAAACAATATTTAAATGCCCAGTATATTGGTAGAAAATGTGCACCTATCACAAAAAAATCATATAAAACACAATAACCCAATTGTAATCCACACAACAGAAAACATACATCAGAGACACTGTTTTTGTAAGAGCTAGACCCTCTGAGTGAACTCAAACAGGTTGTTCCCCTACTAAATGGTATTCGTGTGTGTGTTTTGTTACCTACATAAATCACATTTATTTATATAGCGACAGCAGATTCGGTAGTGCTTTACAATCAGAGTCGGAAGGATAAATTTAAAACCATAAATAAACAAAAGAAGAGGGTCCTGCTCTTGGCGAGCTTACAATCTAGTCATAGAAAATTTCCTCAAACAGAGATTAAGTTGCTAAACACCACATAGTCTGCTGTATAAAGGGATGCATATTTACCAAAAAAAGTATAAGGATGATGGATATTTCTCTTCTCCCATATTTTAGGAAATGTACCGTATTTGCTCGATTGTATGTATTTTCCAACCTGCCCCCCAGTTACGCACATCTGCCCCCAGGCTTGCCACTCCAATATGGCACTGTGGCCCATGACATGCCTTTTAACCCACTATATGCCACTGTGACCCATGATATGCCTTTTAACCCTCTAAATGCCACTGTGCCCCATGGTATGCCTTTTGACCCCCTATGTGCCACTCTGCCTCCAGAAATGCCTTATACCCCTATATCCCATTCTTAGTTTGTAGGATTTATGCATGTTTTGATATTTTTTGAGACAAATAACCCAGATAAAATCAGGTCTTTGGACTGTAATCATGCAGCCGTGTGTGTACACAGTGACACAGTCAGGGACAGTTTGCAGTGTGTATTCTGTGTCAGAGGGGTTCTAACAACACAAATAACTGCATAGTTAATCCAATAAAAGTTTGCTGGATAGGGCTATTTAAAAATATGGAATGTCTGAGAAATAACCATCAAAGCTCCAAAAATAGCCATGTACAAATATGACATATTATGAAAACAACACACCTAATTCCAGATTCCCACAGTCCTAATCCCAATGGACAGGAAGGGCATATACTTAGATAACACAGGATCTGCGTGTTTCCCTGAGCTGAGATGACAAGTTAAGAGCATCCTTGGATTCAGGGAAATATTTGCTTGTTTATCATCTATCCATGGGAGAATAAGTCAGGTCAAGAAACACTTTCTGCACCAGAAGGCACCAGTGACAATATTCTTGTAGAGCATTAAGATGAAGTTTGGGGGAGAAAAGCATTTATTTTATCACAGGTGGGAAATCCTGAGATTCCATCATGTACCTTGAATATAGGGGAGAATGCATTGTGAGCACAATTTTATTCATGGCATTGCTGCGTGCAAGGATAAGTGAAACACTACAGAAAGAGCACCATCAATTCAGCCATCCCACCTCATAGCTGTTGAATATGTCACAATAGCAGCAGTTTGCCGTTTTTATGGTCCTATGCCTAAAAGGAGACGGACTAAGGGACTTTTCATTAAACACCTAGCTCTTCCGCCCGATTTCTTTTTTTAAACCATGTAATATAACTTACCAACTTAAAAAGCAATTTCTTTCTCAGATATTTTTGAATGCTTTCCGAGCACTGGTAAAAAGGACCAACACCAGCAAGTTGAATCCGCAAGAAGGGCTGAGCTGGCCTTGCATAATGTATAATAAAATGGAGACTCAAGAACTCACTGCTTTCACAATACATTAAAAACAGCAACCAAGCTTTACTTGCAGCAGAAGCTTACTCCTGGGTTGAATTGAGGTTGCTGAAAGCACATGCCTTCCATTGGTAAATAAGCCCCTTAGAGTCAAATATAAGGGCACCTACTTCACCTACCTTGCCTGCATTCCATATTTACCATAAGTATGCTACTTTAATTGTCATCTTCAAAGGGTTAAATATACATGCTAGTGACCTAAAGGTTGGTTAACCCACATAATGCTTTGCCCTGTGCTTTGCCGTGACAAAATTACTTAGACCTCAGGGGGAAACAAGTTCTAAGATTAGCCGATATAGATAATATAAACGCTGAGGAAGTATAAAATGTCTTGAAAGTTACCGTATTTGCTCGATTATAAGA
>VKOC01000004.1:28724166-28734686 GCA_009364415.1 Spea multiplicata
GCAGAGTGGCATTAAGGGGGTTAAAAGGCATTTCTGGAGGCAGAGTGGCACATAGGGGGTCATTTGACCTATTTGAGGTTTGATTATAAGACGAGGGGTATTTTTCAGAGCATTTGCTCTGGAAAAAACCTCATCTTATAATCGAGCAAATACAGTACTTTACTGACCGACTGGTACACAGGTACCTCACAGTACGCTAATTAAAGCAAATATTACAACTTTACTTAATAGAAGAAAACCAAGTTACACAAGTTCTGTTCCCATGAGGGAAGAGGATATCCTTACCTGTCGGATTGACATGGTGCACAGAATATACAGGAAAATAAAGGAGCAATCAGTGTAATCTTCACCCAACAGGTTCCTGTGAGATAGCCCCTGTATATATGACAGTGGAAGAAAGGGTAGCTTTGCAACTACTCGTCCATCGAATCTAAAGGCGTGAAACAGAAAACAACTTAATATATTATGCATCTGAGTTTTTAATGGTATTTTGCAGTTCACAATTCCGCCCTGGGAGATTCTGTAACACAAACAAGATTTTTCAAAATAATTCTCCTGTCGTATACTAAAGCTAATATTTATTTTGTTATTAAAAATAGGATAACTTTGTTTGTTGAACACCTCCCTTTAAAAGGTAACATTGAACATTTCAGTGACAATTCCACTTAAGACATGTGGCTTTTTTAACAAGAGTTTTTTCTTCATTACTGCGAGGCTATTGTTGTATTTTCCCAAGGCAGACTAGAAGCAGGTGCTTCTGGTCTCAGGACTCCTTAACAGCCTGTGTTTCCTGCCACACAGGGACATACGCAACAGCTGGCTTTGCATGAAGGCTCACTGCAGATCTGGCAGTTTACTCCGGAAGGAATGGTAGTTGCTGCATTTAAGTCCCTCCACACCCTCCTCTAAGATGTATCTCTTCCACAATTTTAATTCCATCAATAGCCTTACTTCAAAGTTGAAGGATATAACCTGTACATGTGTTAACAAAAGCATATATGATGAAACCAAAAATTGTGTAGAAAGACAAAAATAAATTAGTTATATCTAAGCTCTGACAGACATGGTTAGGGACTAGCGGCTTTCAACAATCCACCATTACATTATTTGATTAGTGCAGCTCTACCTAGCAAACGAGAATGTAATCTATGTGCAGAAAGTTCCTTCAAGAACACTATGTGTGACCAAGGAGCACATTTGGCAGAAAATGATATTTTAGGTTAATATAGTTTCATGTCAGTATCCTTTAACCACTTCTGTTTATTATACAATTACTAGTTTCAGTGCAAATTTAATAAAAATGAAATGGGTTTATTTAGTCAGGCAAGGTCACAATGACAACATAATTACACCAGGTTTCATAAATAAATGTATTTGGTAACTGTTTAACAGGAGAACACACTCCAATAGTCACATTGTATTGTAAAACCCAACTTTTCTGATAGCAACACATTTTTGGGGAGTAACTCACTTGAGTCCGTTATCTTCACTTGTTTATGCAAAACACTGTGCATATCTGGCACTGGTATGTTTTATAGAGCATAAGATTCTTAGTACTCCATGTGTTTTTGAAAGGGAAAGTAGGAACTGTGTTGTCAGTTATAGTCAAAATAACATTCACGATAGTGGTGTTATCAGAAGCAGTTACACAAAGTTTATTTAATATTTAATAAAAGAAAATCCTACCAAATCCTTGGGTCCTACTATAAAACCAAGTGCACTAATATGTAATCCAGTTTCACAGACGTGCTAGCTCTATTAGCCTATTAATCAAAATTTTCAAATCACCTTGGGTTTAATGGACATTTAAGACGGAAGCAAACAAATGACTTACATTGAGTTGAACATGCCCATTAAAGCTGTGAAACAAAATCCAATTGCAAACATAGATTTCATTCGAACCTAAAAAGTGCAAGAAAAGAAACAAATACTAAGAACTTTCATAAGAATGTAAACAGGAAACATTTGGCTCCAAGTATAGCTAGAAACTTGGAGCTGGTGTATACAGCAAATTTAAGTCGGTGAGACTAGTTAAGAGAACTAACTGACCGAACTACGCATTACATAAAGCCAGATCAAGCTTGTGAGCAGGGACCTTTTAATGCATCGGTTTGTCTTAATATGTCAGTTTTAGTTTTGTCATACCCTTTGAATATAACTACTGTAGAAAGCACTGCGTTCATTTTTGAGGTTATATAAAAGATAATAATCAGTCTTTGCTGCAAAGGAATTAAAGGGTTAAAAACCACACCATTCCTTCCAAACTGCAGGTTTAATAAACAGACAAGACCTAGCATAATGCAATTAAATGAGTTTAAATTTCCTTCAATTCCATCTTGCATAAAAAAAATTCTAGATTGTTAACTTGTTCTCTACAATAAACTGAATTAATAAACAGTTTAAATAGGATACATAGTGTTTTATCAGAGTAAACTTCTGTATCGCTCACAAAATTACATTTTACTGAACACACAGGTGTATAACAAATGTAATCAACACACTGAATACCAGTGATCCGAAGTGATCATTTTTAGCAGATTTCTAGACACATACATAATGTACACAGATATATACACGCACACACATACAAACACAACACAGTTTGCCAGCCTGGAGGAAAAACGACTTGAATTCTTACCATGGACAGATCTCTATTATTGTTCTTTAATTTCTCTTCCTGACGTTCTACAATAAACAGAGTTGTTAGAAACAAGAGGCATGATCACATAGCTTATAAATGACATTACAAATGGGGCTAGGTGAATAAACTGTAACCCAATAGCCGCAGCGCTCCAGACCTGGCAGCAGGTGGACGTCTGAGATGTGCCACCACATGACCTTCTGGTGCTCCACCATAGAAGCCCCAGCGGAAGTTCTGGGTGGCAGCAGAGGATGTCTGCAGACATTCCCCGGTTGCCCCCACTAGACGCCAGGGAGTCTGAAGCATGGGGCACAAGTCTGGGGATGCATTGGTAAGTCTGGGGAAGGCATAGTGTCATACCGGGCGTATAAGACATATCAGGGGCCAAAGTGGCAAATCTGGCGGGGGGGGCAAGCGTGTCCCCTAGGCATCATGGAGTGTGTTCTACACTACATGATGCCAACAAGCCAACTTATTTCCCTGGCGTGAATAAACATATAGTCATAACTACGATTGTTTATAGTTAATGTGGTTCTATACAGACCCTCATAAAGATTAGCTTAATGCCAGTAAATGAAACCAGCACAGCTGTAATTCTCACAACACTGCACAAAAATTACCTATTTTCTTCTTTTGAGTGCGTCCAGCAGATTCTGTGATAGATTCTTTTTTCTTTTCCACTATATGGACAAAAAACAGTAATTTGTTTAGCTATTACATATTACATCTTGAGACAAACAGCAACATTTAATACTATTTGCAGTTTCTTAGACAAAAACATCAACTGAAAAACATTTTAAAGGAACAGTCAACCAAAACAGTGTCCATGTAATGGGGAACAATTTAATTTTGTGTTCCTTATTTCCAAGGTCCTACATATAATTTTTTCAATAAGCATAAAGTAAAGCTTAACCCACTTTGGTGTGAATCAAGTCTTACAAGGCAATGCATGACAGATGAACCCAATCCCCAAAACCTAATCTTTACCTTAACAGAGTGAATTGTTAAATATTTTAATATTTGAAACATATGTAAAATACTCAGTTACTTAGGAATCAGTTTTCACTTGTAGTACACTTTGGGACAAAGGCTTTTTGAGATGTTGCTGTTTAGTGCACCCACACACTTATATATTGTTTTTCTCCAAGCATGACTTCCATGATACTATTTTTGTTATATAGCTCATCAAAATAAATGGCAATTTTTGGGGAAAATATTGTACTCATCTGCAAAAGCTAGTGAAAAAACTTGCTCAATAGATTCTAATATTTGCCCTGAGTTCAGAAATACCCAATGGTTTTATAAGTTATAGGGCAATAAGTAAAATTAGCTTATTGATATTTCAAAAACTTTTTTCTTCAAATCTGGTCACCCTGTGCTCATGTCCTATTTGGTACATATTTGAAGTTGTCCAAAGAAATTCACTCTAGTAAACCATTTTAGCAAGCTGGGCTTCATCGACTTGCATGGTTAAATGCAGTACCTGTACCTGGCGTCACGATTTTGTGAGTGGCAGCAATGTAACTCACTGATGGCCCTTGTGGTTGCTTGTTGGAGCAAACACAGGGCGATCAAGGGGGATGTTTGTGTTGCTGAATACCTCAATATCTGTCTTGATATCGCCTTCTGATCGCTTCCTAGGTTGTTTTAGCCGGCCGCCATCTTTGTTGATTGGTTCGGCAGTGTCCATTTTTGGGGGGTCATTCCCCCAAAATCTCAGCTGGCCTTACTTACGAAGCTTCAACGGATGCTGCAAAGCAGCTGATTACGGCGAAAACGCCGCTATTGTGACAATTTTAAAGCAGCCTGTACATTTAACCCCTTCAGGACCGGGATTTTTAAGCTAGGGTGTCGCTAAAGGACCGGAGCCGTTTTTGTGTTTTTGCCATGTCTGTCTTCAACTGTAATTTCTCTCTTATCAATTGGTGCACCCACACAAATCATATATTGTTTTTTTCAGCACAAGTAGGGCTTTCATTTGAAACCATATTAAGCTGGGTAGTACATTGTTTTGTTTGAAATAAACTGGAAAAAGTGGGGGGAAAATGAAAAAAACGCATTTTTTTACAGTTTTGTATACATACAAATTGTACACACATTGAACCAATGGGAAAAAAATATCCCAAATATATTCATTAAGTTGTCCTGATTTGGAAAACACCCAACATGGCCAGGATTTTTATCTATTTTGACCAGTATAGGGCAAATATTGCAAGGCATGCATCACGTTTTTGAAATGTAATTTTTTTCAAATTTGGCATGGTAGTCTAATAACTGCAATAGTTGTCACAGATACTGATTATCCCCCCAAAATTATATGTTTATGAACAGTAGATAAGTCAAGGTGTACAACTAGGGTCATTGTGACACTTTTCAAACAGGGATTTTATCGCCAATTGCTGCCAAATTTTGAGGTATTTTTATATTTTTTTTGTTTTTTTGCATATGTTGCAATGTTGCTTTAGATTTTATATTATATTTTGTATAGAATATGTGCAACTGCAGAAAAAAACACCAAACTGTGTTCACCAACATCCCCCGGTTCCAACAAGGCCTCACATGCATGGTTCATGCATTTTTTGAGGAAGCCATGAGGCCATAACTGGAACATGCGCATTTTCGTTTTCACATTTGGAATTTTCAGAAATTGGTTTCCTGGGCCCATATCCCATTTGGGACATTTTGGAAGCCCCCCACTGTAAATTACCCCATAAAAGTATATATTTATGAACAGTAGACAAGTCAAGGTGTTCAACTAGGGTAGTTTTGACAGTTTTCAGCTAGCCATTTCTTCACTGATGTCTGCCAAACTTCACAGGGAAATATTTTTATTGCGTTTTTAACGCATACATTTCAATGTTGCACTGAATTTCTTGCACACCATAAGTGCAACAGTGGAAGAAAACACCACATTTTGTTCACCAACATCCCCCGATTCCAACAAGGCCTCACATGCATGGTTCATGCATTTTTTGAGGAAGCTATGAGGGCAAAACTGGAACATGCGCATTTAAATTTTTAAACATTTTTTTTTATCAGATTAATTGTAAGTGACAGATTTAGGCCGCTGACATCAATCAGGGAGACCGATCAATAATCAGCGACTTAAAATGTCACCGACAAGTGATCAGGTAATAATTATGATTTTTTCATTTATTAATAATTTGTGTTTTTTCATAATTACCCTAGATGACCCCTCTCTCTTTGTAGAGCAGGGTCATCTGTGGGCTGCCATAATGATCCGATCACTCCTATTGGCCAGGAGTGATCTGATCAGCCCAGCCCAACATTTGACCTGGAAGCACCCTGGACTTTCAGGTCAGTGCTGTTATTTTTTTTATTATTGTTATTTTATGAATTTTTTTAACTCTTTCAATGCTGATGCTCCATTGAAGCACAGCATTGACTGATATTTAGTCCCCACAAGCTTGTGGGGACTAATATTAACCCCTGCAATGCTGCGATGGGGGTTATACACAATCGCAGCATTGAAGGGGTTAATTGAGGAAGAGGGGGTTAACTGAGCAAGGGAGGGGTGGGGGGTGCTGGTCTCCACACTCATGTGGAGACCAAAGAACCCTGTCTCCCTGTCCCTGAAGCTGCCTCTGGCAGCTGGGACACAATCTCCAATAGACTGGAGGTTGTAGGGGAGAAGTCTCTCTGATCAGTCTTACAGGACTGATCAGAGGACTTCTGGGGGTGGTTTTTACTGTTGCTGGTCTGCCTGGGCTTCCAGGCAGACCACCAGCAGCAGAACCCCCTAAAAAACGGGAATTAACCCCTTCAATGCCGCGATCGCGGCATTGAAGGGGTTAACGCTGCACTGATGCTCTCATGGAGCGATCAGGCAGCAGGGGGGTGTTGGATCAGGTCCCCACACTTGTGTGGGGACCCATTCAATACCCCTCCCCCTTCCCTGAAGCTGCCTGTGGCAGCTGAAACAGCGATTGCAGATTTTTCTGCAATCGCTGTTTAATGCCTAGAGAATCACTCCGTGGGAGTGATCGTAGGCTTGGGGGAGGGCTTAGACAGGCTGTGCTGTCTGCCCAGGACTCCTGGGCAGACAGCAGCAGCAGCGCCCCCACGATCACCGCGATTGCGGTGATGTGGGGGCGTTTTTTGGACGAGACGTACCTGGTACGTCCCGGTCTACCTGTGACCATTAACCAGGAAGTACCAGGTACGTCCCGGTCCTGAAGGGGTTAATGAATGCATTGCAAGCCCATACACGCACAGATTAACATGTACATATAATTTGCGGTAGGGGTAAAACATGAGGGAACTCCAGTGGGTTTGAAATGTGCCTAGACCGCAAAAATGCCCCCTTTGTAGGTAGGATAGGGGCCTACCTCTCGTAAAGGAGAATGAAGGGGATAAAAAAGGAGAGACTATAGAGAATAGAGTTTGAGAGGAGCAAAGAGTGAACTGGGGGGCGTAAAATGACCATTAATTCTGTGTTTGCAGAAATACAGCCCCAAACTTGCAAGGATCCTCCCATCATGCTTTACCATTGCCAGCAAAAACTCATTCCGATACTGCTCTCCAGCCATTCGGGAAACGAACTGCCTTCTGCTACAGCCAAATATTTCAAATTTTGACTCAGACAAGACCACTTGCTGCCATTTTTCCTGCATCCCAGTTAGGACCACTTCTAACCCAGACTTATCAGGACAAGGGTCCCACTGGTTTTATTGCCAATGCTGAGCTGATGGCACCTCTAGACGCCTTCGGATTGCAAAGGAAGGTAAAACATGCATCATCTGCCGCACTAAGTTTCCTTGGCCGAACACTGCGTCTATGTCCACAACATTGCCTACTTTCGTGCTTCTTCAAAAGAACAGCTGGAAACCCCTGTCTGCCTTGAAAGACAGGGGTTTCCATCTGGGAGAGACCTTGATGCAGTATAACTTTCTTACGTCTTGTTGTGCTTAGTCTTGCCACGGTTTATGGATTTTGACATTTAACTGTCTTCACCAACCTCCCCTTATTAGTGAATTTGGCTGTTCCTCGCCCAGTTATATTCCTCCTACATAACTGTTTCTGTTAGTGATTGTTTCAACCTACATATTAAATTGCTGATCATTAGCAAGCACTTGATTTAATTGTTTGATCATGCACACAATGACATGCCTACAAAATCCCTGACCTTGTCAAAGTATACCTCAAAACATTGATGCTGTTTTGGGGGCATTTTTTCACACCTGCCTAAAATTCCTGTTTCGGTTTGCTTTAGTAAGGAAGGCTAAGAGTGTGAATGGCTATAGGGAAATAAAACTGATTGATCGGCTGATCCACATTTAGACAAAAATCTGAGCTTTTTTTGAGTGAAACCATTCAACTAAATACATTTACTAATGAACAGATACCAAAATATAGAGGTTTGTTTAAGCTTTAACCAAAAAGGGGTGACATTTCCACTGCTTTGTTCATACAACTTACATTTTTTACTTTGTTTTTCCACTTCTGCTTTCAATCTCTTGTATTTGTCTGTTCTGTAAACTAAAACCCATGTTATACCTAAAAAATAAAATGAAATATTACATAATGGTATTACCATGTTCATATGTTTAAACCCATCATTCACATCAAACTCACTTGTGAAGCTTCTTCCTCCATCACACATCACTGCTCTTTGCCACTACATCAAGTAGGGCTGCAACCAACGATTATTTTCATTCGATTAGTTGGCCGATTATTTTTTCGATTAATCAATTAATAACATAAAAAATTATGCAAATTTTTCGTTTATTTAAAATAAAAATCTACATTAAGATGTTTCATTAACACTGATCTCTTTATCACAATGGCATTTCTCTATCCGCCTTACTTTACTGACATAATAATTAAAGCTAACTTTTAAAGGTACAAGAACTAAAAAACACAAATTTCTCAAACGACGTTTTAATACCAAAACAAGTTTTACTAGTAAATATTAATGTAAACTTTAATGTAAATGTAATGCACCCACACTCCACTCCACCCTGCCCTGCACCCAGACACTCACTTACCTCAGTTATGGACTCGTTCCAACCTTCAAGTATTTAAAAACTTTATACAACAGACAACACCCTTTTCTTAGTGCGCATCTCGCACACCCCCACCAGCTGACAGAGAGGATGATCCTCTGCAGGAGACCTCAATTCTCTGTCAGCAGGTGGGGGTCTGCACAATTGGCACAGAAAGCCTCCGTTACTCCCCTTCACTTCTGCTGGAGCTTCTATGAAGCTCCAGTAAAAGTGCCTGTCGGCAACGGAGGTTCACAAAAAAAAAAGCCCCAGCGGAGGTGAGAGACGGAAGTTGTCTGTGCGTTGCGGGGGATCTGGATTCTAGTGTTTTAATCCGATCTCTGTTTGAGGTCGGATTATATAAGGAGAGGAGTCTTTCAGAGCATTTTCATTATTATCGATTTTATCGATTAGTTGTTGCAGCCCTAACATCAAGTATATACCCAAAATCTATGCATTATGTGTTTGATGGGAAAAGTCTCAATTTGATCAGGCATGCCTTCCACTACCCTCACCAAATCAAGCAGAATGGGGTGTAATCTGTTTCACACTGCTCTGTCCACATAAATCAGAATTAGGATTATGCTTACTTTACACCAAGATCCCCAAGAGCTAGAACATAATTAGATTATTATTATTACCGGTATTATTATTTATTGTTTTATATAGCGCCATCAAATTCCATAGCGCTGTACAATGGGTTCATCACATCGATGTGTTCAAGCAGAGTTCGATCACAGTGCACGCTATGTAACCCCACTGGGTGCCTCATGTCACTTACTTCCCCACGCACACGCAGGAAAGCGTAGTGCCGGATTTGCGAGAGGTGAGAGAGAGAGTAGTGTATGTGTATATGTATTTATTTTTGCTGGAGGCATTTTTGCATGCGTGTAAACGTACAGGGCTCGAGTCAGGGTGCATGCGCGTAAACGTACAGGGCTCGAGTCAGGGTGCATGCGCGTAAAGGTACAGGGCTCGAGTCAGGGTGCATGCGCGTAAAGGTACAGGGCTCGAGTCAGGGTGCATGCGTGTAAAGGTACAGGCTCCGAGTCAGGGGCAATGCGTGTAAAGGTACAGGGCTCGAGTCAGGGTGCATGCGTGTAAAGGTACAGGGCTCCAGTCAGTCTATGAGCAAGTGTGAGCGTGTGTGTATATTGTAGTATCAGTGCCAGAGTCAGTATGTATGTCTGTCTACTTTAGTGTGTGTGTGTGTGTGTGTGTGTGGTGTGTGTGTGTGTGTGTGTGTGTGTGTGTGTGTATGCACACGTGTCCCTTCTCTTAGATTCAGGATAGCTTCATGCCTATCCATACATTGAAATGATATCTACGAATTACGCCCTACCGCTTCTGCTGGAAGGCTATTCTACTTATCTATCACCATCCCAATATTCCATCACACCTGCTATTAATATAACTTACTGAAGCTCCAATATAATCATTCCATAACATAAAACAGTAATAACTGCAGGTCTATTCAGCTCACAGCAAGTATCTCCCCTCACACACACCAGCGTCATTTACGTGGTCGTTCGTTCATTCATTCATTCTTTCTTTCTATGAGTTTTATAAGGCAAGTCGTATATTCGGTCTTCCTTTTTTACTCACCCTCTGCCAGCAACGCGGTGCAAACCGAAATAAAAACAATGAGGACGGTGTCCGCAAACATAGTACTCATTTCGGTGGCTACCTGCAATCAGATCGCTACGACGAAAGGACAGTGGGCCTTGAACCGAACGGAAACACGTCAGCACTAGGGGACCGACGTTTACGTTATGACGTTTCAGTCCGACGAATACAAACCTACGCAGTACTGATGCGGCGCGTAGTATGGGTGACTAGATTCATCTAGTAAATGTGTAGCTAATTTTATTTTT
>VKOC01000004.1:28734786-28746068 GCA_009364415.1 Spea multiplicata
TATTGTATTTATGTAATTTTATATGTATTTATAATAAAAAAAAAAAAATAAAAATAAAACAACTCTTGCTATATTGAACCTGCACATATTTGTACGTTATAAAATCCACTTATAAGACACAGATTTTCTAGAGTATATAGATTTTAGTCTTTCTTCATATCTAAGATCTTCCACAGCCCTTATTTATTCTGTGGCACTCCTGTGCACCATTTGTAGTTCCATAATGTCCTTTATAATGACAAGTACCCAGAATTGCACCAAATATTCAAGGTGAGATCTTACCATTGACTTATTTAGAGGCAAGATGATATCATCATCCCATGAATCGTTACATTTTATAAATGCCATTATCCTATTGGCCTTTGCAGCCGCTGACTGGCATTGTGCACTGCTGATAAGTCTGCCTACAATTATTCTTAAATCATTCTCCTTAGTAGTTTTTTTTTTCCCAGGAGTTACCATTTAAAGTATATCATGCATTGTTATTATTTTCCCATTTTGTATAACTTTTGTCTGTAGTGAACTTCATTTGCCACTTGCCTGCCCAGTTCCCCACTGTCTAAATCCTCTTGCAGAGAAGCAACATCAAGGTTAGACTGTATTCAGGGCCAGCCCTACCTATAGGTGAGGTAGGTGCCGGCCTAGAGCGAATTCAGCCGGGGGGAAGCCCTCCTCTGCGGCAGGCTAGCCTGTCTGCTGCTGGAGGAGAAGAGATGGTTGGGAAGTTCATTGGCCTTCCTCTAACCAGCAGCACTAGAGAAGCACGGTCGGCCCTTACATGGGTCCCAGTGTGTCCATGGAACCCAGTTGGCACTTACCATGCCAAAGTTATTGCCGAATCCCATAGAGATAAAGAGGTAAGTCTTGACATCCGAACTTATCTCTTTAAAAGAAGAGAAGCGGTGCTGTGAGAAAGTAGACAGGGACACTGAAACAGTGTGTGTGTCTGCGTGTATTCTGGTTGCTGGGGCAAGTCCAGATGTGTGCAATCTGGGTACTAGAACTCATGTATGCAATATGGTTGCTGGGGCAAGTCCTTATGTGCGAAAAATATGGATGCTGGGCGAGTTGTGGGTGTTGGGGCATTCTTATGTGTGCAGTCTGGGTGCTGGGCAAGTTCTCTGAGTCCAACCTCGTGGATGGGCAAGTAATGTGACCACATCGGCAAAAAAAAAAAAATTGTAGTAAAAAAACCCAGAAATAGATCTCCCTTTAAAAGTTCAGTTACAATTATGTATTTGATTTTTGTTTGTATTTTTTATTAGAATACTTTGTGAATATTTCTCAAAGCAAATATGTTCTCCTAATAAAGATCAAGTAGCCTAGCGAGGCCTTTCAATTCAGGTCCATTAAATCCATGTGAGCTCACACTGCAGAGGGCCCAGTGAAAAAGAAGCGTCTGAGATGGAAATGAGATAATGTCATATCTTGATTTCCTCCAAGGAAACAAGGTGGGTTATAGTCTGGTATAAGGCTCCCGTGACCCACAGGGAGTTCTCAGGGCCGGCCCAAGACATTGTGCTGCCTGGGGCAAAGTGTGAAATGCTGCCACTCGAGAGCTGACCTCCAATCACAGAGGAAAAGACTCTCTATGCAGCGTGCATTGGGTCCGGAAACCGCAGACAAGCTAATAATAGCTTGCTGCTGGCTGCGGCGTCAAAAATCATTTCTTGGGGTGGCAAAGTGCCGCCTCTTCAAAAGTGCCGCCTGGGGCAATTGCCCCACTCTGCTCCATAGCAGGGCCAGCCCTGATTATACTGCCTTGTATGAGACAAACAAAATAATGCCTCAGTCTTAATCACTCATAAATAAGTCTGTGGTGGAAACAAGACTTCTTTTTCATTGCCACAAAGAATCAGTTCAGTTAAGCAAAATACATTTTCAACAGTAAATTACATTACTGTAAATAAGACTGTATTAAAAGCTCAAAAAAGCTTCCATAAAAAAGACTTAAAAAGGAGCCATCACATCTACCATCGAACCATTATCGAATCCTACACTGAAAACCACATCCATGTTTCAATGGCAAGTTTGTTAAAATGAAATATTGAAAATGGAAAGGAGACAGAAATAATTACAGGGATGCCATTTATTGGTACACATTGTTATCGGACTTTGATACAATTTTTGTTCTTTGAATACAAAAAAAAACAAATCAGTTGAGTCATGAGTGGAGGGTACTTAGTAATTAGAGATTAGTTGTACCATCCACTAGTGTACAGGTGCTAACAGACAAAACTGGTTACACCTCTTGATGGAGCATCAGAGACAAAGAGGCAAACGATGTCACTTCATTACGCCACCCTTTACAGCAGCAGCCTGGCACTGTGCCTACACATGCTAATCACGCCATGGGGGAGCAACGACTGGGGCTTAATCCAACCCCCACCGACTCCTCAAATAAGAGATGAGGACATCATCGTGAAGAGGTGGGGCAGCTGCCGCCATACTAATAGCGAAGAGCCCTGAGTCAGAGACAGACTAGAGGGAGGGATCAGACAGACTCAGGAAAGCATGGCAGGGGACAGCGAGCAGGCTCTGCCTAACCACGCGCCGAACAACGGGCAACCTTTCCTGATCGGCGTTAGCGGGGGTACCGCCAGCGGCAAAGTGAGTGCCCTACACTTTATTAACGGGGCTATGGCAATGAGCCGTTTGGGCTTTGCTTCGACTGACAGCGTTGCTTGGAAGAGTTTGAATGGAGCGAATCGGGAAATGTGAAGGGCTAGTGTAGAGGTTAGGGTCGTATTAGGTGTCTCAAATAAATGGGTGTATGGATTCTAGTAGGGGTCGTTGCTTCCGTTACACGTCTCTCAGAGGAGGTGACCGCGTGGCTGTCTAACTAGCCGCCCCCACCTTCTCCGGCTATCATGTGTTCTGATGGAATCGTGGTCTCCACGCTGCAGCCTCTGTACAGCCCGTATTCAGCATTCTGTAGAACAATAGGCGCTTACGGTACGTTCGTTTAGAGACGTTGATGGAAATCACCCCGTTGTTTAAATGACTATTAGAAGGGGGGAATCCTCCTCCTGAATACAATGATCAGACCGTCCAATCATACACTAACTATTTAATAGAGCCTTACTCTGATGAAACATTAGGGCCCCGTGATCGCTGAATTTTATCAATGATCGGCACAAGTAATGTGTCCAATGGGAAGGGGGTCGGGTGCGTCGTGAGCGCTACTGTAGCCCACAGGTAGCATGCGACTTAATCTATTGGTCTCTTATATCACAAAGAAGGCCCCCCTCTACTTTCTTGGTGTTTCCCGACACTGAGATGGAAAGGAATCCTACACGTATTTTCTTTTGCGAACGTGTGCTTCATACCACATCCGGTTAGACGATTTTTATTAACCCACTGGAGACAGAAACCTGAACGCAAAGCCTACCGTTAGCTATATATTAAACTCCTGTACTGTTAAATGGGCATACAGCTCCACGTTTGCTTAGCCGATAGGTCAACTACGGAAAATGACTGGTGTATTATTTTATTTATGTTTTACTACCCGGGTTAATAATTAGTGTCTGTTCTACACGTGTATTTGTGGGTCAGATAGCTTCACAAACGTTTGTGATTCTTGGTCAATATGTTTTATAAATGTCCTAAGATTAAGACCCTAACTTCTCAAGAGCATCCTTTATATCAGCTGTTAACCATTAAGGTACCAGAAGAGATCAGTCAATTGTGTGTTGTACTGAGTGTCTTTGCCCGCTGGAACTGATGTCACCATTCTACAAGCTTGTAGGTCATGTCTTGGGGAAAATGAGCCTATAGCTCATAATGGAGGAATTTCAGCGCAGTGTATAGGAAATTATAAGAACGCTTAAATATATCCATATGTCACTGTAAGTATTTAATGAGGTCGGGATCAGTCTCTGCATGCTTCTCCTGTTTGAATGTGGAAATACATAACAGACTGTAGACTATATCATAAGAGCGTGTTATGTTCTGGTATATGGCACACACCTACTCCTGATGTTGTTATGTGGCACAGCTGGGTTTCCTCTTTGTTATGTTACCCTGTGACGGTGATGCAGCCGTCTAGAATCAGGTCAAGTCTCCCTTTTATTAGTCTCGCTCCTCCCTTTTTTGCAGCCCAGACAAAGGATTTGAACCAAGGTGTTTGCTTCTGTGATATCAGTGTTCGGCTAAAACACGTTTTCCAAGGCATGGACTGATACACTACATTAGTGGCTTATTGCATAAAATCTCCTTGGTTTATGTTATTTTCTTTGTAATGTGAAAGTATAGTCAGTTGTGAATGTAAATAAAATAAATGCTCTAATTGATGTTTGGAAATTATATATGGTCAAGAATATTTATACCTGAGCAGGGGTTCCCAACAGGGCAAAGCCAGGTGCATTTCTCAGATCTGAAACACGAGTACTTCTATGCAGACGCTTTTTCACGCATGTCCATAATAAAGACTGTTTTCATAATTCCTTGAGGTTTATTTGGTGAGTTCAGGCTCAGTCTTGGCACCACACATCCCAGACAGCCGCCCAGGTAGCCTCAATCAGAGGGAACCTGGCATTAGTCATATTAGCCCCTGGGGATGACCTCCCTATTCCTATGGTTAATTTTAATACCTTTTTTAAGCAAAGAACAAGTAAGACTCGTGGATCCAGGCACCTTTCAAATGGAAATGTCGTTATACTGCCTCTGGTGATCACAAAAGGTGTAGTGCTGGCCTGACTGATACCTTGTATTTGTTCATGTCTTATTTCACCTAATGTAAGTCACTGATTGCTTAATTATATATGCTGGATGCAGTATATATTGAGAAAAATCTGCTGTAGCGCCTCTAGTGTAAGAAGCATCTTTCCATGGAATCAGATCTGTATACAATAAGCTCTGCAGCTGGCTTTGTCACTTAATGTTAAATAGTCAATGAAGACTACGTGTTTGTACCACATCCATTACTTTGCATTATCTTAACATCCTTTAAACGTGTACAAAAATAAGCTCTACTCTGATGGTTTCAATGGAAATGAAAGCTAGAAAAATTCTTCTCTTGTAAATCTGTGGAGTCAGGAAGTTTCACTAGTTTTCAGAGGCCCCTGTCAAGTTTCAGGGGAACGAAAAAGTACATATTTCGCAGCAGAACAATCCTTTCAGAATTCAAAATCCGAGCATCGCACGGAACCCAATTCTAAACGCTTATTCCTGTGGAATAAAGCTGAATCTGCTCTAGCGGATAGAGTGTATAGTTGTTCAAAAAGGGGGATCCTTAAAGATGTGACACAACTATGACCCCCCCCCCTGACATGTCCCCTGTCACCATTCTTGTGCTAGTACTTGCTGCACTTATTCCGTCAGCATTAGACAAGCTTATCGGGCACCTGCTAGAAGAGGGAGTGCAGACTGTCATCAAGACAACCTTTTATTGAAAATTGCATTTAACCTTTCTGTATTGTATATCCCAAACCTAACAGAGTTAGAACCAGGGTCACAGCTCATCAGAAGGGGCAGTATAATTTAATGAATATTCATACAGATCCTAAGAACAGTTAGAATTGTTGCTCCCGTTATAGATATATTGAGATATACACATGGTATACATAGGACTTTATTCATAAATTGTACAGTGCTGAGTAGTTTGGTGCTTTAAGTGAAAGATAACAGTTTACTACAACTGCCCTTTGCAGGAGAGAATAATTCATAGCATAGTCTTAGAATGTTGTCTCTGCAGGAGGGGGGTCTCTTGGCTGGGTAATTTAGAATGGGAGTGATGACTTTGAGGTGAAAGGTTACACTCCCACTTATAATAAAATAAGGAAGAAAGCAAGAGGTCTGTCTTAAGTTAACTGAAATTAATTAAATTATCCAACTCCTTGAGCGTATAATTCAGAGGTACCACTTTGTGAAAGTAAAAGTTACTTCACTATGATGTCACAGTTTTCATTAACCACTAGGGTGCTTCGTAACCCCTAAGTAGAAATATAAATAGGCCCAGTTGCTGTTAAAAGGTTTGTCTCTCCTCTACTACATAGGAACGGAATTGCTGTCATGCATATCCTCCCACTACATATAATACAGGAATTCAGGCACCGTTGCTTGCATTCCTCTATACTCTAAGCGCAGCTTGATTTCAGATGTTTGTAGGCTTAATAACTCTTTGTGGAAGGTGAACCAGTAGGGATCTGCTTCTAAGGGTAAGGGGAGATATCATGATGTATCCACTGGTGGGCTTTTAGGATACCCGTCTGCTTGAGGACTCAGTATAAGCTTTATTTTAGTTTCACCCTTGTAGTAGAGGGGTCTAACACTAACACATTTTTACCACTTCCAGACATTTTTAGATTACACATAAAAAGGTGTGGGCTTCTAAAGAGTGATGAGAGCTGATATTTCGGTCAATTAGATATCACACTGCTGCTGTTGATCTTCATTATCCTTGGAACATCAGCAGTGACTGATGGCAAACTGACATGGGTTGTATTGCGTAACTGCAGTAGATGGTTTTGAAGACCATTATTCCGAAGCTCCTGCTCTTTGAAGTAATATCTTGGATCAAACTGTAACAGTTGTCTTAGTTTGAATCCTGAAGACCAAGTTCACCTGCTATAAGTGAAGAAATATTTCCTTCTGGAGAGTTTTTTTTAAAGCTTCCCAACGTTTTTAATTACTAGTAAAATATAGGTACATATTTCATGAGACTCAACTTCTCTGTCTTTTGTTACTCCTAGAATCCTAGACATAGAAACATATAAAAAATGTTATTTAAAATATTAAACCCTACTTGGCTTTGTGGTATTTTCAGGTTAGAAAATAAGTAAAGTCTACTATAAAATGGAAACGGCACTTTTACTAAATATATCCAGGGCCTTAACGTTGCATATATTGTATATGGCCTAAATCAATTACCAGCTCACATGATATTAAAGCATTACTAAGAACAGTTGGTACATTTTGGTGTCTGAACTGCCCAAGGATTTGTGCAGTTTCCTCCAGGGTCCCCTTAATTTAAAGGCAAGCTGGATGGCAGCCTAAGCCCTAAGGTCGCTATGTTAGCAAGCAAAAGCATAGTAAAAATAAAAGTATGTTTGAAATCCCAGTACCAGCCCTGGAATTTGTAGCTGGCTTTGAGGGTGCATGTTAAAGGGACAGACTGTAATCCCTTAAATTTCTGTGGCGTCCCCTCTGCAAATGCCTGCCCACTACCCAGCTGTCTTCCATGCATGAGATTTGTTTGGCTGAACGCATCTTGGGAGTAATATACTGATACTGCCGGTCATCTTCAACTCTAGTTTGGCCAACACTGTTGAGGCTCCTATTGATTCATTTGGTCCACAGATGTGATGGGAATATGCAGCTTCTTCCTAAGCTTTTTAAGTACCTTCATATGCATTTGTTTAGGGAGCTTCCTGGGACACTGGAGTATCTCTCTTTAACCCCTTAATGACAAAGCCCGTTCATATACGGGCTCAAAATGCATTGTTTTCAATGGGTTTAGGGACCACCCATTGTCCTTAAGGGGGTAATGATGGGTTTGGGTGGTATACAATATACTTCTACATCTCATATTTGACTGTTGGTGGGCGTTCTAAGACTCCATTGATTGTGCACTTGCTTAAGTGTCGATGTGAAAGCATCATCAATTGCTGTGTTTAAATTTCCTTCTTGTGATTATTCTTAGCCCGGTGTGGTCTTATGCAAATTGCCTTTCATGAAATACTTGTAAGCTGTATCTCTTTCGGCATCTTGTGTATACACACACTTAACTATTTCATGCTATGTAGCAGGTGGTAATGTCTTCATATCTTTGTACTGAAGTTTTGTTCAAGCGATATTCCCAACATTACCTTGGTTCTCTCCATAGCTGCAAAATTACTGAAGATCTTCTACTAATCCCTAAAAGAACATTGTGTTCTGTGCTGAAACACGTCATGTGTGGTTTGAAGTATGCATTTTTAATGTCACCATGGTCGACAATGCAGGATATTCGCTTCCCCATACTGGTTTTAGTACCATAGCCATGGATAACAAAGAACTTGTTGCGGCTCTGTGCACTAAATAAATCCATGTAAGCGTGCTTGCATATTAATACAAGACTTACAATCCTTTACGTATATTTGAGGAAACATATTTTTCTTTTCCAAGATCTATGTGGCCCACTCCTCCACGGCACCAACCAGGGAGAACCCATGGCTCTGCCCTGCTGTCTGTCTCGGACTCCCTCTGACTACTGTGACTGGCTTTTTGAATTTTGGCACCTTTTTTCTCCTCCCTGCTCCTATATAAACCACCAGAGGACAACTACCCTCCGATGGTTTTCTACTATGATGTGTGTGACAATCGGATAGCAATTTATTAGGCTACAAAAAAAATTACGGAACTGCTATCAGACGACAAGTTTTGGCCACTGATTTTAGTCTTTGATAATCTGATAATCTGTGGTCTCATAGTAGAAATGTCATTTTTATTAATAATATATTATATTAATAATGGTTTTCTCATTATGATCTGGATGACCTCTTTTCAGGTGTCACTGATGGTAGGGGGATGGTTCATCCAGTGGCTGTCATGATCAGATCTCTCTTGACCAATTAAGTGATCTGGTCAGCGTTTTGAACTGCTGTAGAGTGTAACTAACCGCAACTGACCTGGAAGCACCTTTGACTTTCACTTCAGTGCTCTTGAAGGTTATTTTCTCTTTCTTACTCTTTCAATTCTGGTGCTCCAAAGGTAGCTGGCAAGGGATAACCGATAAACCAGCGATGGTAGGGTTAATGCTGCACAATTGCTGTCGTTGGAGTGATCATGCAGCGCAGTTCTACAGGGTATGATACACACCCCATTTTCACGATTGAAAAGGGGTAAATCAGTCATATTATATGTTTAACCATTCTGTATTAAATTTTATATTGTTTCAGGCAGCCTTTGTGAGGCTTTTAACCTTTTTATGGTGGTACAGTATGTCACATGGGAAAATGAAAAGGGTTTTTAAACAAAAAGAAAAAAGCTGCAAAGGTTCTAGGTGCAGGCAAGTGCTTCACATCTCTTGCAGTCTATGGGAACTGTTGCTTAGCCCTCGACATCAGAAGTCTTGCGTAATCACTTATAAATCCGAGACTTCCAGTAAGTATAGGAGCCTCGCATTTACATTAAGGGTAAGGCTATGATTGTGTTTGTAAAGAATGCAATCTGTATTGGGGCCGGTCTGGGCAGCACCTATCAAAAAATGCCTGATTCACACCATAAGATTGTGCGCATTCTTGCTTTATTTATTGTGGGGGTGGGAAAATTCTGATTTTTAAGTAGCATATGAAACTATATGGAATAGACACGTTACTCCAATAGTTATAGATAACTTAGTAGATACACAAATGAGATTCAAGGAATACGGTGACCAGACATGGCCTGGGTTTCAGTCAAATGGTGTTCTGCAAAGCTTTCTGTTTTATTTATATTTTTTGCAAAAGTAGCACATTTTTAATTGGCTATTTTCGGTTACAAATTACAATAAGTTTTAGTAATGGCTGAGTATTTATATTGTTTTAGGATATCCTAACACATAAACACACAAGTACTTATTCTTATTTATATTGTGGATTTAAATCCTGTACGTTATTTACTCATAGCTGATGTGGAAAAGAAAGGACATCCTGCTATGCTTGTTTACCTTAAGTTTAAGTAAACTCTTAGATTAGACATGGCTGGGGGAAAAGGAAGTGCAGACTGATTTAATGATCAGTACTAGTAGTTTGTTAAAACTTTTAGAACGCCTTGTGCGAATGCCACTACATCACTACAGCAAGCGATGTACCTTACTGGTGGTTGGCTGGTTGTTATACAGACATATACATACATACATACACTGCCCTTACACACACACACACACACACACACACACACACACACATATATATTATATATATATATATATATGTCTGACTATATGACTAAGATCCAGATATCACTGAGGAGGATCGCTCTCAGCGCTGTAGGGGACCTGTATCCTCCTCTCTGGCTGCCAGTGAACGTCTGCACAATGCACAAAGCCAACCTCCGCTCCCCGGCATGAGATCACCTTCCGGTGCTCAGTCATAGAAGCGCCTGGCAGCAGCAGAGGTTGTCTACGTGCATCGTGCAGACGTCCGGCTGATCACACTTGACACCGGGGAGTCTGGAGCATGGGGGACAAATCTGGGGGGGCAGAGTGGCATATATAGGGGGGTAAGAGGCATATCTTGGGGCAGAGTGGCATGCCAGAGGTGGATGTGCATATCAGGGAGGTAGAGTGGCGTATCAGAGATGTATAAGGCATATGTGGGGCAAAGTGGGAAGCCAAGGGGCAGATGTGCATAACTGGGGGGCAGGTTGGCAAATAAATGGAACTTAAAACAAAAATGCATTTTTCTTAATTATAGTTTTTATTTAATATGAAGAAAATAGTTTACATGTGAATTCATATTTACTAGTAAAACTTTTTTTCCTATAGGGTAGTCCTTATATTCACGCTTTTCCTTTTTTCCCCCTAAATCAATATTCACATTTTGGGGGATGTGTTCTAATCAGGGTCATCTTATAATCGAGCAAATACGGTATTTTATGTTTGCAGAAAATGTATCTTATGCGTTCCACCCACATTGGAATCTCCCTTCAGTCTTGTGTCAGTGTTAAATGTCTGGTGTAGTTAGTGGTAGGATAACTGTTCTTTGCTTTTCTTTAGTCGTTTGAACCAATCCACTCTTAACAGCATGTTACATGACTCGCACGTTAGTATTGCTTGGTCTGTCTGTAAAGGATACATTCGCAGGCAGGTTTGCAGTGAGTATTAAGCATTGTTAAAGGTATTTTAAAGCATTATCTGCCTCATTCGGTTTTTCTGACATTCCACGCCGTCACGAAAACACAGATCACAACGGAATGTTGTGAATAAAGTAGCGATGTGCACAGTGAACTGCCTTACACTGTCACTGTCTTCAATAAAAGATGTCCCCTCAATTTGCTATGTAATGCTCTCTGGCTCTAGCCCTGCCCTTGTTGCAGCTAGCCCACCTTCGTGCATCTAACCATGCCCTTATTTTTGCTCCGTACCTCGCAAAGTCCCTCCCTCAGGAAAGCTCCATGTATTCTACTAGGGCTGCAACTAACTATTATTTTCATAATCGATTAGTTGGCCGATTATTTCTTCGATTAATCGGATAAAAAAAATGAATGTAAATATTTAATTTATTTAAAGTAATTTAATAAACAAATGATGTTAAAAACAAACGGCAGAATAAAAAAAAACTTTAATAAAATGCATTTCTTGTCTTTATTTCCCAACCAGC
>VKOC01000004.1:28760216-28788933 GCA_009364415.1 Spea multiplicata
CTCCATGAGGCGCGCTTCAGCATCACACTCAAGGCCTCCTTCTCCTGCATTACCCTCCCAAGAGGAGCCTTCCGATCTCCAACAGCCACTTACCTCACACATGATGAAAGCCTTGCTCCGTGAGATGAGAGATCAACTACGCCAGGACTTCCATGACATAGCCTCTTCCCTGCGGCGAGACTTAGATGGCCTGGGAGACCGGACAGATGCCTTGGAGCGCCGTTTGGAGGAATTTGCGGATGCCCATAATGCTCTGGCTGACGGCCAGGTGTCCACGCAGAAGGAGCTCTCGCTTCTCCGTTACAAAATTATGGATCTAGAGGATAGATCGCGACGCAACAACATCCGTCTCCGGGGCATCCCGGAATCTGTGGATCAAGCCGACCTCCATGAATATGTTACAGCTCTCTTTGCAGCTCTTCTTGGCGATACCTTACCTGCCGACATTCGCCTAGACCGTCTTCATCGTGTTTCCCGCCCGAAGAACCTTCCAGGTTCTCCTCCACGTGACGTGCTGACGAGAGTTCATTTCTTCGATGTCAAGGCCAGGATCATGCAAGCGGCGCGCAACCACCCTTCCCTACCTGCCCGGTTCCACGATGTTCAGCTCCTGACTGACCTGTCTCAGCTCACGCTTCAATTACGCCGAGCTTTTGCCCCTGTCACGAGCATTCTCCGCTCGCACCAGATCCGCTACAGGTGGGGGTACCCGGTTCGCCTGATAGTATCCCGGAACGGCTCTACTATCGTCCTCGACTCACCTGAGGATGGTCTGGCCCGCGTGAAATCTTGGGGTCTGGAGTCGCCCTCCGCACCGGATCCAGCACGTGCTACCACTCCGTCGAAACCCACTTCCACCCCGACGAAGCTGAAACGGGACTGGTCGATTAAAGCCTAATCTGCTGGCGTTCGTCGACGGGTAACCTCTGGTCGCTTGACTGTTGTATGTTTTTCGTCTCGACCTCTTGGCCTGATAGGCCCTACCTGGGTTACACTTCGCTTTTATGTTTTTCTTCTTATCATTTTTTACGCATTTTACCTTGAGTTTCGTTTTTATTATTTTTCACGTTTTCGCTTGTCACAACACACACATAGACGTACCCACTGCTACTCGGGGCTGGCTGGCCGCCGTGGGTCCTATTTTCCCAACTTGTTTAATACCCCCTCGGTGCTATTTATACCATTAGCACGGTTTTCTATTACACGTTGCTCTTGACCATGAGCCGCTTTTTGTTTCTGGTTTACTGTTTTACTCCGTTTTATTTACTTTATCGTCACTCTGCAAGTACTATTCTTGAATTGTCCGTTATTCTGTACTGTACTGCATTGCTCTCTGGCGTTCTTCTGGTGGTGGGGTGTCTCCCCCTCGGATCCAATTATTTTTTATTCTTTTCACTCGCTTATATGGCGAATTGTTTTTTGTTTTTTTTGAGACTCCGGCTACTGATACTGCTTTCCCCTTCTATTCAGCGCCATGTCTGACATAAAGATTCTCTCTATAAATGCTAAGGGCCTTAACACGCCGCAAAAGCGTGCCCTGCTGTGGTCTGAGGCCAAATCTCTCCACGCCAGCATTCTCTGCGTCCAGGAAACGCACTTAAAAAAATCTCCACGGCCTCTGCTATATTCCCCTCATTTCACCACACAATTTCACTCAATGGCAACATCCAAAACAGCCGGAGTCTCTATTCTAATTTCCACCCGTCTTGCTTTCTCTCTGATCCGAAAACATGTGGATCCGCGGGGCAGATACCTTATATTAGTGTGTAGACTTAATGACACTGTATACACTCTTGTGTCCTTCTATGCTCCCAACACATCACAGCTTGGTTTTTTTCGTATGCTTCTGGGGAAGCTAAACGCCTGTAAACAAGGTCGGGTGGTTCTCTGTGGAGACCTCAACACTGCCCTCTCCCCGGCTCTAGACTGCACTACACGACGCGACACTCCTCACAGCACACACAAAATCTCCCTTGGATCAGACATGTCCTTTTTGGTCCATTCCCATCACCTCTTTGATACGTGGAGGGTCCTGCACCCCTTGGACAGGGATTATACTTTTTTTTCGTCCCCACATAATATTTATTCTCGTATTGACTATATTTTTTTGGACAAACATACACTGCAATCTGTTTCCTCCTGCACCATTGGGACCATTTCCTGGTCCGATCATGCCCCTGTCTTGCTCACTCTAAAAACTGACTCTCCTTTCATCGGACGTGGCTCCTGGCGCTTGAACGACTCCCTTCTACACAATGAAGGCCATAGAACACAAATCCACACACATTTGACACAATATTTTCAGGACAACGCCCTCCCTGACACTCCTATCGAAACCTTATGGAACGCTCACAAAGCGGTCCTGCGAGGTAGACTTATCAGCCTAGCTTCTTATGTTAAGAAGCAACGGTCTGATTCGAAACTCCTTTTACTGAGGAAGTTATATGACCTAAATATGCTCAACAAAACACACACTACGGATTCCCTCACGCGCGACATTACACGTATTAAACTTCAGCTATCGGACATTAATGCACAAACTACAGCTCACATGCTTCTTCGCCTTAAGCAAAAATTCTATGCCAAGGGTAACAAGGCCGATACTTTGTTAGCACGTAAACTCCGTCACACTACGGCCATCTCTAGACCGCACTACATTACAGCACCCTCTGGGCTACGTGTTAGTAATCCCTCTCAAATGACTGAAGTTTTTGCATCCTACTATGCCAAATTATACAATCTCCAGACCGACACCTCTCTACATCATCCCTCTCACGCTGACATAACCTCCTACCTAGCCCCTATCCCCCTGCCCTCTCTCCCGGTGGAAGGCTCTGCCTCTCTGGCGGCTCCCATAGAATTGGGCGAGGTTGAGAAGGCGGTGGCTCAACTCAAAAAGAACTCAGCACCGGGTCCAGATGGTTACACGGCCACTTACTACCGCACCTTTATACCCACACTCGGCCCTCACTTACTTTCTTTATTTCGCTCCTATATGGCTTCTGGTGTCGTTCCTCGCGAGAATTTAACAGCTCACATTGTCACCTTACCAAAACCAGGCAAACCAATGGATGTTTGCTCCAGTTACCGACCTATTTCCCTCCTTAATGTAGATATTAAAATATACGCCAAAATCTTAGCTAATCGTTTGTCTCCCTTCCTTCCGTCACTTCTCCATCCTGACCAAGTTGGCTTTGTTACAGGCAGACAACCCTCAGACAACACCCGTAAGTTTATTAATGTTTTATGGGAAGCCAACAGAAAAAAAATCCCGGGTTTGTTCTTATCATATGATGCGGAAAAAGCCTTTGACAGGCTCCATTGGAGGTTCCTCGAACTTACCATGTCTAAATTTAATTTTCCCCCTGAATTTATCCGAGCGGCCATGGCACTTTATTCTTCCCCCCTCTGCCCACATTTCCATGCTGGGTTTCCTGTCATCTCCGTTTGGCATCTCCAACGGCACACGTCAGGGATGCCCCTTATCCCCTCTACTCTATATTTTGGCATTAGAGCCCTTGGCGGCCTCCATCCGTTCCGACCCATTAATTATGGGATTTCCCATTCCCAATCACTCCCAATGTGTCTTGGGTCTCTTCGCGGATGATATTTTGGTCTCCCTTACCTCCCCATCTCAATCTTTGCCTGCTCTACAACACCACTTCTCTCAAAACTCTTCTGTTTCCTACCATAAAATAAACATACCCAAAACACAAGCTATGAGTTTCCATCTGGACCCGGTCGAGCGCACTCACCTTCTTGCTTCCTATGATTTCACATGGCAGCGTTCTCACATCTCTTATCTGGGAATCAAACTACCCAAATGTATTCATCACATAAATCATCTCAACATTTTGGCTACCTGGCAGAGTGTTAGGGCAGACATTCTTAGGTGGCAGAAGTATGAACTGTCCTGGTTGGGTCGTGTGAACGCCCTCAAGATGACAGCCCTCCCCAAACTTCTTTATGTTTTCCGTACTGTCCCTGTCCGCCCGCCGGCTAATTTATTGACCACGATTCAAAATTTTTTTGTACACTTCACCAAAGTAAAAACCACCTCCAGGGTGGCTGCGCGCACTCGTGTGGTCCCCAGACTGCGTGGAGGTTTGGGGCTTCCACATATCCCCTCTTACTACTCGGCCTGTGCTCTCTCACACGTTTTATCATTTTATGCTCGCACTGACTCCCCGACTTGGGTACACCAGGAGAACGCCATCTTATCTTCCTATACTTTAGCTCAGCTCCTGTGGGTGCAGGGCCCTTCACGTCCCTCTCTGCCGGCTTTACCACCTACGACTTCCTTTGTTTTTGAAACTTGGAGTGCCGTCTCCAAACACCTGCCCTCCTTGACCAAATTTACCTTTCTCACGCCTCTCCGTTCTCTCGAATTACTGATACCTGGCCTTAATCTTACCCACTGGCTCCGGCCCACTCTCCAGGTCTTGGGTGACCTTTATGGTGGTCGTGATCTACATCCTTTCTCGTACCTTACATCTCATCATGGCCTCCCCCACCACGATTTTTATAAATACCTCCAGATCCGTCACCTTCTCAACTCCTCGTCTTGTTCTCTGACCCTACATACACAACCACTTCGTCCTATTCTGGCCCTGTGTGCGGCCGCTCCTTTCTGTAAGGGTGCTATTTCGACCTGGTATTCTCTCATATTGCAGCGTTTTTATGCCCACAAACTTCCCCATATGGTGGCGTGGGAGAAGGAATTACACCTACAGTTGTCACACGAGTCTTGGCTTGAGGCGGAGGACATGATGAGGGGAGTTTCGTTTTGCACAAATCACCTTGAGCTGCAGAAGAAAATAAGCTGCAGGTGGTATCTTACCCCAGCTCGCCTGTCTCATATCATCCCTGGTCATTCCCACCTTTGCTGGAGGGGTTGCGGTTTAGTGGGGTCCATGACCCATATGTGGTGGAGCTGCCCGATATTACAGCCCCTGTGGAAACATATATTTTCTCTTTTCCCGTCATTATGTCACATTAATTTAGATTTCCGTCCTGAGCTTGCCCTCCTCCATATGTTCGACGATCCCCCTCCCTCTCCCATTCGGAAACTGGTCGTCCATGTCTTCCTGGCGGCTAAGTTGTGCATAGCTAAAAGGTGGAAGGCATCGTCCCCGCCTTCACTTTTAGAGGTCCTTACCACCTTGGAGAAGCATAGGGTCATGGAAAAGATGTCCCATACGGTAAATCACACTACACATATCTATGACCGTGTGTGGTCTCCTTGGATTCACAGCTCCGTTTATGCTACACACTTCTCCTAACCACCTCTCCACTTGCCTTACTTTGGGTATGCCATGTTTAATGCTTTTTTCTTTCTCACACCACCGAACGCATTATTACAGAGTACGATATGTTTTGTTATTTTGCTTTATTTTGGTTCTTTTATTATAGTTCGGTTCACATCATTGCCTTTAAATGTAAAAACTGGACCACCTTTTGAAATTCCGTCCGCAATTATGATATTTTACCTACACTAGGAGTTTTCTCAGTACTGTTCGGTGTGTTGACGACGCTATAATCCTGCCTTAGGCAGCCTATGTCTTCTATACGTACCGTTGTGGATCTGTATTCTTAAGCTCCTTGTCCCTGATCCTGATTTGTTGTATTTCACCTGCTGATTGCGTACGCTCTTTATGTGCTCACATTTTTTTTCCTTCTTGGTCCTTAATAAACTTTTATTTGAAAAAAAAAAGAAAGGTAGAAAGCTAAGGCCAGACAAATGTAAGAACACTAAATGTTTAATAAAGTAAAGTGATTTTCAGGAAGTAACTATATACACAGACATTTAAATCCCTACTTGAGTGATGATTAAATGAAGACCTTTATATTTTACATATAATCTGCAGATGGAAAATCACAAATGATAAAAAGAGAACGCCAAAAAGGATAAAGTATCTTTTATTTGATGAACAAACGATTGATAATATGCAATACAAATATCTGTGACAGGCTATATGACTTTTAAACCATGCTGCTAAGGTTGCCGGAAGGAGAGGCAGTCCTTGAGGCAACTTGAAACTTTGCAGCTGATGTTGAATTCTATGAGACTTACAGAACAGAACTGGCCAATGTTGATGTGGGGATCTATATACACAGCCCATGATGTTGAAAATGACTGATAAAAGTTTGAGGCTGTTGCCCTATCTCCCGTTTTGCAGGTGCTTAACAGAGGATCAAGCCAGACCAAATAAAAGCAGACAGGGGCCTCCGATATAATCCTGCCCGGACAGTTGATTGACACCAACACCACCCACTGTAACCAATGTCGTAGAAAGGCCTTCTTACCCAATGGCATGCAAAGATCCTTTCCCTCAATCCATTTCCTTCACAAGGTCCCTAAACAGTTGGTTATTGTGAATGTAAAGTAGGATGTTGTTACATGGAGTCACTGGAATGGAAATTATGAACAGTAATGCCTAAAGTTTGAGGTCACTTATCTGTTTTAATTTCTCGCTTTGTTAACATAACTGCAAAAGGGTTTTCTAATGATCAATTAGCCTTTTAACCTTAAACTTGGATTAGTTAGCACAAGATCCCATTGGAACACAGGAGTGATGGTTGCTGATAAAGGGCCTCTGTACACCTATATTCCAATAATAAAACCATTCCATTAATCATCAGCTGTTTCCAGCTACAATAGTCATTTGCAACATTAATGTGTCAGTGATATATTTCTGATCCATCTGGTGTCATTTTAATGGACAGAATTTGCATTTCTCTAAAAACCAAGAAAGATTGATTGCCATGCATGTACTAGAAATCATAATGGGTCATGCATTTTCCAGACTTTAGCAGAGCATAGCATGGTATTTTTTTTAAACAATACATATAGAAGCACCATACCCTAGCCTGTACCAAAACCTATTTTTATCTTTTAAAGATCCCTCTTGCATGTGCCAGCACCCTAGCATTATAAACATATTTGTTCAGTTTGAAGCAGCAGCAATTCATCCACAATGATCCCCCTAGGGCAGGGGTAGGCATCCTTCGGCTCCCCAGATGTTGGGAACTACATTTCCCTTGATGCGTTGCAGCATTATGACTGTAAGAGCATTATGGGAGATGTAGTCCACAACATCAGGAGAGTCAAAGATTGCCTACCCCTGCCCTAGGGCATTGGATAGACAGAATGTTGCCAAATTCATATTTTCTGCATAACACATTGATTTGTTTCCCGATTCATTGAAAGAATACATTGGGTTTTCATAAGTAGTGTTATAAGATCTACTGCTGAATTTTCCCTCTTTGTTCAACCACTTCAACAGTAATTTACCATGATTCCATTACGGTAAACACTTTAAAAGGAATAAGGATAAGGTTTTTTTTTGCTTGAATCATTTGTTTGGTTTAAACTTTCTATAACACATGATTAAATTATACAGTTATACTATATCAGAACCTAAGCGCATATTACAAAAATTACAAGGTTTTACAGTAGCTAAAAATTAAAAGATCTTGAAGTAAAAACAAATTTTTACATTTTGTTAAATGGTATCATTAAAAAAAAATTGGTCCTATGGTACATTCTCTGCTGAGAGATTTATGTAGAATGTTTTTTAAAGATCACAATATAGAATTATTCTTTTAATGGGAATTCTTTAGATTTTCACTATATTGCCATTATTTGACAAGAATAGATTTTAATGCAAAAAAAGAGGGTTCTTAGCTTGTATTACATACCCTCTGGCACAATGACAGTTTTGAGTAATGTGTCAACTAGCGGATAAAATATGTTTTTTTCATCAGCAAGTAAACTCTGTAGGTAATAATAGAAAAAAGAAATTATAAAAGCAAATACTAAACTCACTGTCTACAAAATATTTCAATTACCACTTTAATATAAGAACTATGTACTGATTCTTTTAATTCCTGACACTACTCAGAAAGCAGTTGCGTTAAAACACAATAATAAAAATAGGTTTTCTTTGGTTAACATAACCATTAAAATGCACCCAACAGTTTCCATTGTCTCTTTTCTGTGGCGTTGCCTTTTAATACAGACTGGCCTTTAGCACGTTGTGTAATGTAATTCAAGTACCCTTTTATGAAGACGTGGCTGTTAAAACTATTCAATATCGCCTCCTCCATTACCACTTGCTAAGCCCCGGGCATCCCTTTCGGGTAAAAGCCCATATTCGTTCAGATAAGATTCCACATCCCCGGCAAAGAATTCATCATTTAAATTTTCAGTAATACTAATGAAATTGCTGAGGAGTTCACCTGCCTTGTACACAAGCACAGTTGGGAGGACATCTTTTGAAAATCTCTCCCCAGCCCCTGTATCAGCTGATTTTATTTTACAGAACTTAACGGTTGGATACTCTAAAGCCAGGCAGGTTAGACAATTATTTAGTGCCTCACAACCCTTAATATCGTCAGCATAGATATGAACAATAACCGTGGTACTCTTCGGCTCCTTCTCTATAGCTTCCAGAAACTCATCCCCACTCTTAAGTTCACAAAGATACCCATACTTTGGACCAAAGCTCAACCTCTGGTGCATGCTCTGCATACACTGTTTACGATATTTTTGCAAACAATTTTCATCCTCCTTGTCGTGAATTAATTCATATTCTTGCATGCTCATCTGTAAAAGAACCAAAAAGACTTCTAAATATTGTTGCAAAGGCATATTTACTCTTGTAGTTAGAGTTCTACTTATACATTTCACAGCAGATAAGACTCATTTGACCCATCTAGTCAGTCCATTTGGAGGAACCCATGAGATAAAAACAGCTTAAAGAGATGTATACTGTTAGTTCATTTTTATACTTCCTGTTCACAATTCAATTTATGCATTAACAAAATACTGTAGATTATTTCATACATTGCATAAGGAGAACTGCAAACAAACACATTGAGAAGAGAAAGGGCTTTAATTTTGTTGGACCCATCTTTTATTCATGGAATAATCATGAGGTAAAATATTATTCTTGTAGCAGTATGTAGCATGCTTTAGGGTAATGCCATAAGTAGGTGACTGCAAAAGTACACTTAGAAAACATTTTCCTCTTGAGCTAAATGTTTGGTTACAATTGTAGTGATTTGTATAGTTTCTGTGTTCTCCACAATACTTCTCAAACCAGCTCACAATACTAAATGCCTTTGATAAGGACCCAGTTTTATTCCAGATAGGGATAAAGAAAGTACCGGTACACAGGCAATACCTCTATAAATACAGTGTAGCTGCTGTATAGACCCTGTGTAGCTAAGGATATCACCATTCACCAAACAACATATTATACAACATATGTTGTACTTTCATGGGATAATAAGAGAATAACTAAATGCCACATGATTTATAATACCCCAAAATATGGCCATACCCAGGCAGAGGCTTATCTAGGGTATGGCACCTATGGCTCATTTGAAAGGGGCACCAGTGAGCGGCTTTTAAACGCTGCCTTTTTTTTATGCGGAGGAGAGAGAGGGGCGCCTAGCAACCGCTCGGCGCCCCTCATTCTCCTCCACGGGGCTTCTACCTCCATCCCGGTGCCGGCATTTCATGCTGAGCACCGGAATATGATGTCATATTTCAGCGCTCAGTGGGCACCGCAGCAGAGCAGACCTAAAGGTGAGAGGCAGGGAGAGGGTTTAGAAAGTGATAAGGGAGGGAGAGGGGGTAGAAAGTGATAAGGGAGGAAGAAGTAAAGAGTGTGAATTAATGTGTGGTTGCATTGAGTGAATGAGGGAGAGCATGAGTTAATATGTGGATGAATTGTCTGAATGAGAGAGAGCATGAGTTCATTTGTGGATATATTGTCTAAATGAGGGAGAGCATGTGTTGTCTGAATGAGTATATGAGTTAATATGTGGATGTATTGTCTGAGGAGAGCAACATGAAAGCAATATGTGATGTATTATTCCAAATGAGGGAGAGCATGAGTACGTGGGTGAATTGTCTGAATGAGGGAGAGCATGAGTTAACAGGGATGTATTGTCTGAAATGAGGAGAGTATGAGTTAATGTGGATGAGTTGTCTGACGAGGAGAGCATGAGTTAATGTGATGAATTGTCTGAATGAGGGTATAATACACGTGGGTGAATTGTCTTGAATGATGGAGTACGAGTTAATATGTGATGCATTGTCTGAGGGAGAGCATGAGTGCTAATGTGGATGAGTTGTTCGAATGAGGAGCATGAGCAATGTACGAGTTGTCTGAATGAGGGAGAGCATGAGTTGTCTGAATGAGGCCGAGAGCATGAGCTGTCTGAATGAGGAGAGCATGAGTTAATATGTACGAATTGGTTCACATATACGAGTTAATAGGATGTATTGTCTGAGGTAGAGCATGAGTTAATATGTGGATGTATTGTCTGAATGAGGGAGAGCATGAGTTAATGTGTGGATGCATTGTCTGAATGAGGGGGAGCATGAATTAATGTGTGGGTGAATTGTCTGAATGATGGAGAGCATGAGTTAATATGTGGATAAATTGAATGAAAGTGTGAATTAGTGAGTGACTGTAAAAGTGTTTGTGTATCATAGATCTATAATTGTGGAAGGGCAAATATGGCACTAGCAGGATGTTTGAGCCTTGAGGACCAAGATGGCACAGGCAAGGTTTATATGGGACAAAGACTGTTTTGGGGAAAAGTTGACTTGTGCTGGGTTATTTGGGGACAAATATGGCAAATCTTATGTGGTGCTGGTCAGGTTCTATGTGGGCAATGTGGACACCAGGGCTGGCTTTGGGGTGTGCAACCTGTGATCTATGCCTGTAATGTAGGAGTTTTTAAATATACCTTTAATGCCGTGTTTTTATGTGAATTCCAATTGATCTATACCGACAAAGCTGGGTTTTTGTGTTATTCTGTAGATCCATATCTGCTATGCTATGTTTCCATACATTATTATGTCATATTCAGTTGATTAATACCTGCAATGCTGTTTCTATGTATTTATTTGATCTATACCTGCAACGCTACGTTTCATATATTATTATTGTATACCTGCAAATACAGGATTTGTATGTCTGATTCTGTTTATTTGATATATACCTTCAGTGCTGAGATCACAAGTAAATTTCAACTGATCTATACATGCAAAGCTGGGTTGATCTATACCTGCTATCGGCAGCAGGGTCTAATAAATGGGTTTTAGATATTTGGACAGGGGTGCCATTTCAGTGCTTGCCATAGGTGCTATTTTCAGTAGATACGCCTCTGTACCCAGGGACTCATGGAGAATATCCAGATGAAGACCTGCTTCCCCAGGGAAGCAACATATGGCCATGCCCATTCCCCACCTACTCCCGACCTGCTAAAGGTTATCTGGAGCTAGCCTTTTCCCTACACCTGGCTAGCCTCAGTGAGGTATTCTAGCCTATGCTGAATAGGCATGCCTTTAAGACATCATATCCTGGAGCTCTGTTGGAGAATGTAGTAGTACGGCTCTGGTTCCTGGTAGTTCCCAGGTATGAATATGGAATTTATAGGGTAAGCAGAGAAAAACTACACAATACTCTATAGTCTCAATAGAAGAAAAGCTCAAAGACATACTACCACAATAATAAGATTTCATTTACTGAATATAAAAAATAATGTGTATTTCAATATTTATGTGTTCACCAAGAGGGTATGAAAATGGCCTTTTGAGCTCTGCCTCAGCTGCCCAGAGACACAAAAGTGAGTTATGTATTGTGTATTGTACACAGTACAATACATATGCATGTCAATAAATTAAAATCTTTTAGTAAAATAACTAAATAAAATATGTAGGGACTATAAAACCAAATGAAATAGACACATAACATGCAGTATTTACTTTTTTGGATGTTAAAGTCCATTTAAGTCAACCATAATCATATAGTTAGAGACAGTAATATTGTGTAAAAAAATCACCTGTAATGGAGGATAAATATTTACATAACTGTTATGGAGCATGGTGATTAATGCCCATGTAATCTTCATCTGAATAACAATACTTGAAATATAACCCAATGATAAAACTCATGGCATCATCGGATATTTAATATTCTGAATGCTTTACCCAAGTTGACCCCATACTCTACACCCACAACACAAACATCTGCACCTCTTCTTTAATTTTTTATTCTTCTTATATCCTCACCTCTGTGTACTCGCCCAGTAATCCCAATAAAGACCTTCAGACGAACCTTAAACTTTATTTTAATAGCCCATCACTAGCCTAAATTTCCAAATGCTATCCCTCACATACTGAAGCATATTTATAAAGAGTATTTCCAGATCAAAGCGGAGCAGCCACCACAGAAACAAATCAAATGTTGTGGATACTTAGTTCACATTTTGTGCATATTGCATTTGGTTTCCTTACCTTACGAGTAAATTTTTCTCTTGCGTCTTTTTCTTCTTTGCTCTGTGATTTGTATGGAGAGGACATTTGCCTGAGGATTTCTTTTTTATTTGGAGGGATTGCTTCTTGGTCTTCGCTTACTAGTTTAAACTTTCTCCAGTCATTTATAACGCCCTTTGGTCCTGGAGTTCCCAAAGCAAAATTAATAAATAAAATAATGTAAAACAAATGAAGAATAATACATATACATAAAGTATATCAAAGTGGCCACTAATGGGTAATTTTGCAAATTATATAGAAGGGGACCCTTCACTAGTTGCCATCATCATGGAATAGAATTTTATACCATTTCTGACAGAAATGTAATTATTGGTGCTAAGTTGATATGAAACTTATTTTTTAATATAGAATATCCATTAAAAAATTGTCTTGAAGGAGAAAAATCAACTAAGATTATTTGGAAAGAGGACCAGAACACTAACAATATTAAGTCCATATTGGATTTTGAGAATAAAGATTTTATGATGTTTCTTTTGCCCTTAATAATGATGATGTAATTACATCTCCTCTAGAATTTTTTAGTTACCTGTGTTCATAGCAGATCCTTCAAAATCAGTTTCTTCTTCGACACTATGAGTGTCAATGTCTTCCATGGTTTCACCAGGGTCTGATGAGTAAAATATAAACTTTATAAAAAGAAAACGTTATTTTAATGGCAGTAAAGCACATTGTCCACTGGGCCATTTGAGAAAAAACACTCCTTTCTTATATTACTACTATTAAATACCAGTAACTCTTATAAGTAAATCTTTTGTAAAGACAATGGAAACAAAACAAGCTTGTGGCAAGCACCGTTACAGCAGATGCAGGCTCCTGCTGATAGACAAGAAGTCTTCAGTCCATAAAATCATTGTGCCATAGTACGTCCATAGGGATGACAATTGGTTAAGATTCAATCACTGGATTTTCACAGCTTCTGACAAAATGGTGCAGTAGGAATGTTGGGTTACCTGACCCCAATCCTATACACAGGCAAACTTTTTTTTTTGCACAAAATGATTGTTAAAGATAAATTGGTCAATCTACTCTGCATAAAACTTCAAATAAAAAGCATTCCAAGTAAAGTATTACATGCCTACTTTAATGCTGCTGACAGATGTTTTGACATTTCAATTTTTGGACAAGCTTGCTAAGTTTTTCTGGCAACAATTTAAAGGTAATAAATTCTCAGTTATCTATTTGTGAGAAATATATAAACATACATTTAATTTGTACTAGGTGGGCCAAGGAACCATTATGCTTTGTCAGATGATTCCATGTAATCTTCTGTCAGGACCTTGTAGGGCTTTATCCTGGCATCTTGGTTAAAAGCCAATTCATAATATATTAGGTATCTGGACAACATAGCTATATCTCTAATTAATGTTAAATATATGAGTGGTCGGGTGATATGCATCTGATATATATATAGCTAAGAGGTAAGAAGTTAATATAATTGGATTAAGATAAACAAGTCAGTCTGAGATGACGAACAGGACTGCTATGTTTGCCACAAATAACTGCAGTTGAAAAGAGGTTATTGGATTACTCGTTATATCCGATTTGAGAGAATTACTACATAGTCAGGAGACGTGAATCAAGTTCTGCCTTGTGAAACAGGAGTTCAACTTGTAAGGGGTTGAACATAAGTGGAAGTTGGGGTTTTGTAGTAGACTGTCCCAACCTAATGCATGTAAGGGACAATTAAAGGCGTATTTAATTTTACTAAACACATTCTATGCTTTTTAAGGTTATTTAAATTATATACTGTATTCCTTAACTAATACTACTAATTAGGGAATGATGATGAGTGGAATAGTAAGGCTCAAAGGCTGAAAACAATGTTTGAAATAATGTAGGGGGATTGGAGAATAAAGAAAATTCAATCTGAATTTTCTGAAAGTGCTGTGGGGAACTTTTCTGATTTAGTTTTCTACGGTGTTGAAAAATGTACAGAAAATGTATTTTAAAAAAATACTTTGAGCTCTTATACATGTATATAGGTATAATTTTTATGTAATGCTTTACTGTCTAGAACACCCTGTACATGGTTTTGGAGTTATATTTGAATCCTCATATAAAAACAGTCAAGGCTTTAAAATGGTTCATGTTACACTTCACAGAAAGGTTCAGTAATAAAATTAACTGTGCTAAAACTATGTGGACCACCCATTTTATCAATCCAATGTGACCTGAATGTCATTAAAGCCAACTTCAGTGTGCTTACTTGTGACCCAAGAAGTTCCCAGACCTGCTATCCTGCCAAGGACGAAGGAAAAACGGGGCATCTTAAATATTAATTTGACTTTCAGGAAAATTATTTAACACCATATTTACAAAACAAGAACACATAAATTAATTGGCTTTTTAACCAGAAAAAGTATTTTAATTAGAGTGTAGCAAGTGGGCAATTCTGGACAAGCAGGTCATCTTTCCCTGCCTATAATTGTCCATATATCAGTACAGCAGATTCTGGAGATCACTACCAAATTCAGGTCTGTTTGAAGATCAATGCTCATATATAAGTTTTTGTCAGTGGATATTCCAGTCCCTTTGTGATTTATAAAGAGGAAATTGAGAACTATTTTTAGTTATTATTTTAGTAATTAGTTTTTCAGGTGTTCAAAAATGTCAAAGATGAGAAATCAGGAACAAAGAATTCCATTATACTGTAGTTATAAACCATTACCACTTTTAAAAGGGACACATTAGCCATTATAAGCACTTTAAGGCATATGAGTGTCACCTTACATTTAGCCTTTTATTTATCCTATCGCGTTCATTCAATGTTTTTATTAGAACCTTTAATTTCTTGTCTCCTACTCAGCATACCTACGATTTTCTCTGGTTTTGATCAGGAGTCTCCGTGTGAAGTGATGCTTCCTTGAGTCTCTTGGGTCACTCCTCTCTTTCTCTCAATGCATTTAATGCTATCTGGGGCTAGCCATACCTTTGCATATAATTATCCTTATAACCCCTCGCATGGCTAGCTCTGTTCCCTCAAAAGGATAGATGAGTTGTTGTCTGTGTGTGAAGTGTGTTAGTAATCTATGATGCACAAAAAGTTTGTCTTAATGACAAAACTAAAAGCCAAATGAAACACAAGTATGATCCGCCAACAAAAAAACATTTTTATATATTTGCTGGCATTGGATAAAAACATTTATTCCAAAAATACTCTGTTACCCTATATTTAATATTAAACAAAAATAAGCATCTAATTTTTTACACATTTGGTGAAGCTTGTTTTATTAAGAAATTGATAGAACATTACATAAAGGAGTATTGCTTTTCTGGCCCCAATGCATCTCCTGCGATGCAGATAGTTTTGATGAAACCCTGTATACATTAGTATGAAAACAATCCCCCACCGCCACCAAAAGTAAAAGTGAAATCTATCATATGCATTAAACAGTGGCATCTCCAGTTTTCAAACTTGGGGGAGGGTACATGGGGGGGACAGGGACCAAAATAGGGGGGGGGCAATTATAAAACGCTACATATACAATATATATATATGTACTTATCTCTTTGATTGAAATATGATTTAAAAAGAACAGCTGAACTGGCAGTTATTTTTCATTCTTTAATATTAGGCCCTGCTGCCAATATATATAAATATTAGCCCCTGCTGCCAATATATTAATATTGGCCCCTGCTGCCAATATATATTAATATTAGCCCCTGTTGCCAATATATATATATGTTAGCCCCTGCTGCCAATATATATATAAATATTATACCCTGCTGCCAATATATTTTATCTTGAAAAAATTGTACCATACCTAAGCACTTCCTTGGGCACCGCTCCACACTCCCTAGAATGCAATCACTCCCTCCACTACCACACAAAAAAAATTGCCACACTGACTGCAGATCAGGGGAAGACTGTGAGCATCAGTGCAGTCTTCCCTCCTTCTGACTGCACCGTGACATTGAGAGGTCCTCTCCCCCGTAATCTTCCCCAGAGTCCCTTGGTCCCTCATTCACTAAACCACACCCCTCTTTTACTTACACCCTGTAGTTCAGGTATAGATCAAATAAACAACACATGGAAACAGCACGTGCAACTGAATAAGACATAAAAACCCTGTATTTTCAGGTATACATAAATAATAAATAATGTATGGAAACATAGCATTGCAGGGGAGGGGATCATGCTCTGCTTCAGTATGTCACAGTACATGTTGGCATTCATGGTTCCTTCAATGAACTATAGCTCCCCAGTGCCGGCAGCACTCATGCAGGCCTAGGCCATGACACTCCCACCACAATGCTTGACTGAAGGCAAGACACACTTGTCTTTGTACTCCTCGCCTGGTTGCCGCCACACACGCTTGACACCATCTGAACCAAATAAATTTATGCGGTCTCATCGGACCACAGGACATGGTTCCAGTAATCCAAGTCCTTAGTCTACATCATCTTTAGAAGAGGCTTCCTTCTGGTCAGCCATGCAGACCAATTTGATGCAGTTTGCGACGTATGATCTGAGCACTGACAGGCTGACCCCCCCACCCCTTCAACTTCTGCAGCAATGCTGGCAGCACTCATACGTCTATTTCCCAAAGGCAACCTCTGGATATGACGCTGAGCAGGTGCACTCAACTTCTTTGATCGACCATGGCGAGGCCTGTTGTGAGTGGAACCTGTCCTGTGAAACCTCTGTATGGTCTTGCCCACCATGCTGCAGCTCAGCTTCAGGATCTTGGCAATCTTCTTATAGCCTAGGCCATCTTTATGTAGAACAACAATTCTTTTTTTTTAGATCCTCAGAGAGTTCTTTGCCATGAGGTGCCATGTTGAACTTCCAGTGACCAGTATGAGATAGTGTGAGAGCGATAACACCACATTTACACCTGAGACCTTGTAATACTAACAACTCACATGACGCCGGGGAGGGGAAATGGCTAATTGGGCCCAATTTGATGCCAAGGGCTGTGTGCTGAGTTATTTTGAGGGGATAGCAAATTTACACTATTATACAGGCTGTACACTCACTACTTTATATTGTAGCAGAGTGTCATTTCTTCAGTGTCACATAAAAAGATTTACAAAAATGTGAGGGGTGTACTCACTTTTGTGAGATACTGTACATATTCATTCTAATACACTAAAATGTACACATACAGACTCATGCTAACAAACATAGACTTAGACATACACACTCATACTAACACACATACATATTCCTGCTAACACAGACACTCATAATAACACACACTTTCACATAGAGTCATGCACGGACTCCATCTAACACACATATACAAACTCATGCTAACAAATGGAAATTCACCGTTACATGCATGTATGCATACATACTCACTCCCTCGCTAATTCCCGTATTAAGTCTCTCTTTTTCAATTGATACCACCACGACCATGATTGTTATGCCACTGCCTACTACCTATCTTACAACACAATGTAGCAACTGGTCCCCCCTGTTTTCAGAATTCCACAATCTACTCAACAGTTCTTAAATTCTTATAAATAAGATATAATAGAAATAATTATATTAATAACTTTTGGAACATTGCAAAATAATTTATACAGGCCATCATATCATTTTAATCTTACTAATAATTGCTTATTATAAGATAAACAAAAAAATATTAATATTTGCAAGACAAAGCACTATATATTACTTTATCCATTCAGTCATAATATTATGAGGGTTAATTGAATTGATGGAGATAAAATCTTCTATTGAGAATTAGGAATACACCGAGAGTTGGTGTGTACACAACAGTTTTCTAAACTGAAACGTTGAGCTGTCAAACACTTAATATATGGTCCCCTGAACTCACTATTCATTGGTGCTACAGATTTTAGTGATAACATGAGAGAAATATATTCTTCCAAAAGCCTTTTGACAGTTTTTTTCTAAGAAATGAAATATCCACCTTTAACATCTAATAATAGTTACTTGTAGTTAAAAAAGAGCAAAATATTTTATCACCTATTGCAAAGTACTGTCTAGAAGAAACTTGACTGTTAAGGTAAGAACTGTTCTCTTATTTTAATGTGTTACATGCATGCCATGCACTATGCAGTCATTTATACTAATCACATTTTCTCCCAATTCTTTGCTTTCTTGTGATCTGGATATTCTAAAGCTTTGGAATTAGTTTTATATCTACATTCTGTTCTTTTGACACTTCTACATGAAATTCACAGTTTTTGCTCTTTATGATGATTGTATTCCTATAAAAGCTTGTACTACAGAATAATTCAACCATTTATGGAGTTTTCGCTTCATGGCTCACTTTACATAAATAAAAGCTGCAGCCATAAAGCTTCTTTTATTATTCAATCCTTATTCACCTACAGATCAGTTGAAAATCACCTACAAATTTCTGATTTGAATAAGTACTATGAAGAAATTCAGCTCATAATGTCAGAAATGGAAGGATATCCCATTATTTATTTTTGCACACTACTCCAATTGAAAAGTAGAATGCAAGTCACAGAATATTGATTATTATCTTATTATGGATGAACTAACACTAAATCCTAGATCAAGACAGATTCCAGAACTGTATTATTAAAACAAAATCCTAACCTAATCTGTATGTGAAATATATATATATATATATATATATATATATATATATATATATTAATATATATACATTATATAATGTATCCTTATGTCACAGAAACAAAACAGCCAATGTCAGCTTTATACGGTGTTGGGCTAACATAAATATGTACAACACTAATCCATCCATACAGTAACTGTAATATGTTATAAATTTCATTTTCTGTTTGTACTGAACCTTGAATATATATCCACCTAAAATGAATGAATAATTTTTATAACATAGGGAAAAAAGCTATATCATATACATATCATATATATCATAAACAGTATCTTATAAAAAAAAGTTTAAAATTTCTTTACCTTTTTGTGGTGTTCAACAGACGTACACAATGATGACCAATGTCCTTGAGGGTATTGGGCAAAGGAAGATTAACCAGTTACAGAACTGCACTCGAGGGCAAGTGGACAGATTGAGGAAGGGGTTTAGCTCTCTGGATAATGATGACACTTGCAGAAATAGCTCAGTGTATGTAATAGGATTACCATCAGGGATTGAGAAGTGTTGTTCATTAGCACTGACCAATGTAGTGGTAGAAAAAAGAAACTCAGTAGGTTTGCAACGCAATAATACAACATAAGTAAAAAGATAAATGAGACCTAAAAATCTCAAATTTGTTCTGGGTAAAACTACATATTTTAATTATATTTTTCAAAATTAGAAAAGGCCCAGTGGGCCCTGGTCGACATCATCAAGTGTTTGTAGCCGCAAGGTTATCGCCAGTCCAGAATTGTGTACTAGCCACCTATTGTTGCCATGGCAATCTTGACATCCTGACTTATGTTTTATCAGTCCGGGACGGTTTCCAATTAACTGCATGCACAAGGGAAATTAAGTGGCAGGCAGTTTATGCTTCCCACATAAAGTGCACTGTAATGGGGTAGAAGTATTGTTTGGTTAGCAGGTATCTTAATAGTAAAGATCATGTTTTGCTGTCCATGAAAAGATGAAAACAATTAAGAGTTTTCTTTCCTGTTGCTATGATGCATGTAGACACTTAAAGAAGAATTCTATTTATAGAATCTCAAATAGCATTAATAAGTAATCCTTTAAAGTCATGAACTTAGGAACAGAATATAGAATGAGGTGATCTCAAATTCAAAAGCTTACATATGACATAGCTGCAGATCCGCTCATGCTCCCGAATCTGATCCCTAGCACAAAATTGCTTTTAAGGATATTGCATTTTGCTTGGACTTTTACAAAGTGGCTGCAAAGTAGCTATTATACTACAATCCTAATTGAAAATATTATGTCATTTGTTTACAAATTGTATCTCTGCTTGATGAGGAAGGAAGAGAAGGACATATTACTACCCAGTGATCAAAAAGGGAAATGGTACAAGACTTAAAAAAATAAAAAAATAGAAAGGGACTTGTCTGAATAAGGGAAAGTGGATGTAAGTGCAGGGTGTAGTATACAACTGTATGAAATAGAATGTACATCCTCTTTGAATTGCATGGTTTTACATATCAGGACATAATAAGGCAAATAATGGCATTTGGTTATGTTTAAGGTCTTGTCACATAATTTCAATTGAGTTGTGGTCTGGACTAATGCAACACCATTATTCTTTTCTTTTCAGCCATTTTGTTGTAGATTTGCTGGAGTGCTTTGGATCATCGTCCTGTTGCATGACACAATTTCGGCCAAGCTTTAGCTGTCAGACAGATGGCTTTACATTTGATTCTAGAATACTTTGACATACAGATAAGTTCATGGTCCACTAAATGAATGCAAGGTTCCCAGGTCTTGTGGCTGCAAAACAACACCAAATCATCACCCCTCCAGTACCGTGCTTGACAGTTATGTGTTTTTTTTTGCTGATGTGGTGTGTGCGGTTTTCGAAAAATGTAGCGCTGTGTATTATGGCAAACATCTCCACTTTCGTCTCGTCTGTCCAAAGAACATTGTTCCAGAAGTCTTGTGGATTGTGTAGATGCAACTTTGCAAAACCAAGTCCTGCTGCCATGGCAGGAGGCTTTCTCCTGGCAACCCTTCCAAACAAGCCATACTTGTTCATTCTTTTTCTAATTGTACTGTCATGATCTTTAACAGTTAACATGCTAACTGAGGTCTGTAAATTCTCAGATGTAACTATTGGGGGTTTTGGAATGTCTCTGAGCATTGCACGGTCTGATCTTGGGGTGAATTTTCTGGGACGTCCACTCATATTTTCCACTTTTGAATAATCTTTCTCACTGTACAATGATGGACTTTGGAAATGGCCTTATAACCCTTCCCAGAATGATGGGCAGCAACAATTGGTTATCTAAGATCATTGCTTTTGTCTTTCCTTCTTGGCATTGGTTTAACACATCCCTTAATGCTCCAGACCAGCAAACTGTTAAAATTTTAGATTTTGTTGAAGTGGTCGCACTGGCTGATTAATTAATTGATGACATTTGATTAGCAGCACCTTTCTGCTACTTAGCATCTTAATTCCTATGGAAGCAGTAAGGATGTACTTAGTTTTCCACACATGGCTTCTCCATTTTGACTTTTTTGTTGAATAAATCATGACACAGTGTAATAAAATGTATCATGTGTTCATTTGAGGTTGTATTTAGCTAATTTTTAGACCTGCTAAGAAACAGATTATTTTGTGTCACTCACCTATATCCCAGAACCTGTTCTGCAAAATAAGGTATCAAATTCTGTTGCCAAATTCAGTACACCTAGGAGGTAGTCGTAGAAGCCAGGTCTGAACACGGAGAAGGTTGTCGTACTAACTGTGTTCAAACCACTTGGAAGGAATTCACAGCAAGCCAGAGTCGGTACACGGGTAACCAAAAATAGAAGAGCTCAGCAGGAACATCCAAAATCACAGGAACCCTACTATGGTATCTGAGAACAGGCCGTCCAGAATTTTAAAACCGGCGCCACTACAAGCCACGCCCCCATAGCAGGACTCAGACTCGCCCTCTTGTCTCCCAGTCAAGCAAGCAGGAGTGGTAACAGCGAGAAGCAGATTCCCTGGCGGACAGAAAAGTTGGGACATTATATCCTGATATGAAAAACCATAGAATTCAAAGAGGTTGTACTTTCTTTTTTACAAGTTTTTGTCTACGGACAAGGTTGCAATATTTGGTCATTTTGAGGACACACATGTGCAAACAGTGCAGTGATCAAGTTTGTGAGTGTGTGTAGGCATGGCCGCTGTCAGAAGAAGTAGAAATGCACTCATGATCACAGTAGTGGAACCCAGGCGCAGGAATAATCACACTTGCTTAAATTGATCAGGGCTGGCCTTAGGTGTTCAGGTGCCCTGTGCGAACTACTTCTCTGGTGTTCCCCCTCAACAAAAAAAAGGAAAAAAATCTTGCAACAAACAGCGAGTATTTATGTGCAAGTGCAATAATATATAACTGGAAACACTGGTAACAATAATGTTCGTTAAATACATTACATTTAGGAAAAAACAGCTTTGTACATTTCACTCATTCAGACAATTTAACCACACATTAATTCATACTCACATTCATTTACGCAATTCATCCACATATTAATTCATTCCTTATCTCACTCATTCACAAAATCCATAAATACATTTATTATCTCACACAATTCATCCACTCACTAATTCATTAATTCTCTCCAGGGGCATAACTAGAAGCCTCAGGGCCCTGGTGCAAGAATCTGTTAAGGGCCCCCCAAAAAAATGTTTTACACAAGAATCTACCCCCTCTAACCCCCTTCTCACACTATCTACCACTTTCCCCCTTCTCACACTATCTAGCCCCTCTAACCCCCTCAGGGCCGGCCCTACAATGGAGCCGACTGGGGCAATTGCCCCAGGCGGCACTTTAGAAGGGGTGGCACTTTGCAGCCCCGAGCTTTTTTTTTGTTTTTTTGAAGCAGAGGAGAGAGAGAGGGGCGTCGCGTGGTTTCTCTTACCCGCTTGGCGCCCTCTCTCTCTCTCCTCTGCGGCGAGTCTCCCTGTTCGGTCTCGGTGCCGGCTTGTAATGCTGAGCGCCGGAAGTGGCGTCAATTTCCGGCGCTCAGCATTACAAGCCGGCACCGTGGCAGAGCAGGGAGACTCGCCGCAGACTCTTTAAAGGTAAGTACGGGGAGGGGGGAAATGGCTCGGCGAAGTTTTAAAATGCCGCCCCCCCATCGGCGGCAGCAGGGGGCGGCATTTTAAACTTCGCCCCAGGCGATGTTAAGTCTTCGGCCGGCCCTGAACTCCCTTCTCACACTATCTACCCTCTCCTACCCCCCTATTCTCACTATCTACCCTCTCCCTACCCCCCCTATTCTCACTATCTACCCTCTCCACACCCCCCTTCTCACTACCTACCCCCCTTTGTACATCACTTACCATGCAGCCCTGTGGTGGGCGCGAGGCCTCTGTCTTGCTGGTCTGCCTGCCGCGGTGCGCGCGGCTTCACTTCTGAGCGCCGGCATATGACGTCACCCGAGACAGACGCCTCACACTCCCACCACTCCAGTCGAGGCAGCACTGAGGCAGGCAGCGACAGGGAGCAGAGGAGACAGATGGGCGCCGATCGATTGCTGAAAACAACCGCTCGGCACCCCTTGGGCCCCCCTGACTGGCAGAACTCCAGGGCCCGGTCGCAACCCCGGTAGTTCCACCACTGATTTTCTCACTCATTCACACAATTCATCCACACACCAATTCATTCATTCTCTCCCTACTTCACACAATTTGTCCAACCATTAATTCATTCATTCTCTTACCCATTCACATAATTCATCCACACATTACTTCATTCATTATCTTACTCATTCTCACTCTTTATTTATTTCAATATTCTTACTACCCTCCTGCTTTCTGAGTATCTCTTCCCCTTCTCTCTATCTACTCCCTCTCCCCCTTCTCACTATCTACTCCCTCTATCTACCCCCTCTCCCCCCTTTCTCATGATCTATTACCCCTTCTTGCTATCTACCCCTTCTCCTCTCTTGCGCACTATCTACCCCATCATAGTTGTATTTGGCTATTCTGGCCCTGTATTCAGTGTGAATGATGATCTCCCTCCATAGTCTTTGTCCCAAGGACTGTGCAATGGGAAGTAATGTTATATCTATACTGTCACAATAAGGAATAAGGAGAAGTACTCCGCTAAAGCAAAAAATCAACTAATTATATTAAGTGCAACACTCACAAGTTGACTCCAATAAGACAGCAAAATAAGCAAACATTAATATAAATAGAGGTGCAAAAATGGTAAAAGTATATAAAATTTTATGTAATCAAAATCATATATCATATTGGCACAAAAAATATACTTACAAAAATAAAGCACAATTCAAAAACAAGACAAACACAAAACAAAAAAAGCAAACAAATGCAAAGAGACAAGAGAGCTGTTCCATGGGGATCCACACAATGTAGTGGCTGAACGCCTTACTCTCATTGTTATATTAACAATCAGGAATATATACCAGAGGGACTGGGACAGGTCCATGGAGCATAACAGGAGAAGGCAGAGGAGGTGCAGCAGCAACATGCCTGCAGTGTGCAGGAGAGTGGTGCGAAAAGGGTAACATTGCAGTGGAAAGGCAGTTGCTGTCCACTACCACAAGATGGTGCCACTTGTTTTGCTTTAAATGTTTAACCTAATAATCATTGTCAAATAATTATAAAAAGTGACCTGGCAGCTGACCTTAACTGTTCTTAACTTGACCCTTGCACTGTCCATACCTGAAATAATAATAGCAGGATTGGATTTAGAAAAGGCAGAGACATTTATTTAGGAAATGTCATATCATAACTTTATTCAAATATTATGTACAATGATTTATTTAAGACACTTGAATAAACCACTGTATAAAATGTTATCCAAGATTTTGTACGTCTGTGCACAACCAACCAACCGAGAGTTCCCATTTTAAACAAAGATAGTGGTAACGCTACCCCTTCCGCCAGAGACTTCAAACTCCTTCAGGGAACACCTCCACCATCTCTAAAGAAAACATACCCTGTAGGGAAAAACAGAAAGAGAAGGAAAGGAGGCAAGGCCCATGTGGAAACTCAAAATGAAAAGGGGAGGGAAGGTGGGGAACTGCTCCCGTGTTAATTAATACCCCATGCTACACGTGGATGGGGTTATAGCCCAGCTCCCTTCCACCCTTAGTGCTTTACATTTGGGGCATTTGACCATTGCTGCAGACCCCTCCCTTTAAGCATCTGCTCCCAGACGGGATTAGTGCCGGACTGGCCAACCAAGAGATTTCTCAGTGACCCAGCTTGCCTGCTGACCTATTGCTATGGTACTAGCATGCTGTCCAAGCAACCTCTCTTTTACCACCCAAGGTAAGCAGGAATGCAGTGGGATAAAAATGGCACAGGCAGGCTTTGAGGGGGGCAAAAATGACTATTTGGGGCAAAAATAGAGCAGGCAGAATTGGGGCACAGACAAGCTGTTTGTGAGTCAAAGTGACACGCAACTTTTTGGGGCAAAGGTGGCACTGTGGGACAAGTGACTTGTAAAGTCAGGGGTCTGTTCCCTAGATTCTTATTAAGGCCTTTTAACAGTTTTGGTTTCTGCGCTTTTAATAAAAATATGATATTCTTTTATCATTAAGGAACAATTTAATGTCATTATAAAAATAATTATTTATAGCTATTTGGATGGTAAATAGTGTGACTCAGACAGGTATGTAAAATGGGTGTGGTGTGTGGGCACAAGAGCTCAACCACGTCTAAGCCCAGCCTACTGTAAAGAGCCCGCAAAAGCTGATGGATTCAACCAGGCCTTTTGCCATATAATAGCTGTGCCAATTCCCAATCACTGAAAGAAAGCAGTTTAGCAAAACACAACTTACTATACCTGTCCCCCAACATTTCTTTCAGCATAATTACAAAGAGAATCAGGTATTACTATATGGATTCCAAATGTACCATTTACAACAGTGCACTAGTTTATCCTTTGCTATACAGTTTTTACATGCACAAAAAAAATATTTTTTTTCATGTTGGCAACCTTTGTATTACCACTTCTTCTAGTCAAATAATTTGCTATCTAAATACATTTATATATCATATATAATAAATCTGTTATGGTTTTTGCACCAAACCAAAATTTCCAGTGTTGACTATGTGATTTCAAGCAACCTATCACATGTAAATTACAAAAAAAAACCTTAACCTTGCAATGCCCTCAGCAATTGGGAATCCAAAGTTTCCTGTTACACAATTTAAATGTGAACCACACGCACATGAATTAACTTTTTTGGAAATTTTCCACAAAAGCAAACTGTGCTAGGTTGAGATCATCTACAATACCCAGCAACATGTTTCAAACAGCTATGGGCATGCATCATTGCAGGTAGTTGGACATGGCTATTTTGTAATAAAGTAATAAACACACACACACACACATATATATATATATATACATATATATACCGGTATATATATAAAATCACCCTTGAATATATGTATGACAAGTTCTACTATAATTTAAAGGGGCAGTCTAGTGTCCTATACATCCCCAGTCAAAACGGTGTAGGCAATGTATATAGATTACTAGTATTTTTAGGTCCAGACACTGCCATGGATCCTAATGCAAACTTTCCCACTTTTGTACAGTGGGGTGCCTGAGAGGCAGGGTGCATTTGCTTAAAACTCTTCACTTAGGACTGGTCTGATCCGGATGGGGCCACTCATAGAGGGGCCACAAAAAGAAAGCTACAGATGTGAGGAAAATGAGTAAGGGAGTGAGTGAGTAAGTATATTTATGCATGTTAGAATGAGAGTGTATGTTTAAGTGTGCGAGGTAGTGTGTATATTATTACTATTACTATATTTTTTTTATATAGCGCCAACAATTTACACAGGGCTTATCAGCATGAGTGTAAGTGGGTGTTAGCATGAGTGTGTATGTGTGTTAGCCTCAGTGTGTTAAAGCGGGTGTTTAAGTGTGTGTTCAGGGCACAAAGGGGAGGGTGTATTTAATACTCCATATAAAACTAAGATTAAAAAAAAATCCATGTTTCAGTTTGTTTACGTCAGATAACATTTGTATTTACCTCCTAGCATTCATTGCATCTTGACCAATTTATGAACCATACCATATTAATTTCTGAGTGATATCCAACTTTATTTGAGCCTCTTTACTCCACAGATTCACTGTAGTATTATTAGTTTCCTGCAGGGCTTAGTTTGCATCACACAGGAAAGTGAATTTCTTCACATCTGTAGCTGGTTAAAGAAAATATTTTTTTAACATTACGCTACCGGTCAGGAACGTGTTCAGCGTGCTTTGGTTTAAAAGGTGATGTAAAATGTGAGCAGGAAATACGATCTAACGATTCTATCTTTTAAGGGAAAATCCTTTTTGTAGGATTTCTCATAATTGCGAGTGAAATTTGCATGAAAACATCAACATATATGCATCACAAAAATAAAATTATAGACATATAATTTGTTTAGTCAGACCACACGGTTTCCTGTCACGAAGTGCTCTACAGAAGGAATTAATCATGTGCCATTCAATCATTTCCCACAATAGAAAACAAAAAAAAACTAATCTGATCTTTAATTTATGAAACATTGCTCAAGAATAACGGAAGCGAGCCAGATTTTTAATTATCATTGAATGTGTGTAATTAATTATTTTAAGCAATAGTTGACATGTACTGAACAAGATGAATGGAGTAAGATAATAAGCCATGCTACTTAAACAGCATTCGGGAAATACAATTGCAAAACATTCTCCATCGCTTAAAAAAAGGTGAGGCTACCATCCTAAAATATAAATACTGGCACGTGAGAAAAATCAGCCATACGCGAATAACATTTTGAATGTCCGCACAAATTCTTGGTTCATCTATCTGCCACACAAGACAATATCTAATTTGATTTTCAGGAATATGTAAATTACTTTTAATAATAAACATTTTTATTGACACCCAAACTGATACCCTCTGGGATTTTATAACCGTTTATCAATAGAAAAAAAAGTTTCCCCGATTTATTTGAGCTCTGTGACCACTTCACCATTATCAGGTTACCTTGTGTTTTTGAGGATGCTACGAAATAAAATTTATTGTCAGTGATCTATTTCACTTCTATTTAGGGGTGTTGTGGAAGCTTTAGTGTGTAACGCAAATAAATCTAACAAATACTTTTTGTCTGTCCTGTGAATGTTTACTTACATACAATTTGCACATTTAACAGTACTAGGAAATTAGGAATGTTTCTAATGCTGAATTTAGTTACAAAAGTGTTAAATTCAGATGAGTAGACGAAACAGCGCATTTAATGATGGCTCACCCTGCTCCCACCCACAGTGCCTTGGCACATCAGAGAAAACCCAGATGTTTTCTGCTTGAACTTCATTGTAGGCATGCCTGAAAACTCTGGCTCCTTTGTCCATTACACCATAAACAAATCATACTCCGTTTATTATTATTATTTATTGTTTTATATAGCGCCATCAAATTCCGTAGCGCTGTACAATGGGTGGACAGGACAAAACAAGTAGTATGTAACATAACAATTGGACTTACAGAGACAACAGGTGAGGAGGGCCCTGCTCACTGAAATCACTAAGGAGTATAATGGTAGGGGAGGGAACAGGGCCGACCGAAGACTAAACGCCGCCTGGGGTGAAGTTTAAAATGCCGCCCCCCCCGGTACCCCCCCCGGTACTTACCTTTAAAGAGTCCTGCGGCGAGTCTCCCTGCTCTGCCACGGTGCCGGCTTGTAATGCTGAGCGCCGGAAATTGACGCCACTCAGCATTACAAGCCGGCACCAAGACCGAACATGGAGACTCGCTGCAGAGGAGAGAGAGAGGGGCGCCGAGC
>VKOC01000004.1:28794333-28807832 GCA_009364415.1 Spea multiplicata
ATATATAAAACCTTTTTTCATTTTTTACCATTCGTGCCTTTGTATACTAAGTAATGCTTCATTCATCTGCTGATTGAAAAATCTACACCCAAATAGTGTTTCAAAATATCTACATGATTTCATCTCATATACCATGTCACACCAACTAACAGTCAACTGACTATATGCCGTTGCACGTTTAACACACTTTTTCCTGTCTTTTAAGACATGTTTTTAACTGAAGAATGAACTGCACTGGTACCTCAACAAATGCAGCCATGGAAACTAACTAAAATGAAAATGTATAAATTAATAATCACGAAAGAAAAAAATAAAGTTTAATATAGCACTAGATACGTAATTATGAATGAAAAAAAGTTACATTATTTCAAATGTTGTATCATGTACACTCCTGATTACCTAAGTGTGTTACCCCGTACTTTAAGACTATGATTGCTTGTCTTAGCATTTCTCTTCCTTGTTGTTCCTCCTTTCATCTTGTTAAACCTTTTCTAATAAAACATTTATGGAAAATACAAATATACGGCAATACATAGGCTGTTTCCAAACATCAGTGAGGGTGGGGAAGATATGCATACATGACAGCATATTTAGAGATAACCAGCGAGCAGTGATAGTTACATAGTCTGCTCTCTGGCTGCTCATCCACCTATTAAATTGTTAAAATAAACTTTTGCCCAAAGTATTTTTTTAGCTAATCGCCCTCTACGTCAACCGCTTGATTATAGAATTAGAGGATGGTAATATACACCATCTGCAGCTGTACCTCTGGCCAAACCATGGGGTAGGATAGGGTTGGCTAGTTGAGTAACTGCCCCGTAGGCTGCTCTGATTTGAGCCACTACTAGGTGTTTTTTCTGTTTTAATCTCAGCCCTCTCCTGCTTTGTGTGCCTTACAATATATGAACATTATTGGAGGCATGCTTAAATTATGTATGAGCCAAGATGATTCTGTACTATTTCTTCTTGCTTTATGAGTTCCTATACATTTGCTTGTAATTCTGCTAAAACAATGCCAAAGATGACTTTTGTGTTGCACATGGTTCTTCTCCAACTATTTCTGGGGACACACTAGAGTAGGGTAGGCAGAGCTTAAGTTTCCTGTGCTTGTCATTTTCTTACAAAAAGAGCACATACCATATTTACTAGCTTGTGTGTCCACAGTGATATACTTTCATATTAGTAATTTTGTGCCCATTTGGTTAGTTGTTGGGTCCAAGCCCAAGAAACGTGTTAGATGTGTTTAAAGAAGTAGACACTCTAAGTGTTTTAACTGATGAAGGCAGTAAAAGCGATTATGATGATGGTGGTGGACACTACAGCAACAAGTGCTTTTTATAGTCTCTTTAGATTTCTGTCTCACAACATGCTGAATGATTTTTATAAGCCCTACTTTCTTAGGCTGAAGTGTATTATGGTGAGGTGTTGTGAGATTTTTTTACTTGAGCTTTCACTTGGATGAATCTCTCTGGAGGGTTGCTTTTGTTTGTAAGAATACATGTGATGTCCCAGATTTCTTCATGTCCATTAATTCACCGTTTATCATTGCTCATATTCTCAGACCTGTGTGATATGGATGTCACTAACATGATAATGATGACATGCAGTACAACAATGGGGCTTTGATGACATGCTGCATTTTGCTAGTGCTTCTGCTAGTCATGGTGGTTTGATGTGGCCAATTTGGGGACCCAACCATCATTACTATTTAATCATCTTTAGTTAACATGTTCATAGATTTAATTCATTAACTTGATGTGCTTCCAGGTACATCAAGTTAATGAATTAAATTGCTTAATTGCTTAATTGCATTCAGGAAAGCTTACACTTTAGTCTTCACTAAAACGTTGTGCATACTTTTCATGTGACAAACTGGTATTATGGAAGATGTCTACATACGAATCAAACTAATTGAAATATATGATTGTGTGTATTTTTGTAAATATTGTACGTGATATGTTATCCTTAAACTCTATTTCTGATAGCACTATGTAAGAACAAAATTGCCAACAGTAATGCCCGGCCATGCATTGCATTTTAAATAATGAATTAAAGAGGAATAGGCAGCATGAAACATTGTATAGCCAATTGGAAGCTGTCCAAGGAAAAGTTGATTTAAATAATATTCATAATACTGATTCCATATTCTATTAAATGGCTAGATGATGTTTCTGTTTGCTGTATTTCCATAATTCATTATTGCATATCTTCTGGGTGTATTATATGGGTTTGCAAAGTTCCAAGTAGCCTTGTTAGTAATCATAGGGAAGGAGGACAATTCTTCATTGCCTTTCACTGGAAACCCAATACATTTCACCAAAACCTCACCCACTCCTAAAGCAGATATAATGTATTTAATTGAAATAGAATACAGTCAATTACACAGCTATAATAAAGACTGGTTCATTAGGTTCCATTGGTTATTTTTTATTTGCCATATAGATTTTTCTTAATAATAGGTTGTGTTCTTTGTTCAATTATAGGTGACTCAAGCTGTGTTGGGAGATGTGGTGAAGGGTATTCTCGAGGGCGTGCCTGCCATTGTGATTATAACTGTATGTCTTATATGGAATGTTGTCCTGACTTCAAGACAGTTTGCACAACAGGTAACTTAAGATGTTTAAACACATCATTAAGATCACCCCAAGCTTCAAATAGAGGCAGGTGGAAACCATTACCTCCAAAACCAAAAATCCCCACAACCGAATCTACAGCCAAGTATATAAATATTTCCGTGGCAGTATGGATCTCTGTTCCAATGCACCAGGTCAGAGATATCCAAAGCAATTATTTTATTAATTGGCTGCAGTTATGCTTAATATATTAGCATCTCTTTTAATTTTACAATCTACTGTAATTTTTTTAGACCCTCTCGTTTAACCATTTAACCTCAAAAATATAGATATAGAACGGAATGGTTGTGTAAACAAAATTAATTGGAAAAAATATTTATATAGAAGTAAAAAAAAGCAAACTAGTATATACTATATGCATGGGTCACACAAAAAACTGCAACATAGCAAGATGTAAGAGTATAGAGTAGAAAAAAGCTCTCAATGTGTTTATTTATAATAGTAGCTTTGTTAGTGGAGATCTGACTGCAAGAGGTTTATAGGAATAAGAAACGTTTGCCATATAGACTCTTTAATACAGTTTCCAACATGTTCTTCAAATAACCTTTGCACTTATAAAGGGGCAATTACTATTTGAAGATTTTAGAAGACATTTAGTTATACTTAACTTTGTGGGGGATTTTACAACAATAGATAAGTGTTTGAAATAAGAAATACCCAGAAATATGCCTATGGCCACTTACGTAAATAATATCCATTAAGACTTGAGTACAAACCATACCCTGTCCGCCTGGTGCTGCAAGTTATATCTGATGCTGGATAAACCATGTTGACCACCATAAAACCGCAAGGTGCAGGTAAGTACAATATACTAAGAACTTCATGATCCAATGAGACTTTGTAGAAACATTTTTTTAATTATTATACTTGCTTATGGGCATTAAAGTAAATGGTGCACAAAGCAAAAAGAGTTTTTTTATTCAACCGGTCACCAGCAATGGTTTTGCAATAGTAGGACACAACAGAGCATTAGCAGAGTATAAAACAACTAAATGTTGTGTTAACATTTCAAAGAGTGTAAAAACCCACTGGCACTATCTACTTCAGCGAATAAAAAGGAAAGCTCCTGCCATTTTATGCACTTTCATGCATATGATAGCTGAGCGTACCCATTAAATTAATGTTTTTTCAACCCTTTGTGAATTTAGGGAGGAATTATCAGAATCGGCTACGATGCATTTCCTCTATTTCCCCATCCCCAGCTCCTTGGCTTGTAGGAGATCCTTTCGTTTTGTGTAAATATAAAGCCAAAAAAACAATATAGGGTGAGTAATAATAGAATACCGCATACCACCAAGCAGTCATTGTGGGCAAAGAAATATATTATAGTGATAGATAGTTAGAGATATAGATATTAATCAAAAAAAGAAATCTTCAATGAAAAAGCAAAGGCGATCTTCTATAATCTTCTGATGATGGTCAGAAAAAAAAAGGAAAAAACAAGCAAGATACGCAGCATAACCTACCACAATCTTTGTTTACATAATGGTAAATGGATATTCCCCCCCAAAAAACACTTACATAAAATAGAGCAACAAATTCTCATATAATAGGTACAAGCAAGGGTTAACAGGGTGACATTATAAAGGCATGGATCGCACTGTGTCTTGATTTTGTATTTTGTTTTTTGCTGACCTTTATCGGAAGATTATAGAAGATCTCCTTTGTTTTTTCACTGAAGATGTCTTGATATAAGCATCATACATTATTTCGCATACAATCACTGGTTGGCAGTATTGCACACCCTATATTGTTTTGTTGGCTTATAATTTTTTAACTATACAGCGCGTATTTTTCTTTTTTCTTTGATTGCGTTGCATAATAGTTTCTTCAGTTAATGAGCTTATAATTTAATAACTGGCAACAACAGCATTTACTAAAACAAAGAAGAAAAAGCAATGTGATTGTGACTGTGAGCAAGTTATTGCATCTGAAGGAGACATGTGTCTGATGTACCCTTGATACCCAGGCCGGGCCCCAACCCAAATTAACTAACCCAATAACGGCACCATGAATGGAAATGAAAAGGCCACCGCTGATTTATTTAACCTAGTTATTGCCACACAACCTTAAACCACCAAAACCTGAACGCCAATAAAGAACACAAATAAAGCTTGCCAAGCTATCCAGGTACCACCAACACAGGGAAGGACATACCTGGATGCCCAACCCCAGACCCAAGGTTCCAAGTACCACCAGCCAGGAACCTTCCACCAAAATACTACCAAATGCTCTCCTCAAAGCATTCACCCGTAGATGCCTCATAAGCTTCTGCCCTGACTATAAACCATCGACCTAAGGACCACAAACAGGGAGGGAGGGTGGTACAAAATACATAAGTATATGGAGACAGACAAAATGGCCCCTAACCTAGTAACACACATCCTTAAATAATCTCTCTTAGCTCTACCCCCCAAAACTTAAAATCCCCCAGGTCTAGCCCTATTTGGCATTCTGGCCACCGTGGGCATTATTTCTGGAGAATAATTTGTGTGCAAGACACTTAAGTTATTTATACTGCTTTTCAATTCAGTTATGTAAACCGATGTATATATTTAACACAGAGGCCTCATGTCAAGGAAGATGCCATGAAGGTTTCATAAGGGGACAGATGTGTGATTGTGATCCTGGCTGTGTGAGTTATGGCAGGTGCTGTTCTGACTACGACTCCACTTGCGCAAGTAAGTACTGTTTTTTATTAACCCTCTATTATATTTTTGTTGCTTACACCTGTTTATATTGATAATAGCTTAAAATGTATAAGCGAGAGTATATGATATAGAAATGTAGAAGTTGACAGCAGATACGAGCCACTTATTCCATCTAGTCTCACTTAATCAGTCCTTGATCCCATCTAAGATTCAGTGTTGCCATATGCTATATAATGCACGTGTATTGCCAAGTCTTAAAAGGATTTTTAAATATGACTACTTTAGGTCTCACAGCTTTAAGATGGAGATGTGGAGAAGTGGGTCTATGACATTTGACTTGCTGTTGCACATTACAAGTAACATTGCTTTATATGTGTAACTTATTGTGACATTTTGGTTTTTTTTTTTATTTCTGATCATATTAATATATTATTAATGTAAATATAGAAACATATTCAATAAATATCATTATTATTATTAGAACCAATCCAACGGCGATCCCCACCACCACCACCTCCAATGTCAGTATCTGATGAAAGAGATGAAACTCCAGAACCTACAAGGAAACCAAACGAAGAAAGGGAAAGAAAGGATGAATCACCAGAAAGTAAGACAAATTAACCCTTAACAATCATATAACTGCCATTCAGTCAGTGCAGTATTTCTTTTATATGCAATATACCATCACAAAGAAGAAGAAATCATTGAATCTTTATTTTGATTTCTACATTCGATTATAACTAATTTGTTCTTCTCTTGTGTTTGCTCTTACTATAAACGCTATTTAAGCCCTGTAATTCTTTATAAAACATTAGACTTGGGCACCGGCCAACGTTACGTGTTCGTGGGGAAATATTCGCCCGTTCCTGTGTTCGGTTTGGGCAAATATTCGTGTACATTCTTCGTGTTTGTTTTTTTCTGTTTGTAGAAGGGGTTAATACGACGTTAACGCGGTACAGACTATGCAGCAGCTTTGGTGCCAGGATTGTAAATGTCCGTAGCAACTCCATTGGTCGCCTGCAGGGGCCTCCTCTGCCATCAACCAATGAAGTACACCTGTACTTCATTGGTTGATGGCAGGCGAGCCCCCTGCTGGGGACCAATAGAGTCGCTTGTACAGACTTTTAAAATCCTGGTGCCGCAACTTTGCCGGCAGAGACCACTGGTCTCCCTGCTCTAACGGTTAAAGGTCCGTACAAGCGACTTTATTGGTCGTCCGTACAGACTTTTAACTTTTGGAGCAGGGAGACCAGTGGTCTCTGCCAGTCAAGCTGCATCGTAAGGAATTAAAGGGTCATGTCACTGAGCCTATTGGTCGCTTGCACGGCCCTATAACTCCTGACGGCGGTTCCGTCAACCCCTGCAAAGCTGTGTTGATAAGGTAGGCTTGATGGGGAAGGGGCCAGGGAGATTAGTAGACGAAGATGAACACGAAGATTCTTCATCTACGTCTTGCCGCCGCCATGTTCGTATGTTCGATATTCGGGCTGAAAAAAGAAAACGCACCCTTCATGTTCGTTTTCATGTTAGCACGAATACGAATGCACAAGTCTATAAAATATGTGATTTATTGTTTCATTCTAGAACAACTGATGGAAGTAGTCCTTTGCTTCAGTATCAGCACCTACAGTATGATATTATATGAGACCTATCTATTAAAGCAAATGAGGCTTTGCATCCAAGTCCATTAAATAATACTGGCCTGTTAACCTGTACTTCAGAATATATTTTTACTAAATAAATAGACTAATTACGGTACATTAATATATGTCACTAAAGGATAGATTTTATAGTAAACCACATTTCTTAGTTGTTAACAAGGGATGGTCATTGGTCAGTGTTAGGGACTAGGCATTCCCAACACTGTGCTTTGATTATGGTGGAGCAACGAGGCTCATATTCATATACTACTTAGGGGTGAGATAGGAGACTCCAGACTGACGACTAGACATCCCAAACTCATTTGAGCGCCAGTTATGTTTTTAAATAATTTGAGAAACAATTTTTGTTTCCCTCAAATGAAACTTTTCTTAATTGCAGAGAAAAAAAATGTCACATTTTAAACTTGTAGAGTGATGCAGAAGCTGTCTTTTTTTTGTTTTGTTTAAATGAAATCAAACACAATATGGACTAAATACAAGATGTTAATTGTGTAATCCAGGCCCTGAACAGAGAGATGAGGCAGTGCCAAAGAAAAATGTTAAAAAACCTACAAAACTACCTAAAAATAAGAAGGTCAACAGAGTAAAGGATCCAAAACAGGATCTAGAAGGTAGCGCTAATGAATATTATTGACTAACGTTCCAGAATACTGCTAGCATTGCTACCTTTATATATATATATAATTATTTATATTTACAATTTTTCAAATGCTGGCACATTGTGTTAAATATTTTAATTTTTAAACATAGATCACTTTAAAATATGTTTTAATGATACTGGAACAAAGCAGTGGTGTTCCTGAAGCAATGCTAATTATTGCTAATAATATTCATTAGAATGTCTTTGCATGTGGTCCAAATGTAAGCAATTCAAATAAGGGTTTTAGAATTTTTATGAGTTGGATTGACTGTATAACCAATATTAATTATTGTAGAATTAGGGGAGCCAAAATTAGAGATTATTTGTAAGATTATTTAGTGGGTAATAGTTTAGTTACGTCATGGAAAATCAGTGGCATCATTCAGATCTGTAGCCAAACTGTAGTTAAATATAGTCAAACAGGGGCGTTCTCAACAAATATTAATTGATTTAATTAATTTGTTTTGCTACATAAAAGATTGGTGGTCTCAGTTGAAAACATTTTGTTCTAAAGTTACAAGGATTATGAATACACACTTATCTAAAAACTAATCTAAAAGCCACTAATGTTGTTTAACTGACTTTAACTGAATTCGATTTATGAAGAATAAATCTTTACAAACTGCTTAGGATCATCATAAGTGATATTTCTATTCATCAATTTGTGGAATAGTCTGGTTTAAGGATTGGGGTGAACTCATTTGACCTATTTTTTTTATTAATGATGTCATTTTTTTTTAAAACATTGTAGTCACAAAGCAGTTTTTGCAGGTGTGTTGCAGCTGTGACATAAACTATTTTAACGCACTAATTTAACTACCCATTATGCCTGGTCAATTTGGGGGTAACTGGTAAGAGCAAGCCCATTATAATCCATGAAATAATTAATGTCCCCGTGAATTAACTGTAACCCATTTATAGGGTTTTAATTTAGAGAATTTACTACTATATTAGTTCAGTAGCTTTATTATATGTATTGTGAGTAAAGAAGGCAAATATTTAAAAAACAAACAAAACATTAAATCTGCCTGAAAATCTGACAGAGGTCCCAAAGAACAAAAAGCTGAATAAGTTGCCAAGTAAAACTCCAAAGAAGAGGAAAGAAACTGACATGGTAGACGAAGATGATGAAAAAGGTAAAGTTTAGTTTTGTGTTATGGCTTACATTTTAACATTAAACAAAGTTCACTACATAACATCTTATTAGGGTAAAATGAGTATTCACGAATGTGAAGCTGTAAGCAAGTGTTTTGGACACCTTAGTGGAATCTGGCCTTGGCTAGAATCCCATTTAATTATTATATACAATCTTTGTTACTTGTTCCAGTACACCTGGTAATCTTTGTTACCTGTTCCAGTACACCTGGTAATCTTTGTTACCTGTTCCGGTACACCTGGTAATCTTTGTTACCTGTTTCGGTAAACCCGTTGTTGGTTTATAGCGCTGGAGCTGTTTTCATGTTAAGACTACCAGGTGGTAACTGGTAACCTTTAAGATCAGAGTGTAAACACTGTCTGATAGGTATTTGCTTTATTTACATAGGTTTTACAGATACATTTTAATAATATAATTGTTATCGGTAGGTATTCTACAGGAACTTCTCATCTGGTGGCTTTGTGAGTATAGTATTAAACAGCGCAGATAAACAGGACACCAGGGATTAATCTCCTTTTGTTCTGCGGAATTGTATACTCACAGAGCTACCCCAAAAGTCTGGTGTGTGCTGATGAGACTAATGTGAACTATTATTATAGTGGAGAATTATATCCAGGGACCCTTTGTATGCTCAGATGAATTTTATGAACTTCTAGTTTGTTTCTTTGAGTGATGTTTAAAAGCAATAATTTAGATCTTCAGAGGTGCTTATATGGAAGGTTCTTAATCTTTAAAACATATTCTCATTTATTATTAACTAATAAGGAGGTCAACACATCCTTCTTATAAGCATCCGTATTTGTTTATAGACCCATCAAAGCGTGCCATACCATCTTCTCAAACGTCACCCAAAAAAACTACCAAAAGAAACCTTAAAAAACCAATAAAGAAGAAAAATAGGAAATTACAAAGTCCAGAAGAAGAAGAACCGGAAGGTACTTTGTACGACAATGGGAAATATATAACAGTATGACTGGATCACAGATCCTCTCTGTTAATATTCCTAAACATGCATCAGTACTTGTGGCTATAGCATCTGTAAAGAAATCCCTGTGGCAATGGACAGTATTTTGAAGTCATAATCTGATTACTGGTTTCCACTCGAAATATATTGCCCAAACTAATTATTTTGTTCCTGATGTCCATCAGATACATTGGTTGGTGCAAAAACCTGTTTAACGGAGTATAAAATCTGACATAAAATATACACATCTGCCCTTTTTAGGGACGTATCTATAGGTGGCTGTTATACACAAGTACAATATACCATGACCTTTACTTAAACTACAGTTCTTAATTGACCATGCATATTATATTATATGTTATATACTGTAACAGGATCTAGAGGTAGGTAATGGAGATGCCGTGGCTGTTGTTGTTGATGCCCGTCTCAGGTCCTTGTTGGACCTTCTGTAAGCTTCCCTGGGCACATTAGCTCTGAGTAGGCCGGCTATCCTGTTTTTACAAAAGCTTTTCCGCACCAGTATAATAATTCTGTTTGTGGACACATTTCCTGCTATTCCCACCTAGTAAAGCAAACAACTGCCAGTACCGAGTGAAGGAAACAATGTTCAACTTATAGAGGAAAATAAACTAATTTTATCCTTAGTATGAGTTTATACAGAGGGTAGGGAAGTGCAGTACCACCTTCTGCAGTACCACCAGATCTACTATACATGAATGTTTGATGCTGACATGCAATCTCAGAGGTACTGGAAGAACATTCTTTAATAGCCGCGGGTGTCATGGTTGAACCATGCTGGCCACGTCCATCACAATGGTATGCTTGCCTGTTTTATAGGCTAACATCCAATAAAGAGAAAATAAGCAGAGCAGCGTAGCTTGAAATGATCATCGAATGCGATATGCAGGCCCATTCTGCACATGTTTTAAGTAGTGCCTTCTGCCACCAGATACCTGATGCATGGAATTGTACTCTTTAATATTTTTGATGTAGCCCAGTATCTATATTGTTTTCAGCATTTTGAATTAAAATGAATAAGATGCAGTATATTCACTTTAATTTAGATTCCAATGGGGAAACATCTCCACGTCTTAAAAAATACCCAAAATATAAGAACAATAAGAGAGCTAACTCTCCCCCTAACAAACCGAAAAAGAAGAAGAGGAGGATTGTAGTAGAATATGATGACGAACCAGAAGGTATTTAGTAAAAATGGCCAAGTTTGGGAACAGGACTCCCTGACCCAAAAGACATAGATTTGAGTCCAGCCAAGTGCATCTCAGATCTCTGTACCCAAGTAATCAACAAAGAAAACATTATTTTGTCTCTAAAGTGTTAATGTTAACTGACATATATCTTTGTTTTGTCTGGAAAAGAAAATGACATGGGGAGAGGATTTACCTCAAGTTTCTCTTCATAAAACCCAATCAAGAAAAAAGTTAATATTCTCAATGTTTCTTTTTTAAAGAAATAGTAATAACCTTGGAAACATAGAACATACAGTAATTAGACAGCAGATAAGAACCATTTGGCCCATCAAGTCTGCCCATTGTCCCTGATGTAAGGACTCAGCCCTTGGTCAAAGTGGTTCTATGCTATGTTTAAATCCCCTCACTGCTTTAGCCTCCACCAAATGTACTGGGAATCTGTTCCACTTATCTACCATTTTTTCGGTAAAGTAACTTTCCATTAACCACTGTAGGCTCTACTAAATTACATGAACTTATGTTATAAAAAAAATCCTCCAAATGATCCTTAATCTTCCTTCCTATGTCACATTCTTTCCTAATATGACTGTCGCATCTCCTTGTAGTTAGAATTTATATCCACAGGTTAACCATTGTATTCTTGCATGCATTTTTTTGTGTATAATGTACAAAAACCTATGTAACAGGACACAAGTTCATTCCTAATAAAAATATTTAATGACAAAAATAAAATGTGACACACAAAACAAATTATGCAACACAATGTTTATGACCTGAGATGAAAACTGGCCAAAGTGGTGTCTTAGAAAGGAAACCAGAACGACTGGACATCAGTATGTATTATTTGTAACAGGAAATTGCAGGTAAATTATAGTAACCAACAAAAGAGTGCTAGAAGGCCACTGTAAACAACAATGGATACCAACTCTAACAAAAACTGCTCTAGGCAACACACCACTACATGAAGATAGCTCCTCTGGAGTGTATATACGAAACTGTTAGTTAAGGTGAGATGACACCTTTCAACTAAAAAAGTTCATTATGTGTTACAAAAGGTCAACAATTCAGCCATATGGAACATATTCACGCGTTCCATAAAATTCTAGTTAAAGAGCAATTACAGAGTTTATAACATAGCATCCACTTGACAGGGAATACACAAACTGATGAATCCCGCTATTTGTAATTTCACATTTAAGAATGAAATGGGTTGATCATGGTTTCATGTATTATGTTCCAGACCCTGATCAGGACACAGAAACATCACCATCATCTTCTAAACCCAGGACTCCTTCAAAGGTTAAAAAGAATTCACCAAACAAGTCTCCGAAAAAACCCAAAAAGAAGACCAGCACACTTGTGGAATCGGAGGAAGAGATAGAAGGTAGGATGATGTTTACGTGGGAATAATTATGAAGTATAGTATCTATAAAGAACAGTAAAATGCTCTATAAAGAGTGACACATAAGTCGTCAATATCCATCAATTGGCAGGGAAACACAATTAAGAATAGAAATGCATATAGTTATGTAAGGATACTAATTAAAAAAATATTGGAAAAAGCCAGGTAGACAATCTACACTGTTGCCCAAAAGATAAAATAAATAATCTAGTAGAAGAATAGCTAAAGATATTGATATTTCTGTTTGCTAGAATCAGAAGAAAATGTGTCGTCCTCGTCTTTTTCTTCATCTTCTTCCTCATCCCATGTGAAGGGAAGCAAAACCACCAAAAAACTGTTAAGGAAAAATCAAAAGAAAAACAAGCCAGGAGAAGATGATGACACGCCAGACGACAAACCAAAAGGTTTAGAGCTAAAATGTGTTCAGGCATAATAATATACACCTGAATCCTTATTTATAATGTGGAAGACAGAAAAAAATTTGAGGGGAAAAGACGACAAACAATGTAAATGTGTGGAGAATGTGATGTTCAAACAGTGTAAATCGACTACAGATTTTGGTGAGAAAATAATATTGAATGGAAAAAAATCTTCCCGGACAGGTTATGATGGATAGAATTAATTTGGTCAGGATGCTAGGAATATTGGCTTGGTCAAATGGGATTCAACAAAACAGTTTTGTGTAAGCAAAATCTTCTGTATGAATTAAATCAGTTAACCTCAAAAAACTTTCAGGACCAAAGAAGAAACGGCCTAATCCTACAGATGATGAAGGTAAACCCAAGAAGCCGAAAACTCCAAAAGAAAAGCCACAGGATGAGGACAAGGAAGATCCAGATGCTCCAGCAAAAGGTTTGTCTTAAACGCTGTTGTTCTCTGTGGGGGAATATACTATAATTCACATAATTATTCCCAGTGACTTTGGTCATGACGTGACGATTGTGTAAATTATGTATATGATTCATATGCTATGCCATATAGGAGCATAACAGTTTATGTCAGTTTGCCTCAGGATATGGACCCTCAAAAAAGAGTTTCAACAATTGTGAGGTAATGGACAAGGAGTAGCATTTTGATTTACTAAAAATATACTTTTACGCAAAACACAGATAAAAAGTTCCTGTCATCCCAGGTGCAACCAAGATATTTTGTATGGATAAAACGCAGCATGCTATTTAAGGGGA
>VKOC01000004.1:28815448-28845845 GCA_009364415.1 Spea multiplicata
CAGAACATAGTACTCGGGAAAAGAGCAAGTTCTAAGAAAAGAGTTTTCGTAATGTGTTGCTCATTGAAATTGAACTGGCTTTAGACCACAGGTTACAAAAAAGAACACGTTATTCAAATGTCACTCAAATATTGTGCTCCGTGGAGAGCACAAAAGAAGATATTTGTATCGTTCATGTTTATGTGAAGAATAAAAAATAGCAATCTACCATTTGGTTCAGAGGACAACATCATCTGCATAAAACCATATATGGAGTCCCTTTAGTATACAATAATATATGCTAAAACAAGAATAAGAAATCCAAATTAGTTATTAACAATTCATCTAAATCCAGTAATGGGTATATATTAGCACCAACTATGGGTCATAAGACCAACAGAATAAACAAGAATTTCTAAAACATAGGGTAATGATAACTAATACATTTATGGTTATGACTTCTACCGTAGACATCACAACACAATGGTTACCATTTATGCAAAGTAGCCAATCACACCATTGTGTATGTACACCAATCTTGTTGGAGGCCAAATCATTCTCGCCTTGCCAAACGCATCAAGAATTACATGTCCATAATAAAGCCCAAGATTTCCAACACTTCAAGCTATAGCCACCTTATCACTAGAAACAAGTAGATCAACAATTTACGAAACATATGTAAAACCTACTTACATTTTTTCTTTTAATTTTAGACTGGAAACCAACTGGAAACCCCGTCCAGGAAAGAAATATTTTTGGGCAATCAAATATCTTTCCTAGGTCCCACACCTCCACATACACAATGGGGATATGTATGTTTGTTTATATATGTATGTATGTTTAGATACTGTATGTATCTGAGCATGCATGTGTAATTGTGTGTGTGTGAATATGTATGTGTAGGTGTTAGTGTGTGAGCATGGATGTGTAAGAGGGGTGAGATGGAGTTGCCATAGTATATGTTGGAAGGGGGAGCAAGAGGCAAAGAAGGCACAGACAAGCTGTTTGGGGCACTGACAAGCTGGGGCAAAGGCTGGTTGTGGGTTAGAATGGCACTGATAAGCTGTCTTGGGGAAAGGCACTCACAACTGTTTGGGGGAAAGGTAGTGCTCACAAGCTGTTTATGGCAAAAGTGGCACTATGGGACATGTTGCATGGTGAAGTTGGGGGCCCCAGGGCCCTGTGGTTTCTAGTTTTGTCCCTGCTTCCAAGATATACGGTCAGCCATTCGATCGCGCAGTCAGAAAAAAAATTAAAATCACACAATAACAAACTGGTATAGAAAGGAGTAGATGGCCCTGCTCTTGCAAGCTTACAATCTAGACTGGGGAAGTTTTACCACCCCAGCTATTATAAATTAAAGTTCTCATGCTGGTCAATTCCGACAGATGTTTCAGTTTGTTTTTTGCCCACTCATTTTTGGGCAACTATGGGCAACCCATATGAATCTTAATGCACAAGTCTACTAGCTATTACTACTATAGTCATAATGTAACCTTCATTTGCCTTCCACCAGGAAACCCCTCTCCTGGTCAAAGGTAGGCAATGAAGAGGAGGTAAAAAAGTATTGGGGTAGGAGAGGGGTAAAGCAGGAGGATATTTTGCCACTCCTGAAAAAACCCTACAGACAGCCACAGAGAGGTGACAAGATGTTGGCAGCAGATCCTTTTGTTCAGCACATCTCACAGATGCTCGATTGAATTGAGATCTGGGGAATCTGGAGGCCAAGTCAACACCTCGAACTCATTATTGTGTTCCTTACACCATTCCTGAACCATTTTTGCTTTGTGTCAGCATTATTCTGCTGAATGACGGCCAATGCCATCAGGGAATACCGTGTCCATGAAAGGGTGTACGAGGTCTGCAACAATGCTTAGGAAGCTAGTACATGTCAAAGTAATATCCCCATGAATGGCAGGACCCAAGGTTTCCCAGAAGAACATTGCCCAAAGCATCACACTGCCTGCTCTGGCTTGTCTTCTACCCATAGTGCATCCTGGTGCAATGTGCTCTCCAGGTAAGCAATGCACACACACACGGCCATCCGTGATGCATTTGACCAGGCCATCTTCTTCCATTCTCCCGTGGTTCAGTTATTGATGGAGTAATCATGGTTTAGAAGATGCCAGGATGCTTAGTGCCTACTACAAACTTTGGTGGAGGAGGGATAATGGTTTGGGTCCCCTTAGTTCCAGTGAAGGGTAATGTTAATGCTAGCGCACACAAAGGCATTATAGGCAATTATATACTCCAGCATGACTGTGCTCCTGTGCACAAAGCATCATATATTTGTAATGGTCAGTAATCCACAGACTTTTGGTCACATAGACTGGACTGGGAGCTTTAAGGCAGCAGGTGTAGATACCCAGTAGCAGGCAGTCCAAAAATAAATGTCAATAATCAGTCCAGAAGGTCAAGGGATCACAAAGGGCTAACATGCCAAGATCATGGAAAAGGAGATAATCATGCTAACAAGCCACAGGTCAAAATCCAGGAGGGCAGGCAGGTTTAAGTAGGGCAACAATCAGTAGCAAGAACAAGGGGCTGGTAACTACACATAGACAGGTAACACATCTTGGCAATATTTAAGCAATGCCGTGAGGGTTTGCATGGTTTAAATAAGGCTGTAGGGAGCCAACTCCTCCTAGGATTGGCCAGGTATATCCGTCTTTGTTTCTTTGCCAATGGGAATAATCCTGGTAATAGCGGTACCACTGTTACTACTAGATGCTCTGTGGGGAGGCATGTTGGCAGCATGTTGTCTGCTGATCTGTTGTAAATACCTGCGTGGTTGCAGGAATCAGGTATCTTTTCCATGGTGGCAGAGGTGCTAACCACTCTAAAGCCCCTGCCCTTCAATAAAAATTATTGAAATTCAAATACATATAATAAAAATAGATGATAAATGCATTCATTTTTTATTTCTTGTATTAAAAAACAAACTGATCTGATGACTACAACAGCATGCTTCCAGGTATATGCATTTTCTACATAGGTTTGTGTCTTTATCACAAATAATGAGATTTAACCACTTCCTGTATGAAACTGCAATGCTCTACATGTATGTACACCCATGTAATAATGGATACTGTATAGTTACTAAGGAGGTTTTACTTTTTGTGTTTTGACTACTATATCATGTGACCAAAATACAGGGATTGCCTTAAACTTGGTATCCATGAATAGCTTAACTAAATATACAACAAATGTTAGTCTCCCTAGTTAAAATGCAAACTGTTTACATGATTAATTTATCACCTTTTTTAATGATAGCAGAACTATCAAAATTGGATAAAATTGTGCCATGGCTAGGGTTGCCACCTTTCTTGCAAAGAAAATACCGGCATATAATGGGACAGAGTGGCATATAGGGGGGGTATAAGGCATTTCTGGAGCAGAGTGGCATATAGGGGGCACTCTGCTCCAGAAATGCCTTATACCCCCTATATGCCACTCTGCCTCCAGAAATGCCTTTTAACCCCCTTTATGCTACTCTGCCTCCAGAAATGCCTTATCCAGAGTGGCATATAGGGGGTTAAAAGGCATATCCCCAACTGCTCTTGATCCCCACTCACCGCAAAAGTAGGACAGTGAGGGGTGTTTGGCGGGACAGTGTCTGAAAATCAGGACACTATCCTAAAAAATTACGGGACAGTTGGGAGGTATGGGTTATTGTTTCTATTTAGGTAGAGATTTAATTGAAATCAGGGGTCACTGTGTATTTCCTTCTTAAAATGCCATCAGTTCAGACACCTTGAGACGGGAAGTTATTAGCTCGTAAATGACTAACACATGATACATAATCTAGCTCTGTTTCTTTAGAGCAAGTGCTTTCACATGTCGATGTAGAAAGCGAGCAGCAGTTATGCACTTTCAGTAAGTCAGCTGTCAGAGGTCTACGATCTATGAGACTACTTTACGCTGCGGGTCTGCTGTCAAGGGATTGGAAACAGTTACACCATGCATGTGTTTTCTCTTCTCTGATGACTAAATGTCTAATAGGACACCCAATGACTCCTCCAATCGCATAATAAATTGAAGCAGATCTGAACAGCGCATTTTTTAATGTCCCGTCAGCTTGGTTGCTCAATAGCCCAATTTCTCTGCCAGTAAATCAATGTACAAAATGTTTTTTTTTTCCCTCAATATCCCTTTTCTGCTTCCATTCACAGCGACAAATAATTTAACATAATCTCAACTCTGTAGAATGTCCTCAGATGCTGAAACGTTCACCGGTTCCACAATGGCATCATTTTAAATCCATTTTAGAATATCGATTGACAATGGAATTAACCCTTGACGTCTTAACACATACACATACCGATTTTCTACAGTTACTAAATCATTTCAATTAGTCCTTTTGACCTCTCAAACGCTGTACCATTCTCAGACAAGTTTTCAACAAGAAATAATTTTTTCAGGTTGTGAGACATTCTCTCATCACTAATGGGTTAGACCGTAATTAGTTCCGTCTAAAAAAAATATCTTACTCCATGCGCATCTATTTTAAGGAAAAGGACACACATTTTGTTTGGGCTGTCGATTGATTTGCCATTACATAATATAGAGAACAAGTTTATACTATCCTGGACTCACAAATGGTGCCAAGCACAATTTAATTGGAGAGGGAGCCTAATTTTGACAAATGCAAACTATTTACCAAAGATGCCTGTTAATTTTCACTGATTAAATATGCAAGTGTTAGTAGTTCTATGTATATATACACAAGCATACAGACTGTTTAACATGTCAGCGGCGGGGGGGGATAAGTTATGTGGGCATTAGGTTCCATTACCAGTTTGTGAGGCACCTGTTCTATGAGACAATTCTCTGAGCGTTTTGATTTTATTTATGGTAACGTACCCTGGCCTGGACCAACTAGACCCAGGCTTAGGGAGGCAGGTCCAGGGAGCCCCTGGTATAAAACAGGGAGGGGGGGCAGATCACCTTCTAAGATGATTAAGCCCACCAGTGTCCCACTGAACAATGAGCAGGTTATAAGTGAGATATTTAATCTCTTAAGCCAACCTGATTACTTCAATGGAGACTTAATTAAGGCACAGAGGCGACTGGAGGCGCTGCCCTAGGTCAGGCCCCAAATGTTCTGTATATATGCCACTGCTTACATGCAATAACTTTTTTCACCTTCATTGATTTTGCTTGCTTGTGTTCTAACTTGTAAAGGCTTTTGTCAAAATTTGTAGGGGCCTATATTCCATAAGAATGAGGGAGACTTAATTTGTAAGTGACACCTGATCATGAATCATTGGTCATACTGGTCCTGTTACTGGACTCACCTTTTTCTTACCATGTAATTAAGATTTTTCCTCATTAGTTAGGATTATAAACTAACAAAGCACCCAGAAGCATGAAAATACTCTAGAATTCCCCTTTAATAGAGCACTGCATTTTCATGTTAAATGTATATTGGAGTCACATGTACATTGAGCTCTGTGCATTTTACTGCATGCAAAGATGCATGCATTCTGGACATTAGAAAATTACTTCCTGGAAAGGAAGGGGTTATAAAAAGTGGTATATTTTTGTGAAATATAGTTATGATTCATGATACAGGGGCTGGAATCAATATTAGAGGAAAGCGTAGTCAAAGGCTGGTCTGGAACAGGAAATTTAAATCAAGCTTTTCTAACAGGTCACTTCTAGAAATTGTCTGAAAAAGTTCCAGCATTGGAGGAAAGGGTACATTTATAAACAATGTTCCGGATGACATTCTGATTAGGTGTGAGTACATGAAGGCAAGTAGACTAATGGACTGTGGGAGTCCAAACACTTGGTTCTGTTAAAATAAATGAAAGAAATAATAATTCTTCAAAACACAGTGCAAAAGGTTAAACTTATGTCCCGTTACACATTAACATATATATATACCTGTCTAATGTCACAGAAGCATCAGCCAGTTAACAGAAATTAGTTCAGATAAAACATTAAATCTAGCACTTTTAACTAATAAAATGTACCATTGCACACGTCATGATGTCATGACAAAGCTTTTCCCTGAAATAATCCTTCAATTATACAAAATGTCACATTCATACAAAAGTGGGCACTGAGGTTTTAGCCATACAAAGCTACTTAAATTACTAAACTATCAGTAATAAATTTAATAACCGCTCTGCTGACATTTATTTGCTTAAGTGTAATCCATGCAAGTGGAACACCACCTTTAAGTGAAGTGCAAGCTGATCGACAAGGATCCATTGCATCATCAGTAATGCTCTCTTACTCCACAGTAGTGGTTCCTTTCTTTCAGATTCTGTGACATTAAGTATTTCAGTACAGGAGTAGTATGTGTGTCTCTGATTAGATTTTCAAATCTAAGAGAAAGGAGCATGCAATTGTAGATGTGCAAGCTGCTTTATAAAAAGTGCAATGCACTATAAAAATAACCTTTGCTTCCATACAAAAGTTTAATTTTAAAATTTGGTGTCTCTTTCAAGTATCATTTTCGGTAACCTCCGCTCAGAACAAAATGTTTTTAAGAACACAAAAAGTATTAACAGCTATGCCTGGAAATTAAATGTTACATTTTTAAAATATGAGAAAATAAAAGAATGTTTCCAAGAACAGTATAAAGGGTGGCAAAAAAGAGTTTGCACATGTCTATAGTAAAAATCGTGGGAAAATGTTAAAAAGATGTTTGTATTACTCAGGATAAGTTACAGAAAAAAGGATTTTAATGTCTTAAACATAAGGCTGTATAATCTTATACGACTGAAATTGTGTGTTGCAGGACATTGTTGTGACTAAATGAAAACATTTTAAAAATGTTATCCTAAAGGTATACTATATATTATTATTTCCATCTGCGGTTGATAAATAACTTTTCAACTGGGTCTGTCTCCTTTAAAACAATGAGCAGCACCACAACCCGCATAGCTAATTAAATTCTTTCATTTGAACCTTCCTCTTCTATGACCTCCAGGTTCAATCAGGTCCAACAACATATGGTTATAATTACAGGAAGGAATATAATTTGCAAACCTAAAAACAAGAACTGTCAATTATGTCAACAGAATAAAACAATGTATATTGACAAATACTTAACCAATACTTTCTAGTGTCTTACACGTATCTCTTGTGTCTCCCTCCTAACAAACCCAGGAAAGAATCCTAAAGCAGGACCCTCTACCAGCTTGGTGTCCTAGGAAGCAACCTATGTGGCCTTTACAGCGGGTCTATTACCACCATTACATGGATTTATTTTACTAAACTTTGGTTGTTTTTTTGTTTTGTTTTTATTATTGGACATCATTAATATGACTGATCCAAGGTTGTTACCATAGTGGTTCTTGTTTGAACCTTAAAGAACAAAAGTTGCATTCTTCAATGTCTACTATTGATAAATGACTTTGCCTCAGTAAGTTAGTGCTAGTATTACATGTCATTGGCCCTTATATCTAATAAGTCGAGTAAAGCGAATCATTATAAAATACTATACCAATTTTATTAAGAAAATGTGCAAAATAAAAATTGACATTTTATTTTATGAGTACTCAAATGTTTATAAAATATCAGATTTCATTTTGGAAATTTTAACATTTGAACTTTTGTGGCTGTGTATAATATTTTCATACGTAGTAAAAAAAATCTACAACGGAATCTTTCAAAAGCATTAAATTAGTTTGAACATAGAATTAAAAATACTGGATGGTGTACACAGGCACTGTAGCAATTTAGTAAGGGTATGGAGATACAGAGATATAAACAATAAAGGCAGTCTGATATTCAATGGTCCTATCAATACTGTATGATAAAGCCTTCACTTTCATTCTATAGGTTTCATGCTTTGTAAGAGGCCTGATAGTAAAGACGACTCCTTTCATATTTTCCTCGCGGATAGAAAATGGCAGTAAAGGATCTTCATCGATTATTAGAAATGTTGTCCTAGGGTGTAAGATGCCATCTTGGGTGTATGCAACCAATCGGATTAAGTCTTGATTTGCGGGAATCCCAAATGGGAGAGAGACAAGCTTATACTGTAAAGCATAGGGACTCAGAGCACACTCCAAATCATTAGCTGCGCAATTCTTCAAACAGTACCTGGATGTGAACAAAGACACATACATACACACAGATCAATATGCAGATCACTTGATCATTTAATGGCTCTGAAATGTTAGACTTGCACATGTGACTCAAAAACAATTCGAGCAAATTTTGCTTTTGTTCCATTTGTTTTCAGACAAAGAACTTAATTTAGTGCTGTCAGAATTAACCAAATTGGCAGCTGAATAGTAGATGTTGTTAGTTACCCAATCAATGTTACTAATTTATGGACTTTGGGAGGATGAAGGGCAGAGTTGACCCAGCTGGAATTGAGTCTTCGACCCCAGAGTTTAAAGAGAAAGAAGAGAAAGAAGGTGTAGGTAGGAAGTGAGTAAGAGAGAGTGAAAGTGTGTTCCCTTTATGTGTTCTCTTTCTCTTAACCTGTTTTGGACTAAAGTGAATAGTACACATTGGGCATATGTACTTTGGGTTGCTTTATTACTTGGCAATGTGCCCCAAGACTATATGTTGTCAGCCTTCTCATGAATTCCACCCACCACAGAAGATAAATATATCAGAAATTGCAGAAATATACTTAGAGGGAACAGTTTTTAACATAAATTAAGTACATTTTGGATTTTAAACATCTATGACAGAAATTGGTTTGGAAATATTTAGTTTAAATGTTCGCCTTATAAATAAATCGATATTGGCAGCAGCCTGTGGTAGGCGACAGCAATATCTAATCAGTGTCCTCCACCACAATTGCATGGTCTGCCTGAACCAATCCACAGCAATCAGCAACCTAACAGAGCAGAGATCAATGAATGGTTTTCTGTGAATTTTAATAGGTATATGTTTATTTGAATATGAAAACATCATTACATGGGCTTATTTAGTGTATAGAACTGTAAACTGTAGGATTTGGGAGTAAGAAGTCAGTTATATAAAATGTTTACTGGCTCTTTGGCAATAACAAGAAAATGTATATGATTGTTTATTCATCAATGTTTAATTACCAGTATTGACCACTACCATTGCTAATAACCGTTCTTACAAAAGTTTATGGAATATTTCGGGTTTTATCTTCTTAGATAGTAAAAAACTTCTATTCCACAACTCATTGTAATCAATAATATACGTTACCCAGAAACAGCGTCTCTCAGATAGTTTGGTGGGCATGGGGTGTCAATGCATTGGTAACTTCCTCTCATGTTGAAGCACATTCGGTTCACACCACACTGAATGTTTTGCTCAAGGCATTCATCGATATCTATTTGCAGAAAAGGAAGGTAACCCAGATATTTTGTTATTTTGATACAGCAGACCATGCAGCGTTCCAAAACTCAACACTGAAATACATGACTTTACTACATAAGACTCATGAATTTCAAACTCGTTAAACTTTTTTTTGTTTACCATCCAAGAGAAAGAAAATGGAAAAAAGTGATCAAAATGATCCCAGAATCATATTTTTATGGTCATGGTATAAAAGTAATACCATCTGGCTTTAATATGTCCATTATCAAAGTAATAGATATAACAGACGTTGACCCACCCATTATTATGCGTCACAATGTAATGTGTCACTGTCTTACAAACCTAAGAGACAAGGAAAATCTGCACGGCATCAGGGAGAGGTTCTAGCGTCTGGCTGGACGGGAATTGTATTGTAGATGTCTTTAGACATAATAAACTAATAATATCAGTTTTTATTTCCTGTATGAAGCCTTTTAATAACAAATAATGCTCTTGGCCATCAACCACAAACTGAACTAAAGAATATAAAACAATGATGGATTACTTGTCTCGAGGTCTTTAGAATTGTGGTAGGGTTATAATATAGACCCCAACAATATCACAAAAACCATACCCATTCTCAATTTTATATTGAATTCCCACTTTGAATTCCCCCCCAAAAATGTAGCTCACTTCTATGAGTTAGTTCTGTTTATTTTGTTTGTCAAAACCATTCGCAGCTAATAAACTAAAATTCCTAGGCGTTTGGAACCTACAGTATTTATGAAAGTTTGGTTATATTACACAACTCTATTCCTACATTAGAAATAGAGCAAACAACCATTATAAAACACTTGGAGTTTTTTTTGTTAACGTATTCTTGGCATATGAATATTTTCCATACAATTGTTGATCTGTGAAATATTTAACCATATTTCTATGCATACACTGCCATAATTCAATTGTTTTTTGCATACCTTGACATGTTTTTCCATTGGCCATGAGCTGATAACCCGGTGGACACGCACACTGATAGCTGCCCAGAATATTTTTACATTCATGTTGACATACATCTTGCTTTTCACACTCGTTGATATCTGCGTAAGAAATCATTTAAAACACGCTTCATAGTTAACAATGTGTTAAGTTGTTAAAATCTCTGCACCTGAGGCTTTATGGGTTTACAGGTGAATAAGCTTTAGTGAAAGGAAATAAATACAGACGAGGTTTATAGAGCTTGTGAGGTAAAGGTGCATAAACTTGCTAGTTTTCACAATATTTGATATAGTGGTTGATATTCCTGGAGGGATAAGTCCAATGGCAAATTATTTATGTAAACTGGAAAAATGGTCAGAGTTGTGGCAACTGGCATTTAATGTGGATAACTGCAACATAATGCACCTAGGGTATTTAGGGGTAATTACTTCAGGGCAGGTAATGCTAGCAGAATGCTTGGTTGTATAGCGAGAGGTATTAGCAGTAGATAGCGGAAGAGCTCATGCCGTTGTACAGATCACTGGTGAGACCTCACTTGGAGTATTGTGTACAGTAATAGAGACCGTAACTCCAGAAGGATATAGATATGTTGGAGAAAGCTCAGAGAAGGGCTACTAAAATGATTCATGGATTACAGGATAAAACTTACCATGAAAGCTAGATCTAAGAAAAGTTTAGGAACTAAGGAAGGTATTCAGAGGTTGGGCAGACTAGATTGGGCCAAATGGTTCTAATTTGCCATGACTTTCTATAGAGACAAGACTGGGTGATGGACTACCTACTTATGATGTTCTCCAGAAAATAGATATTGTCTTTTAATTTAAGAAACATTTTACATACCTATACAAGGTTTTCCACCACCTTCTGACTTGAATCCCCTGGGACAGACACAATGATAAGCTCCAAGCGTATTTTCACAGATCTGGTTACTTATACACTGATGTGTATGCTCTCTGCATTCATTGATATCTAAAAATAAATGGCAAAAACAGTTTCTGGCTATATATGTGAGCCTTGCATAGAGGAATTCACGTTCCAAGGAAATCTTGAAAATAGTATGTGTCTGTGGAGAGTGTGTATGTGTACTGTACTGTTGTGTTAGAGTCAGTGTGTGTATTTTGTATATAAGACACACACTGACTCTAACACTATACATACTGAGTATACACACATACTATATATATATAGATATAATTGTCATCATCATTCCAAGAAAACTCACCAACACATGATCCATTTTCTGCTTTTGTGAATCCACTAGGGCAAAGATCAATGCACTTATAGCTACCACGTGTGTTTTTGCATAATTGATCTCTTCGACACACATTCTGACGACATTCATTCAGATCTGTAAATAAATACCAAATATTTCCATGAAATCCATCATATAACATGCTTGCTCTGCTCCTCGCTACAATAAATCAAACATACCAAAGCATCGTTTGCCTTTCAATTGATAACCTGGGTCACAACCACAGTGATAACTTCCAATATTGTTGAAGCAGCGCTGATGGCAAGGGTTGGATTCCTGGCACTCATTAATATCTGTGGAAAGTCAAATAGAGCTTGTCAGAGATATTGCTTTATTACCACAGTTATGAAGTCAAGGCAACCAATGCAAAGTTAATAACTTAAAAAAAGTCTGATGTCCATATTTTGCAAACTTTAAAGCATTTTAGTGCCAGGGGTTGGGACACATTTTTACTTGTGGGACAATTTTCATAGCCTTGCTATAGTAATATTTTAGTGATGACAACCATATAACAATTATGACTGGGCCCGACACTTTAGGGGGCCCAGGTGACCCCTGAGACCACTTTAAAGAGTATAGATATCCGAGTTATCCATGGAAGAACAGTCCCACAGAAGATCTGAGGCTTTGTATCTACTGTGGCAAGAAGGGTCATATTTAAAGACTATGCCCCAATTAGTGAAAAACTCCTCCATCTAGGTCTAGAGAGAGAGAGCTTCTCCTAGGTGATCTCTGTTCGTCTCCTCAAAAAAAGAAGGATTAATGCTTCCTGTTGCCCTTTGAATGGTATGAGAACTCCGTATCCGCACCTGCCATGGGCTGCATTGTTCGTCATTAACATAATGTTTGCTAACAAGCATAATGCTCCTCTCCTATTTTTCCTCCTATTGCTGTTAAAGTCATTGATAGGTATCCATTACATCCTGCCTCTATCACCCAGAAAACCAATTCTCTCCTCCTCAGTGTGGGCCACTGATCATCCTACTCCTCAACATACTCTGGACATTGTGTTGCAAGAGTTTTGGTGGCCTGAAGTAAAGTCTTGTTGTGTTGAATTTGTAGCTGCTTGTATCTCCTGTGTTAACAGTGAATCTCTCCGCTCCCGGCTAGTGGGTCTCCTTCAATCCCTTCCCATTCCAACTTACCAGCGGCCTACCTGGAAAAGGATTACATTACGGACCTTCTGTCATCCAAAAGCAATACTGTTGTTCTGGTGGTGGTGGAATGTTTCTCTAAGATGTCTTACGTCCCCTTACCTAAATTACCCTCTGCTCCTGAATTGGTACCTATTTTTGTGAGAGAAAATATTTGTCCTTATGGTCTTCCTGTTCAATTTGTATCAGATCAAGGTGTCCAGTTCACAGCCCATTTTTGGAAGTTGTTCTGTTCACTTGTTGATTATTTATCTGGCTTTCTCACCTCCATACCACCTTCAGACCAATCAGTTGTTGGAGCAATTCCTCTGGCTTTTTGTGGATAATCCCCAGTCTATTTGTACCTAACTCCTTCCTTGTGCCAAATTTGCCAGAAATAATGTTTCTCATGAAGTCTCTTAAGTCTCCCTGCTATTTTGTAATTTCAGATTTCACCCTGTATCTCTACCTTCTTTGCTTATCAAAACCCAAGTTTCTGCTGTTGATTACCCTATTTGCTCGATTATAAGACGACCCCCAAAATGTGAATACTAATTTTAGAAAAAAAAGAAAACACCTGAATAAAACACTACCCTATAAGAAAAAAGTTTTATTGGTAAATATTAATTCACATGTAAACTATTTTTCATATTTAATAAAAACTATGATTGAGAAAAATGCATTTTTTATTTTTATTTCCTTTATTTGCCTACCTGCCCCCCAGTTATGCACATCTGCCCCACGGCTTGTTACTCTGGCCCCCTGATATGCCTTATTCCTCCCATATTTACCAATCTGCCCCCCTATATGCCCCCTCGACTTACCGATGTATCGTTACACTTGTCCCCTCATGCTCCAGACTCCCTGATATCAAGTTGGGGCACCCGGTGGACATCTGCGCCATGTGCGCAGACAACCTCCGCAGCTAGTTGGGATTTCCGCCGGGGCTTCTATGACTGAGCACCAGAAGGCCACGTCACGCCGGTGCTCATCGAAACCCCGAGGGAAGTGCCAGCAGCAGTGGAGGTTGTCTGTCCCCTGCGGGGATCTGGATCTTAGTCTTGTAGTCAGACCTCTATTTGAGGTCAGATTATAAAATGACCTTGAATATAAAACGAGGAGTATTTTTCAGAGCATTTGCTCTGAAAAAAACTTGTCTTATATTCAAGCAAATACGGTAGAATGTTTCTCAATTGTCTAGGAATTGATCCTTCCTACCCTAAGGGCATCAGGTTGTGTCTGTTTTTTAACAATAGCTCAGTTAGGACAATAGGTCCTTCTCAGATCCATTGTGGCCAATGAGCATTTTTTCATGATGTTTTCTTTCCATTTCATTGATTGTGACGGGGTAAAAAGACCTCTTTATAAATACGTAGCGGGACATTCATTTATATTGCTCACGGTGCCCATATAGGTATATAAATATAGTCCACAGTATATCTTGCATAAAATGGGCATATATTACATAATTATGCAAAAAAATATGCATGTCCACAAGTATGTTAACCTTTTGCATGTTGACTAGTGTTTTGAGGGCTACAACTCTTGATTCAAGGTGGGATGATGGAAGTTGTCAGTAGAGGTTGGCAGGAGCTGGCAAAGAGGACCCTCATGTGGTGAAGTATGTGGTTGCCATACTGGGTTCACTTTGCCAACCATGCATCACATACATACTTGGCACTCAAACTGTTTACTTTGTCTTTTTAATAACACAATATCATATTCTACTAGATTATTATTATTTTCTTGTCAACAAATATTCATAAATGGATCGATAATTGAGAGAACCTGTATTTTGATAAGTTTAGGTAATATGATTAAAGAAGATTTTTGGAACTCCTCTAATTACAGTGAAAAAATCAGTTACTGTAAACTTTGGTATAATATATACTCCATAATAAGCATGTTTGATTTAAAACAAAACCATAATGACACTTTTAAATAAAGGTTGCACTATTTTGTACTTGAGTACCTTATGTGACTCTAAGACAAGAAAAAGTACTGATTAAGGTCTCGACATCAGGAAAAAAGTGCAGACTGAATACAATTCTAATTTTCAGTACATATTAGAATACAATTAAACATATTATATGGGAGTAAATAAAAGGTGACAAAGCCTTACCTCACTGGAAAGGCAAGGTAATTTCAGTACATACCTTGACAACTCAAGCCATTATAGGAAGGTCTGAATCCTGCTCCACATTTCACTGTGCAAATGAAAGAACCAATGGTATTTGTACACTCCTGATTTTTACGGCATGGAAATTCCTCTGATGCGCATTCGTCTACATCTAAAATATAAATGTAAAACTTTCTGAAAAATATATTCACAGTTTAAAAAGCTTTTGTTTTGGCATGATTTGACCTATGTCCTTATTATTTGGCTCATTATGTATGCATGGTTATGCATGGCAGCACTATGTAAAGTATGTGTCACATTAAAGTGGTAATAAACCTTAATTTGCCCCTTTAGACCCCCCCATAACTGTCGAGAGAATGCTTTATGGACACGGTTCGCTCCTATAAGAATGTTGACTTTTGCTGAAGGATAAAACCCAGTTGTAACATTCAGTTCAGAGGTAAAAATCTAATTTTACTTGAACAATGAATGCATGTAAAAGTACTTTGTAAGTGATTTTGCATTTGCAAGGAATATACTTTGAAAATTTAAGGGGACCTCTCGCAAGTATCATATGCATTAAAATGCATATGATGGCTGGAGTTCCTTTTAATAAACGGTGAATGTGAAATGTCTGGGTCTGTACAAATGACTACAAATTGTTAAAGTTTATCTTACCATCACATGTTCTTCCATCCACTGATATGATAAGACCTTTTGGACAGGAGCAGTAGTAACTCCCCATAATATTATGGCATGAATGAGAGCACAGGTTGTGAATGGCGCATTCATTGTCATCTGCAGGTATTCAAAACACGTTATAAAACTTTTCTAGGCTGAACCACGTTGGCAGAAAATGTAGTAGTTAAAAATTCTAAAAGTAAATTGAGTATAATTGTAAAATAATTTTATAATATATTTGACATCAGTGTGATTCTAGGCTAATAGGGTGTTACAAAACAACAGACCAAATTATATTTCTGCACCTGAACCTTCCACTCTATTTCCATAAATGTTTTATTTGGATAATGAAATACATTACACAAGCCCAAGAACGTTCCTGCATCTGCTCATCTTCTCATTATGACATCTGGCTAACAGCTCGGCTGATGAAGGATTTAGTCATCATAATATTCTGCTAACATGGCCAAACACATTTTTCTTTTTTATATAATGTAAAATCTGCTTTTAATTTGTAACAGATAACAAGCACCAACCATGATTAGTTGCCAGTTTAATTTACATAAAATCCTGTCCTGGTTTGTTCTCTAGATTTCTAAAAATGACACTGTTGAGTTGAGTAATAGTTCAGTACATTTTCTATATCGCGTGCCAGTTCCTGCTCACTGATGACTCTCACTAACTTGAGAATAAGGTCATTTCCATAGCTCAACTAATTATCCCAATACCTAATTACAAAAAGACCCAAATGGTCTACATTTTGAATCATAGTAATATAAATTTGTAAAGCTATAACACAAAAAAAGAAATATATCTGCCATTCCTTGACTTTCTAAGCATCATGAAATTTGTAGTCCAGCAAGTGTTAAATGGTGCATGTCGTCTGGCCCTGAGACAGGTCCACCAGCTATATTCAGGAAGAATGAAGCCAATTCTTTTTGTGGTGGTAAACTAAGTTTTTTTAAATGAAAACAATATGATCAGAACACAAAAGGAATAGTTAGGGCCTGCAACTTCATTTTTAATGATTACTCAAAAAGAAAGGCAGGTGCACCAGAATAAAACTAATTATAATAGTTAAATATCATTTGGCTGTATAAAATATCTGCAATAATCCAGAATATTTGAAATCTGTAGCCAGATAATAATTTCACACTGTTCTACACATACAGAAAATAAGGTGTTTGTTTATGTTATGGACAACCTCCAATTTAAAAACTCCATATTTAAAATCACATAGCCAAAAATAAGTCATATGGGCTGATAATTGCTAGAAATAGTCTTTTTATTCACACATATTTTCCCTTCAGTTGTCTAAAATGCATGCCAGATTTTTTAAAATTCATTTTGCAATGCCAAAAAGGGTTTACAATACTATAAGCTATTCATAAATATTTTCTTGAATTGATGGATAAATATTAGGCTTTAAAAATACAATACTATTCAGTTTTCCGGTGTGATTCTGTTCATATAGTCTTTGTATGACGGGCATCTAGACTTTCTGAATGTTCAAATAAATAAAATAATGTATTTTTCAAACTACAATATTATAACGTTAAAGTATGCAATATTATTATAGTATATGATTTTTTTTTTTTATTACCAGCACAGAATAATCCAGAGGCATCAAGACTAAATCCTGAAGGACATCGGTTACTCAGGTCACCTTTAAAATAAATAAACCAAATTAATCCTAATGAATGAATTTTGCATTGGTTTAGTGTGGCTGATATAAAATGTAAAATGTAAACACTCCAGAAAGACACATTGTACAGCTCTATGTAATATGATGTGCTGTATAAAACAATAAATAATAATATGATAATATTAATAATAATACATTTTGCTTCAAATTGGTAAAATGTGTGCTACTGCTGTATAAACCAATGGAATGCTACTGCAGACTGGGCCAGATGCCACTAGAAGTGCTCTTTATTCATACTGCAACCCTCAATATGTGCTTTATATATACAATATATTTATATATATATTTCATTTTATGTTCCTTTGATGACTGTTATAGTTAACAATCACTAGGGTCAAAAATCTATGAAGGAACTTTTGTATTTCCCTAGTATCAGGGTTCTGGATTGAAGGACCCATTCTAATTGCTAGGGCCCATTCTAATGTTATGCTAGCTGCCCTGTTCCGGATCTGCCTAGCTGCCAATTGTTACATGTTGACACTGCTTTTGCACATTGTTTATTTGCCTTTGCCTTTACTTTATGTTGACAGTACCTGACTTATGACTTAAAAAGACATGTTTCTTTAAACTTCTGTTTTTATGCATTAGGCCACACAAAGGTGTTTTCTCAAAGAAACAAACCTTTAGAGATAGAAGCGTGGATCTGGAAACGAAGAGATTCCTCGACTTGATCATAATCTGCTTCAATAGATGATAGATGCAATGCCTCCACCATAAAAGGCATTTTCCCTTGGTTTTCATTATAATTGATTGTGTGGTTCCAGGTATATGGGACAGTGAGACCATCCAAGGAAAACATCCTTGTTGAGTAGGCATAGAGTTGCCCAAAGCCTGTCTGAACATACTCTTCTGTGTAATCCTGAAATAGGAAACAATATGTTAAATGACAATTTTGACATGTTGCCATCACAATGTTTATCATCACCAAGTACATTTAGTGGTTGTGGTAGAACCAGCATTATCTGATCAACAAATGCATCTGTAACTATCAATTATCAGCAACTTGACAAGTGGTGCAAGATAACACAATGAGGAGGAAAAATAATGCAGATCCTGAGAAACCGTGATACCCTTCCCCAAGATATACATAATTGTTTGATTTTTAACCCACACATATTGCTTATTTGAATATGTATGGTCATTGTTGTACGTACATATTGGTCATTTAAGTAGCACCCACAAATTTGACCTGATATGCTTTTTAGGGTGTGCTTCACTTTTTAGTATATTTTATTTAAATTGGTAACCCAGTTACATACTTTCTTTATTGTAATAGAAATGGAAAACATAGAATTTGGGAAATGTGATCCATTTAAATTAGGTGGTACCTAGATGAGCTCTCCCATGAGATTCATAGAATTGTAAGTTACAACTTTTTGTCTTTTTTTACCTTTAAACTGACATCAACAGAAGACTGCAGTTGCAGAACATAGCCTTTCACTACAGTATCCAGGATGAGGGATCCATCTGAGTCAACCCCACGAGCAGTGTGAGAGATCCTCAAGATTTCTCCTAAAAGTTGAATTATATTAGTAATGGTCTTTGCAATAAGTTTATCATACACCAAATATGTTTTTATGTTTTGAATATTTCCATGTATTTCAGAATTCTGTATTTGGCCTCATTAAAGCACGACACTAAAGTACTACTTTATAGCCACTAAGTATTTTGTGAATTTCTAGTTACCCTCATAACTGTTAGTATTGTTTACTTATTTGTTTTATATGCTATCATTTACAGTAGTAAAATTAATAAAACATTCAAGCTCGTTTCCATATTCTAATTTAGCATGACATTTTTAAGGCTGTGAAAGGCATACACGATACATTGAGGGAGATTTGTTCAACTTCAGTTTTGCATGTGAGTGTATATCAATTGAACATTTCTCTACATTTTTACCTGGAGGCAATATTTTTTACTTTGCAGATGCCTGAACTAATCTCCATCCTAAGATTGGCTCACAAATCACCAACTATTTTGTATTAAGTTTCTTGCCATATTTAGATTAACCGGTTTGCTTGGTACATACAAATTTATATTATTATCTATAAATGTGAGTTCTGGTTCACCCAATCCAACATTAGTTATACAAAGAGAATCCTACAGAAAGTGACATACTATGTCACAAAGTGAAATAGGAGGAGCGATAAAGAGAAATGGGAGAGATGAGCTAAACAAAACGAGACATAATGAGAGAGAGATCAAAGAAAAAGAGGGAGAGATAAAAGTGAAACAGGAGAAATAATAGAAGGGGAGATAACACGGTAGAGATAGGGAAAAAAGGGTTAGCTAATGAGAAAAAAGAGAAAGTGGAGAACAAAAAGATAACAAAAAATTGGAGAGAGGAAGATAATCTGAAGGGGCAAAGAGAAGGGGGAGAGATAATAAAAACTGGAGACATAGGAAAAAAGAGAGATAAAGCGCAAAGGAAGAGATGATGAGAAAGGGAAGGATCAAAAGGATCAAAGAGAAGGGGGCCGATAAGAAGAGATAGGAAAGATAAGGGGGCAATGAGAAAGAGGAAAGATAAGCTGACATACAAGTAACTTACTATACAACTAACCATGAACGATGCTATAAAACCATGTAATAGTGCAATATCACTATTGATAAAATCTAAGATTCAATGCAAACCTATCTTTTGTCTGGGGTTTTATTGTTAAAAGTTAACACACACCAGTTGCAAACTCTACTTGGGATTCTCTTTTAAATACACCATCCGTCAGAGTATATCCGTTTACCGCTTCCCCTATCTCTTTCGCTACGGTCCAATAAATAGGATTTAAAATGGATACAAGATTTCTCATTGAAGAACCTGGAAAAGAAAAAATGTCATTATCATGAGCTGCACAAAATGTCTTTAACGCCATGATATCAATATCTAACATTCTAAATCAGATATTTTTTTAATACATTTAGCAATTATTATTATTGATATTACTATGGCAAGATGTCTTTGGTTTAAAACATTTCTAATGAAAACAGTTATTTAGGTAACATATACATACCCAGACTTTTAGGGATGTTGGTAAGTTTTGCTTTAATAATTCTAGTTGCTGAATCAGGAGAATCAGTAATTGTTCCATTAAGGAATGCAATTCCAAATTCAACACCATTGATGTTTCCCAACAAATTTCCTCTAACGTGCTGTGGTCCTCCTAATATTTAGAAAAAAAAAGCTTTGTAAACCTTTTCATTATCATATTTACACTGCTGGCACTGAGCATGATTTTATCCTTCTCAGCAATAATACTTCCAGCATTTGAAATAAAAGCTAAACAGAAAATACAAGAATACGTACATGTGTACACATAAATAAATAAATTATATATATATATATATATATATATATATAATATTTTTGACAGTATAGATTAATGTCTAGTACTAATCATCAAGTTATTTATGAAAGGAGGTTCTAATAATTTTACTGCAACCTACAGAGTATACAAATATCTTCTCTCTTTCTAATTGAGATTTTTTAATTTACCTGGACACGAATGAATGTTGCATCTCAATAATTGCATGGAATCCCCAGGGCAGGGCCTACGAGTTTGAGACTGGATAGGATGATTACACAGACGTTTCCGAATCTGTTCACCACCACCGCAAGAAGCCGAACATTTGCTCCAAGCCTCCCAGGAACCCCAATGCCCATCAACTGGAACAAAATACACCATAATGAGTATGACCATATTTATGGCTGTTTACTCTACCAAACAGGTAGCAGAATCACTGCTTAGTTTGCCCATTTGCCAAGTAGAATTTTACACCTGAAGGATTAAATTCAGTATGAAAATATGTGTCAGATGAAAAGTTAATACTGTAGACAGCAAATTTCGACATGATTCACTAAATCAGCTGGTAAACATGGTTCTTAAGAATCTAAGCACTGGACACATAGAAGAGATCAGCCTGTGTCTGTCAACTTTGAAAATCCATGCAGCGGTACTGTTTTGAGTCTGCTGGCACTTTTGATACTGTTCTTCAAGGTTCACAAATAATACAAATGGTTGCCTACTGAGATGTGAAAAGCATTTCAGGATTTACATTTCTCCAGATTCATAAACGACAACATCAAGGAGCTTGATTTTGTTTTTATTTTCTACGACGGATTTTGGGTAACATGATGTTTTTAATAAACATGAAATATATTTGTAAACACATTGTTTACAAGCTAATGGAATAAATGTGACTAGTTATGTCAATTACATACTTACTTACCAGGACACACGTCTGTGTTACATTTGTTTATTTCTGTGTCAGGTCCTGTACAGGCTCTTCCACTGTGTGAAGGTGCTGGGTTGTCACATGCACGATATCTTCTCATCTGGCCGCCATTACATGTACGACTACAGGCTCCCCATGGACTCCATGATCCCCAGTTCCCATGAACTATAATGCAACAACAATGTATATGTAACTGAAGAGCTCCTCATTTATAGGGTTCTGAAGCACAAAAAAATCATCATTGAGGTCAAAAAGTGTTGACTGCACTTTAATATAAAATTACTTCCCCATTATGTCACCTTACAGGAATAAAACACATATTGAGCATTCAGAGTTCCTTTTGTTTTTCACAAATATGAAAATAGGAAACCAACCCACCTGGGCACAGATCAGCATTGCAGAGCTCATGTTCAAGTGCATTGCCTTCACAACTGTGGCCTCCATTCTGTGGAGCTGGATTTGAACATTCTCGAGTTCTTTGGCGAAGTCCTCCACCACAGGACAAACTACAGGGCGTCCAGCTGCTCCATATTGACCATTTTCCATCAACTTGTTTCATGCAAAAAATAAAGGCTAAAACCTAACACAACTACATGAAAGTTTACAATCAAAATTGCCATAATATTGTCAAGTTGTCAGTATAACACCAACCAACTTTATGTTGTGCTTTTCAGATTGTCTGCTCATGCTTTGTAACATATTTTAAGTTACTAGGAAATAGGAATATCAAAATTGCCCAGAACATAATGAGTTTTACAACAAGCTAGGCTAAATATGTATTAGAAATATCTCAAAAACAGCTTTATGATGTCTAATATATGTTCATGTTTCATTCCCACTTTAGAACATCAGCCACACTATTTTGTTCTTTGTTTGTTTGTATGTTTTTCTAGTCCCTACTATCTGGTTTGGTTTGAAACTTTCTGCAAAACCAAATAAGCCCACCCCATCCTTTATCTGTTCAAACGGTTATTTACCTGGACAGTTCTGATCACTGCATACTTGCATCTGGGTATCTTGTCCTTCACAGTATAACCCATCAAAAGATGGGGGAGGATTATTACACAGCCTTACTCGGGTCTGAGTACCTTGCCCACATGTCTTACTGCATGGGCCCCAGGGTAACCAGGAACTCCACAAGCCATGAACTAATAAAAAAGCAGAACATGGTTAGATGCACAGTGTTAATAGTAAACTACATCAGAGCATCAGGAGTCTGTTTTCCTCTTAGTTGAATGTTATTCTTAATGGAAAACAATAGTTTCATATGTTGAGACTCTGTGTTCTCAAATACTGTCTTTGTATCACCCTTCATTACATGGTTCAGTGGACTGCCTCACACAATTTCTCAGTCCTGGGTCCTGAGTGTCGTTGCATAGGAGATATGTGGCAGGCCACCTGAGCCCATAGCTGACACTCTAGACATTAATAATGAGAATTATCATGTTCACATCTTAGAACCAACCAAACAAATTGATTAATTATCAATTCCCTATATACATTTTGTTGTCACAGAACAGAAGCTTTATCTTATAGATCTGTACAGAGTTGTATATGCTCATAATCTTTAATCAATAATTCTATGACATTACCTGGACATGGCTCTATATTACAAACCGCCTCATCTACAGCATCTCCCTCACAAGCCTTTCCTCCTTCTTGAGGTGGGGGATTATCACACACTCTTGTCCTAGTCTTTTTGCCAGTTCCACATGATTTTGAACAATCTTCCCATGAGCTCCAGGCTGACCAATTTCCATCCACTTAAAAGAAATGGAAATAAATATATAAGCAATTTTACACACTACAACCAATACAATTAGGGGGATGTTTTTTTCCACATTACGGTTCAGACAACCAAGTTGATTCCAATCATTTACAGATCATGCAATATTTTGACTGGGGTAAAATTGTCCAGACCGAAGTTAAGATCGATGAACTATTAGATTTGGTTACCTGGACATGGTTTATTCTGACAGTTTCTTTCCTCTGTCTCTGCCCCTTGGCAATAGAGCCCGCCATTTGCTGGAACCGGATTATTGCAAAGTCTTGTCCTTCTCTGAACTCCATTACCACAACTCACAGTGCAAGTTTGCCAAGGAAGCCACCCAGAAAACCCACCGTGTACTGAAAGACAATTAACGGACAAATGGTGTTAAAACAGAGCAGTCAAAAATAATTATTGAAACCCTATAACTCTTTCAAACAGATACAAAAACACACAGAACATCCCTACCATAACTAAATTCAGTGGGAATGTCAATGAAATAATCATTAAAATAAGGATCCCTGTATTCAAGTGAATTGATCTTTTTCATCCTCTCTTGCAATAAGAGATCCCCGAAGGATTCACAGGAATCCAAGCAGTATTAGGATTTATGAGCAGTGTATAGAGGGCACACACAAACCAACATGTGATATTGAATTACCGTATTATTATTATTATCTTTTATTTATATAGCACCAACAGTATTTGAAAAACACTTAACAGACAATATACTGAACACTGCACTACACTGCAGTTTATTAAAAGGTACAGTAGCAAATGTGTTCTTTACTTAAACATTTTACGTGACCCTTAAGAAACCTGAAAATTCACTTTTGACCAATAATATAGCAGTATTTGTATTTCCAAATAGGGACCCTTTATCCACTTTACCTATATATATATATATATATATATATATATATATATATTGTACATTACCTCTGACAGTAAAAACTGCTTTGACAGCAGTGGATCCCATGATATTTGCAGCTTTGCATTCATACACTGAAGTGTCTTCTTTCCGAGCAGCAAGGATTTGTAACGAACTGTTTGAGAGAATAGTAAATCGATGATCGCTGGCAATAGGATGGGATTGACGCGACCAGGAAATACTGGGTGCTGGTTCTCCTTCTGCTTGACAGTCGAGCACTACGGTGGCACCAGCATCCACTGTAGTATCCACCAGATTAACTGTTAGAACTGGGGGCCCTTAAAAAAGACACAAATACTAGATTTTATTACATACAATGTTTAATCATTTTTTCCTTTTAAGACTCAAAAGTGTGCAGAGCTTTTTCAAGTAATGTATTCTTTAAAATCAGGGATTCAAAGTGCACGTTTGATTTATATCATCACCATTTAGGCAGATAAAACATTACTGTTCTAATATTAAATGTAATCTGAAAAATCATACTCTGTATTGTCAGTCTCGTTGTGTGCTCCATTACACCAGCATCATTTGTGGCAATGCATGAATAGTCACCAGCATCTTCAATCTACGGAAAGAATGGAAGAAAAGAAAAAGGAACATTTCAGAATATTGAAAATGTGTCATTTGGAATTCTTCGATGGCAGATCAGATTCCGCAACTGATGATATTCGACTGAAAATATTTACTATCGGGAGCACTTATGGGCTAATGAAAAGGAGGACTCGGCTAGATGAAACTCTAAAATTCATGGTATTTGGTTAGAAATGTTACACTTCTATAAACTCAGACACACTATACAGTATAGTTATTTACAGTATATATTACTAAATATATATATTATAACATACAGCAGTACAAAATACAATTGACTTACCGCAGTGTTGTGAATTACAAGTGAGCCATTATTAAATTGCTTAATTCTTCTGCTTAATAAAGTGTCCTTTCCTTTCTTCATCCATTGAATTCTGGGTGTAGGGTTTCCTTTAACTACACAATTCAGAATAATAGTGCCACCCAAAGGTACAGTCTGATTAGTATGATGTACCCCAGTAAGTACAGGTGGTTCTAAGAGAAAGGAAAACAGATTTTCCCTATAAATATTGGTTGCAAAAAAAGTGTATTTGCCATTTTAAACATGTTTGTCTCATGTTTGTCATGGAAAAGGGAAATCCCCATCAGTGTTTAGAAAGATCTTGTATGATTTATTCAACCAATGGGACAATTTTGGCACCATGTGTTGAGATAACAAGAACAAGTAGGGTTAACAGATAGCAAAACAAGTTCAAACAACATACTATTTTTCCAATTTTGAGACAATTTTGGAGAGTGTGAGTATATTATATACATTTTTTTGAAAAAAACATGTAGGCATCCACATTAATATTCAGAAGCAAATATAACAAAGATACATATCCATTTCCCACACTACAAAAGATGTATTTAAAATATGAAAAAAACCTGTCCACATAATAAGTCTGAATAAGTCTGAAATACAAGTATGATGCATATAATAAATAAAATCAGAACAAAACATATTGAAGGAGTACAATTCACTCCAACCCGGCTGCCCTGGAAAACTTTGGGTCTATATAACTTATGGAGCAACACTCAATTTGTAGCTTCTTATCTCTCCTTCCTTACCTTTGACAAACACAAATATTGTAGTGTTTGTTGATGCTACTGAGTTTTCCGCCCTACAGGAGTAAGCCCCGGCATCTTCCTTTAAAACTCTTTCAATCACAAGGTCCCGTTGCTGAGCAGACTGTCCAGCTTCAGCTGCAGTTAAAAATAATAATAATAAAACATTGCACATTGTTACACTTACATATTCATTAATATTAAACTGGACTTGGGAAAGTCACTGAAAAGTGTAGAACAAATTGAAAGTCCCAGTTGGCTTTACACATTTACTGTAGCTCTGCTCTGGAGTGTCTATATAGCAAGCTTAAAGCAAACGTTTTGCGTAGTTATTTCTAAGCTCGGGGCCGCCATCAGAAATCTTGGGGCCTATTCCAGGCTTAAAGCCTAGGCCCTATGCCCTTCCCATCAGCCCGCCCCATCCTATTTTCCCACCTATTGCTTCACCTATAACCATGTCTTAAGATCATCCAATAAATACACCTTATGAGAATAGACGCGAGGCTAGGGTTAGTGACGCCTGGGTGCAGTACGTCTTCGGGGTCCCTTTAACTAACACACTAGAACGCAAACTCACTCTAACACCCACTCATTCTGACACTGTACACTTACATACATACACATTGTTTCTCCTGCTCCTTTTCTTTCTTTCCCAGGCACCACTAACCCAAGGCTCATCCCAGACACTCCAACACCACACAGAAATTTGCAATAGCATTATACACACGACCACCTACACACATGCTAACACACATACAATCATGCTAACACCATACACTAACAAATACTTATGCACTCTAACCTCATACAGTGACAGACACATACATGCTAATATCATATGCTCACAAACACCTTACAGTAACACACACACACACTAAGACCATACAATTAGGCACAGGCGTGAGTATATGTGTATACATACCTACAGTGCATCAGCATATATTGAATGTAGATTTTTTATACATCATTATATTTTGTATGTATTTTATACATATTGTGTATATACAGTATCTATGTATTGCGGTGTGTGTTAATAATAATGAATTGTAATTTATATTTTATATCAAATACATTGTTATGTATTATACATGACTGGACACATATTTTCACATTATGTGCATTTATTTATTATGTATGTTTTATTTATTTGCATATATATTTGCACATTGTATTTATGTTGTTAATTAATTTTTAGCCTTCCCATTTGTTATATATATAGCACAATATGTACTATTATATTGAGAATGCATGGGTAAAGGCAATTTAAATTTGTACAAATTGAGGTTTAACCTGCACTAACCATAGAGGGGCGCAGTTGAGTTGGTTTATGTATATGGTGGTTCGGTTGCTAGTGTGATCGAGTAGTGCTAGATCAGTAATTGATTACAATTATGGGAACTTTTGAGTGATGCGACCACGCTGGGTGGTGGAGAGATGGTTCTACTGGGAGCAACATACCCGCTGTTTGTGAGTAGCCTAATGGATGAATGATGTAACCACGCAAAATTTGGAAGAGGTGGAGAACTGGAACACTTTATAAACACCACAAGGACAACTATCATGGTAGATTACGCTGTTTGTTCGTTTCATCATAGATGGTTTTAGATATTTATTTTAGATTTATTTATATCTTTCCATCCGGACCGGCGAAATACGTAATTCTGGAGAGTTGATATAGAATATCTTTGAGGACACAGGTGACTTATTGTTTCTGCAAATGTCATTATATGTGCCATTGAATCTGGTGAGTTTTTACCAATATAGTCTTTTGCACTACTTTTTTTTTAAATCATCTTACAGGATCAAGAAATAAATGGATCATAATTTACATATATATTCTATATATTTTATAGATTTACACTATATTCATACATTTGTCTAATTTTATGTATGAGTGCCTCTTTTTTGGAGTTTGAACGTTTGAGTATTGTAGGAGTAATGAAGAGTCGGCTGCTTTCCATAATAAGAGTATCTGTATTTATTGTTCTCGGCTCTCAGTACCAGGCATACTCCCTGATGGTGGCACTGGGTACGCTATGGAACTAGGCTTGCACTAGCTGATAAGTCCTAGTTATATTTACACTCCTGAGAATTCTGCTGGTTTTGTCCTGGGTCTCCAGATGAATCAATGCTTTCCTGGGGCAATTTCCTCTCTCTGGACAGGTGCCATTTTGCTAAGTACTCCCAACCCTCTTCTCCCTATTCTCTCCCCACTCCAGACTGTGGAGCCCCATAACCATTCAGCTAGCCTATTCCCTAAAAATCCACTGTCCCAGAAAAGTGCAAACTGCAGATAGCCTTCCCCCATATTGGGATGCTTCTTTGCCTATTCCTAAAAACGATGTGACTAGAGACTTTCTAGAGACACATCTAGTCTCTAGTGTTAATATCCATAGTTCAAACTTTTTATAAGTGTATTTAGATTTTCTGTTACCTTTGGCTACACCAAAAAAAATTATGTTTACTTCACCCACTCATGCCAATAGCAGTAAAAAAAAGTCAGAAGTTCTATTGAGTACTTTTTGACAGAACATACTAAATTCAAAGGCCAATTCTCTATTTTTATTTTAGTGAAAACAAAGGTATTAAAGACTGATTTCATGCTATTAGCAAAGCATTGCAGAGCAATTCTGTAAGAAACTCTATCCCCTGTTTATGTCCCTGGTAATTAATGTTCTTTGGGCAACTTATAGCTGCAGTACCTAAACTTTTGGCAGCATCTGCCAGCATCTAAGGGTACTTACCAGACAGGACTTTGTCTTTAAAGGTCCATGTTATGTGGGGAATGGGGTTGCCAGCTGTTTTGCAAGATAGCCTGAGCTGATCGCCTTCATTTAAAGACACATTTGTTGGAATGTCAGTAAAATATGGACCAAAGTGTATCTGTAGGCTGACTATATGAGAATCTTCTCCAGCTACATTGTGAGCAGTGCATATGTAATCCCCCTCATCAGCATACTGTAGCAAAACAGAACATAGAAAGTGTTAATCACTGTTTTAAAACATTATTAAATGGAGTTACATTGCTAACAAGTCTGTTAGGGGACATGTAACCAAATGCTCTAACTACATCAGAGCTTTACAATGTATGGTGTGACTGGAACCAAGTCATCTACCAAAATGTCCCTGGCCGTTGCCGCCACCTTCATCGTAGTTACAAGATGGGTAGCTTCTCCTGTTCTCAGAGTATAGGTGCTCCTCTGGGGCAAAAGGGTCTCACAATGAACCGTACCACCAGTTACGATGCAACTGGGCATTTTTTTTAAAGCCACTTTACCAAGAGAAGGGGGATCTGACATACACAGGAAACAGAAAAGGAATAACATAATCTCCTCACACGTATAACAATGGCGAATACACAAGAGGTTTAGGGATAAGTGAACACTTAAACGTAGACTAGTAAGACTAGATAAGTCATTCTTAATATACATACAAATAGAGTGAACATACAAAATATCACAATTTAACCTTGCACCCGAATATAAAATTGCAGTCCCAATAACCTTCCTATAATAGGGATCCAGGATCCGTTACATATGATTTAAACTTTGCATTCATTTTAACTAATTTAATATTAACTGGGGCCTTGGTTTACATAGTGTCAGCTGCATATTTTGGCCTAGGCCAACTGGAACTATGGAGGTAGTCGGGGTGGGGCAGGAGCCCCTTCGCCACATAGCAGATTGCCCTATTGGCAATAAAGTTCCCCAGCCCTCCACCTCTCAATGGGGCATTTGGTAAGATGTGTAATCAGACGTTCAGCATGGAGGGCAACATGCAGAGGAGTTGAGTAGCACCGCACCGGGCCAGACCTTGTTACTTGTTGCCAAAATACCCCATTGGCACATTCTATCTTCATGTTCCTATTTTAAAGACTCAACTTTTGCTAATGATATAATTTGAACAATCAAATATGCAACATTTGCAATTATAGGGGCACTTTTAAAACTCTTAATCTTTTGCCAAAATATTATTTGTTCATGTTCAATGCTGAATCCAGTTTCACTATGGAAGTAGGAAGAAGGAATTGGATGCTATTACCTCAGCTTTATGCAAAATAAGTTGCCCTGATGATGATATAGTGTACTGCAAATTCTTCTTTGTTATCATAATGCCATTCTTCATCCAGGTTATTTCTGGGCTGGGGATTCCATATGCTGTACAAGGCAGGGCAACTTGGGAGCCGATCACCACCGAAAATTCTTTATTATTTTTTAGAATCCGAGGTGGCACTGAGAAGGGAACATAGTTATCTTAATATAAATAAAATATATGACTTAAATATCTTAACACATACACACACATTTTTAACTAATTGTACCATTAGAAACATCATGAAGAAGTAATAAAATGACAAATCTGCTAGACAATGCAATTAATGTTGTATCTAAGGGGAACCACAATTTTAGTAACTACTGTTGGTCTAAATGAAGGCCATGTATTAACTAAATCAGAAATGTAATCTAATCCTGAATAAAAGACTCCGATATTTATATGAAATGGTGCGAGCTATGTAATTATACCTGTCCTTGTTTATACAAATTTGCAATTTATAACCTGATTTTTTTCAATTCATTTGTGACTAAATTCTCTTTACATAGAAGGGCTCTCTCCACCTAATGTATCCGTTTGTCTTAGTCCCTCAATTCTTGTCTTGTCATACCCCTTGAATATATGTATTGTATTAAGTGCTGCGTAGATTGTTGGCGCTATATAAAT
>VKOC01000004.1:28860847-28876526 GCA_009364415.1 Spea multiplicata
CCTGTGCGGTCGCACAGGTCGCACACCCCAAAGGCCGGCCCTGTGTGGGAATTGCCCATTCAACCAAGAGAATATTAGTGAGGTCAAGCACTGCTGTTGGAGGAGAAGGTCTGGCTCGCAATCTGCATTTGAATTCATACCAAAGGTGTTCGATGGTGTTAAGGTCAGAGCTCTGTGCAGCCAACTTGAGCTTCCTCACACCAAATTTCTTAAACCATGTCTTTTTTGGCCCTTGCTTTGTGCATAGGGCACAATCATGCTGTGAAGGGAAAGGGCCTTCACCAAACTGGTACCATAAAGTTGTAAGAATACAATTGTCTAAAATGTCTATGTATGCTGTAGCATTAACATTACCCTCCACTAGAATTTATGAGCATCAGCCTGAAACACAGGTTATACCTTCTCCACCAAACTTTATAGTAGGCACTCCGGTAGGTGGTTTTCTCCTGACATCTGCAAAACCAAGGTTGGTCCATCAGACTTCCAGATAGTGAAGCATGAGAAATGCCTTCAGAGAGCATGTTTCCACTGCTTCAGAATCCAGTGATGATGTGCTTTACACCACTTTAGCCTGGAATTGCACATACCGCCTGTGTGCAGCTGCTGGGCCATGAAAACCCAGTTCATGAAGCTCCTGACGCAACACTCCTGTGCTGATGTTGCTTCTAGAGGCAATTTGGAACTGTAGTGAGTGATGCTACAGAGGACAGGCAATTGTATTTGCTACATGCTTTACCGCTTCTTGACTAAGCTGTTGTTACTCCTAGATACTTCCACGTCACAATAATTGCACTTACAGTGGACTGGGCAGATGTTCATGAACTACTTGTGGCTTAGTTTCCATGCTATGACAGGACCACGTTGAAAGTCACAGAGCTCCACAGTATGACCCATTTTACTGCCAATGTTTGACTATGGAAATGGCTGCCTATGTGCTTGATTGTATATACACCTGTGATATACACCAGTGAGAATGGCTAAAACACCTAAAGCAATAATTAGGAGGGGTGTCCACATACTTTTGGTCATATAGCATGTTTTAGTTAGATCCTATGCCTTTAGCTGCATTTGGTTTGCTAAGCATAATGATGTCATTGTATAATGTTTTAGCGAAACAGAGAGTTTGGGGGACAGTTTTGACGTTTTTCAGGGATTTAATTAAAAATGTTATTTCGTTTCAGGTATCTGATACTGGGGAATATGAATGTGTTGCGACTAACGTTGTAGGGCAGGATAATAAGAAGTTTTTTCTGAGTGTTTATGGTGAGTTTCAAATTATATGCTTTCTAGAGGCCAGCAAATAAAGCCACATATAGCCTCTTTCATTGGCATGTTAAAATGTATATTGCTCGTGTCCAAGTGGCACAAGGCAGGCTGTTTTAACTAGCTGAACTCCTATGCTTGCTGTATTATCTGTATTCCAACCACATAATCAGATTGGAACACATTATTGCCGCCAGGGCAAACTGTCTCCTATACATGTACATACAGCAAAGAGAGAAACATTTCTGTTTTTTTAATTTTACCTTAGTGCCACCAAGCATACAAGGTCCACCGGAGGAATATCATAATGGGACAGTGCAACATTATGTTACATTTTCATGTGATGCTTATGGAATCCCCACACCTACAATAAAATGGTTAAAGGATGGAAATCAGATCAGTAAGTAAGCAGTCTATGTTCTCATAAGACACAATTTTGCTTAAAAATAAAAAGCCCATATTGAGGCAGGAAAGTCATATAGTTCTAGAGTAATTTCTGTAAAATAAGCAATCATTTTTTCTCTGCAAGCACATGCATGGCATGGTGTTTTATTGATATAAATTTTTTTATGGTTTCTTATTGGCACAAATAGGACAATAATACACACGTAAGAACGTTAAGTGGTGGGAAATTGTTTCTAAATTGCCAACAGTATTATTAAAAAAGAACTATTTTAATCTATTATTTTACATTATTACTTAGTGTCCAAACTGCCTAACCATGCTCATGAATGCTGCTTGGCACATAGAAACACTATCCTTTTCTTTTGAGAAAGGTTATGAATATTTCAGTAAAACACACATTTAATTAAAAAACAGACATGGCTGTAAGTTAATGATCACAAGCGATTTTAACTTTAACTTTAGGACACTCCGATTCTTTGGACGTTCAGTTTCTTTCCGGTGGGAGCAAAATGAAAATGGCCAGAATTCAGATTTCAGATAGTGGAACGTACACCTGTTTTGCATCAAATGTAGAAGGAACAGCTCACAAGGACTTTGTTTTAACAGTTCAAGGCAAGTCTATAATTCATTTTTGCCCAAATATTTTCTTGTAATCTGGTTATATGATTTTAAGATGCTTAATTTTTTCAGTGAGTCACGCGTGTAATTATGTAAATATTTAAAGTTCCTCCTAGCATTATTGGTTCTGGAATGTCAGAGGAGGTCAGTGTTTTACCGGGAGAAGATGTGCAGCTGGTATGCAAAGCTCATGGAATTCCTGCGCCTGTAGTTCAATGGATGAAGGATGGCAAACACATTAACAACATTGACCTCAACGGTATTAGGTATGTCTCAACTGTTCAAGTGGTGAGAAACATTCTGTACATTGGTTACAGCTCCGAATGAATGTTTTGAGCTTATATGGGAAATTAATTCAACTCCCTTGTAGAAGCACAAAAACAAGGAATTTGACAGCAGATAAGAACCATTTGGTTCATCTAATCTGTTTATTTTTCCTGATGTGGAGAGCTTAATCAGTCTTTGGTCTTGACTTAGACTTAGGATAGCTTTATGCCTATCCCATGCATGTTTTAATACCATCACCGTACTAGCCTCTACAGTTTCTGATGGGAGGCTGTTCCATTTATCTACCACCCTCTCCTAGATAGCTTGCAAGAAGCAGCAATGAAACATATGCCAACGTCGCACAGCCAAAACGAAATCCGTTTCCTAACCCTCCTCAACTCTGTATTGTCCACACTCTCCCATTAGACTGCCAAACAGAGAAGCATGATTTGTCACTCCACATAACACGTTTCCACTGCTCCAGAGTCCAGTGGCGATGTGCTTTATACCTCTCCATCCAACGCTTGGCATTATACTTGGTGATGTGAGGCTTGCATACAGATGCTCGGCCATGGAAACCCATTCCATGAAGCTCCTGCCGCACAGTTACTAGCAGTAGTTTGGAACTCTTCAGCTATGGAATCAGCAGAGCATTGGCAACTTTTACGCACCATGCGCCTCAGCACCCGGTGACCCCACTCTGTGACTTTACGAATTGCTGCTGTTCCTAAACGATTCCGTTTTCCAATAATACCACTTACGGTTGGATGTGGAATATAACGGCTGTGTTATTTAATAAATATCATATGGCTGGTAGTTAATAAGGGATTCTCTTCTTTTTCAGATAAAATTGCAGGGATGCACAGTGGAACCCTAATATGTTGCTGATATTATATTCAATATTCACGTTATCTACTTTTTTATTTGGTGCTTTTAAAAAAAAATGTATGCTGCTCTTCAGAGACAATTGTTATATTAATATTGTGGTTTTCTTATTTCTCAAGTGTAACCTCAAATGGACAGATCCTGACCATTTCCAATGTCAAAACAAGAGATATGGGGAAATACACATGTGTAGCTACTAACTCAGCAGGAGAAGATGACAGAATATTCAACGTAAATGTTTATGGTATACATGCTTCTATTTGTGGATTTTTGCTAAAAAAAAAACACAGATTAGTGACTGTGTGCTGTTATCACACCACTTGAAAATAACAGAAAACTAAAATATGTTACTTATATTACGTTTAGTTGCCCCCAGGATTGCTGAGAATGAAGGGAATGCAGTGGAGATGACAGCTGTTTTAGACACTTCAATAAATATTGAGTGTTTTGCAACTGGGACCCCGTCACCACAAATCAATTGGCTAAAAAATGGTCTTCCTCTTCCCGTATCATCGCATGTTAGGCTCCTATCTGCTGGACAAGTGTTAAGGTGAACTGGAAATAAGCAATGGAAGTTGTGTGTGTGCCTGTCAAAAATACTTAATATGTGTCATTTCATTAATTAACAAATTTACCAGAACATTCATTCAATGCCAGATGACCAATGAACCCTTCTATTTCCCTATCCATCATACAGCGGGATGGGCTAGTGTTGATTCCAGCTGGGTACAAGCCTGGTGGTTTTTGTGAACTGGAACTAGCTTAGAAAATCTGGTAGTGATTGCTGTCATGCAGTGACCCTTTAGGGGGCTCGTTAATATAAACTGGTCTGAAGACTAGCTCGACGCTGGCTTTGCTTCTGCTTCTATTTTTTCACTTACTAGATGATTTGTTTATCTATTTCATTCTTTCCTACAAAGTAAAAAAGCTGAGCAGTGGTATCCATATAGTTTCTAGAACCTTGGGTTCTACTGCATATAGTTGCTTGCTAAGAACCCCATTATAGGCTTTACATCAGTAATTACATTTAAATTTAATTTTCATTAACGATAAAGGGTTGATTTCTATAAATGGTCATTTAAATCAACTTTATAATTCTCTTTTACAGAATTTCAAGGGTGCAGAAATCAGATGTGGGAACCTACACATGTGTTGCCTCGAACAGAGCTGGTGTAGATGAAAAAGATTACAACTTACAAGTCTATGGTATGGATTCTCAGTACATAACATATCAGTCAGTTTCAGGATCACTAATACTTATTTGTATGAAATATGACCATTCAGTATACTATGATGGTTGATACGCTCAACTATATTGTGGAATACCATTTCCACTAAGGAATACAATGAATCGTTTGGGCACTTTATAGATGGGCTGTGCAATATGTACTGTCCAATAGACAACAGTTTCTTTCAGTCTGTGAGCTCAAATTGCTTTTATTGAATCTATTTGGCAAATAACTATTTTAAATGTTCTCTTTCTACAGTACCACCCAGCATGGCTGACTCTGAGATAACTCATCAGCTGACAGTGGTAAAAGGAAATCCTGCCACCATGACATGTGTTGCCGATGGATTGCCCAAACCTAATATATCATGGCTGAAAGATGGAAAACTTTTGAATTCTGACTATGTTTTGAGTCTTGAAATTAAAGGAACACTACTTCGGTTATTAAATGCTGAAATGGATGACATTGGTAGATACACTTGCATTGCTTCCAATGAAGCAGGGAGTGTCAGTAAGCACTTTAATCTAAATGTTATTGGTAAGTTAAACTCTGTTGTACTGTCCAGTTGTTGTTGACCCCAGCTGGCTAGAAGATGAATTCCCATATGCTTTTGATCCTTTCCCCACCCCCGGCTAAATGACTTGCAGGGTAAATGTTCAGAACACATCTCCCTGTATATGATACAGACCCCAGTTCCCATGTGTGGAAAGTCATCCTATTATTTTCAATGGGAGCACTTTCCTGCCACTGATTGGCTGGAGGAAGACAGCTGTGGCTTCTGTGATAGTCAAGTGCTTTATTTTGTTTTCGTTTTGGATTAATGCATATGAAAAGAGTGTGGGGGTTTCAGATACACTAAACTGTCCCTTTAAGTGTTGCTAATCTGCCATGAGAAGTTTTGGTTGAGATGACTTCTTCCTATTAAAAATATTGTAGCAGAATGAGTTCTCCTTTATCAAATTCAAATTGTTGTTTATTTTGTCATTAGAACCTCCACACATTAATGGATCTGAGAATACGGAAGAATTATCAGTGGTTTTAAATAACCAATTAGACCTCATTTGTTATACAACTGGTTTCCCACCTCCCATAATAACATGGCTGAAGGATGGAGAGATACTTTCTCAGATTGAAAATGTGCGTCTACTGAAAGGAGGCCAGATACTTCGAATAGCAAGTGCACAGGTAGAAATCATTGATTTACACTTTTTTCGCCAGTGTCTTATTTATTATTTATTCTCTCTATTGTAATTTCACTATGTGTGGTTGTTACTTAAGCAAACATAGGCACTTTACTTCTGTCCTAACCCTAATTATTTCTGATTTATGATGAATGAAAATGACCTGGGTTATCAGAAGAAGGCATAGAACCCTGCCAGGAATTTGTTACAGCTTACTGCCCTCTTCTGTCCAAAGATTAACATGCTATTCTGGAGGCCTAGCAATGAGCTATTATACTTGGAGTGTTGACAAGTATGCCAGGGTTAACATGCATATATTGATAGATTATCCTCTGTTACTAAAGCCACATAATAAATAAATATGTATACAGTTTTCAGACAGTCCATGGAGTATGGAAAAGTCTGAGTTGACCTCATCTGAACAACTGGACAGTGATATATTGATGCTTGTGTGTTATCATTAAGAAAGCAGTACTAAAATACTATGTTTTCATTGCTTGCAGGAGGAGAACATAGGTCGGTATGTGTGTTTGGCTTCAAACAGCGCAGGAGACAACAAAAAGGAATTTTCAGTAGATGTTCATAGTAAGTCCTGTACACTGACACCAAGATCTCTAGATTGTAAGCTCATTTGAGCAAGTTCTTCCTTACTTGTTGTTTCTGTAAGTAAAATTGTTATGTTATATACTACTTGTTATATCCTATTTATTATTTTACAGCACTGTGGAATATGATGGCGCTATATAAAACAAATAACAATAATAATAATAATAATATAGTATTATACTGTACCTTAAATATATGTTTCTCCTAAAGTGTCATTGTATTTTATATTGATATTTTATATTGATACAAAAATTACATTCAGCCAATTCACAAATTCTTAAGGAGATAGATATTCCCAATATAGCAAACTCCTGTCATGCAGACACAAAGTATACAGTTTACAAACCATAACATATAATTTAGGCACTTGGTAGATTGTTTGAAAGAAGCTGAAAGATAAAATAATGTATTTATATGAATAAATGTTACAACATGGTATTATTAGAAAAATAATAAGTATCGTGTTGTAACATTTGTTTCTATAAACATTTCCAAATATTTGTCTTGGCAAATTATTGTCGACTTATTTCCATATTATAGTAGTGGCCATCTGTTTAAAAAGTGATTAAATATACAGTAAATCTTTACAACCAGGAAGCGAGGACTGCAAATGCAAACTGCTTGCAGAAACGAATAAAATGTTCTTTCATACTAGGAAATATGTATTTTGGCTCATATTCACATAATTAGTACATGTCACTCTCCTATAAGAACTGTGGTTTAAACATTATATTTGTCATAGACAGACAGAAATTATATATTCTTTTTATGAATGAGTTTTTTCATGTACACTACCATTCAAAAGTTTGGGTCACTTAGCTATTTTCATGGAAAACAAAGACATTTCCAGCTGTGCCAATAGAATGGCAATATAATTTCTAATGAATTAGCCTTAAACTTAACCCGGATTAGCTAACACAAAGTGCCATTTATTTTTTGCTTTAGAACATTAATTGATGACTTATTCATGTTTCTACACTGACTAGATATGTTATCTTACCTAGATTTTTCAGATAATCATTATGGTTCGAATAGTGTTCAGAATTAAGTGTCAGTATTTTCATTTAACATAAACGTATATCATTACAGATGTGTTTGATAGCGTTGTTATTAATTATATTCACTTGGCATTAGTGTTAAGTATATTGAACGTGTATTCATTAGTATGGATGTGTTTTTTTAGTGCCACCTAACATTGCTGGTATCAATGGGATTCATAATATTACATCCATATTGAACAAACAAATTATGCTGGAATGCAAATCAGATGCTCTACCACCACCTAAAATCACATGGCTGAAAGATGACAATCCACTGCTGGTAATGTACTTTTCCACTATATCCACCAAGTGGGGAAAATGTTCTAAGGAGTGATGTGTTGAAGAGGTTTCGCTCTATAAGGTTCCTATATTATTCCACTGTAACTTTAGTACATAAGCAACATGGGAACTGCAACATGGGACCTTTTTACTAGAGCAGCATCGGACATAATCAGAGTTTAGAAACCATCATTAGCAGAGGTAGGCAGGTAACTGACCTAGTGAAATGTGTGACTAAATCTCTTACATACTGTAAACCAGTTACTTTTTATGTTTTACTTCCATATGTAGATAGTTTGCTAATCCATGATCCTCAGCTGATGCTCCGTTACCTTTAGGATGATAGGGGGACGTTTACTAACCTAGAAAATATGTATAAAATTGTGGCTGAATTATACTGAAACAATTCTAATATGTGTTATGGATTTAAATATGTGTAAGTAAATGACTTCTACTTCTAAGTGTCTTCTACTTACATTTAATTGTATATAACTTAACTATGTAATATTGCTCACCCTTGTGTTTGTTATGTTATTTTATATTAGCCCAACTCCAGAGTGCATGTTTTATCTAATGGGCGATACCTGCAAATTGACAGAGCAGAGGTGTCAGACACTGCAAGATATACCTGTGTTGCAAGCAACATTGTGGGAAAACTACAAGAGAATTTATGCTGAACGTTTATGGTAATTGGTATTTTGTATTTCCTTTAAACACAGCCATTAAAAAATAGTATTGAGCCAAGCAGCTGTCCTAGCTGCTTTAAATACATGCACTTTAGTTGAAGAATGCAGCCTTAAATGTGTTCATTCCTTAATGGCCATGTATTAATTATTTCACCATTTATTTTAGATATTTCCTTAGGTAAACATTTTGTAATCCAGAAAGCTTACACCACTGCCAATTTAGTCTTTTTTTGTCTGCCTAAAGTCTGTAGAATTCTGAGTCCTGTGCCAACAGTTATAATATTGTTATTATGAGAAAATGCCAGAAAAGTTGGTTAATGTTCTTTGATGTTGTGACCATAAGTGTGAAAAATTAATGAATACAATGGTAAAATTGAGGATAAATATAAAAACACATATAATTGGATTACTCACAGTTGATCTAGACCAGGGGCGCATACCTGAGAGTATTTGGCACCTGGGGCAGATCCAGTACTTGGCACGCGGACGCGCCACCACACCCAAAGACAATGTAGATTTTGGCAAGAATAGTTAGTTGTCAACAAATTTGTAAACTGTATGGTCAACTGAAAACTAAGAAAATGCTTGATAGAGGCATATTAGCTCTTAACATAAATAATATTAAGTTTAAATAATGGACATTTACGGAACACGATGTGGGTATCAGTTCAGTAACGGCCCATTACTATAATCTTACTGATCCCGAGGCCAGACATTGACGAGTGTGTATTTAGGTAAGTGCAGGCAAACCCGCTATCGCTATAATAAGGTAAGTCCAGCACTTTGAGTGGTAGGTCTCTGACTAAGAACAGCCTGGTGTGTTGCCACAGCTGCCCCTAAACAACCTCGGCCTGTGCCACAGCTGCCCCCTAAAACAGCTTGCCTGTGCCACGAATGCCTCTAAAATAGCTTGGTTGTGCCACCTCTGCGGGTGGGGGTGGGCCGCCCCCGCCCCCCTTTAGGTGGGCTACAGATCTAGACAACTCTAGATAAGGAGCTAAAATGAATGATGCTTCCAAATCTGCTGTGTTAAAAAAAAATTAGATAAACATTTGTCTAATGATTTTTGGCTAACATCTAAGGATCTATGTTACTTATTTAAATCATATGTTCAAAAAAACATTCAGTGTCTTGAGTGATTTAATGTTCCTGGTTGAAATTATGCAAATTTCACTAGCCTTTTCAGACAGGGTTTGCAGGGTATCCTATGGAAAGGAAAGCTGACAGGCTATTCTACAACATATGTGCAACATACCGTACATTGACAGTGAACATATGTGTTATAAATGTTATATTTTGGTCCACAGTTCCACCTACAATAAATGAAGGTCCTCATTTAGTGACTACATTTGTCAACAAGCCTGCTTTTCTTGAGTGCACAACCATTGGCGTACCTTCCCCAAAAATAGCTTGGAGAAAGGATGGGTCTATTCTACAGGGTAACAGTGACAGGTGAGATAATAAATCTTAATTATTCTCTGCCTAATATTATCACAGGTGAGCTAATAGATTTGAATTCTTATCTGCCTAATATTATGTAGCGAAAGATATAAAACACAATTGTGCAATCAGTGTTGACATTCTTTATGATATGCAGCGGTGGTGGTATATATAGAAATCATTGGTACCATGAAAAGTGGGATTTGCCCACTTTATAAAAACTTTCAAATGTAGTACCATTGTGAGCGTACCTAATTGCTTATTTTCTATCCTCTTCAGGCCCTAAAAGTATTCAGTTACTCATTTTTAATTTACCTGGCACTTCACTTAGAATAATAAAAACTTAATATAGATGTGTGTTATTATTTAATAATTTAATATTATTCTAAGTGAAGTGCCAGGTAAGTGCCAATGTTTAATACACCTGACTGGGGAAAGGCTTAGCATTCATATACAATGTTTCATCTAGAAACATTCTATATGGCACAGTATGGCATAGGGGGACTTCAATCAATAATAATCAATAGATCTCTTTCTTTCTTTTTTTTGCATTCCTCTAGTGATTGTCTATATAATTATAATGATCCATGAAACATGTCTATGAATGCACATGATGTATGAGGGTCTTCTTGCATCCCAGGCATCCAATCATTCCCAGCAATTCGTACATTGATACAAAAGAAGGGTGTTACTTTGTGTGTGCTCCCTAAAATATCATAGCTGAATTAATTGTTTTCAGACTATTTGGGTGTCTCACACCTGATATGGCAAATTACCTTAAAAAAAGGATTTATCCCAGTCATTATATATAATGTATTGTTTAAAGATATATAAATAAATTTAGAGGTGGGAGGACAGGTATGGACTTCATAAAATCTGAGATCTGTGTAGGTAGATGTATTAGCAGTTGCTTTGCTGGGGGGTTGATTCTCGCTTTACTTGGGTCTGGACCTTTAAATGATGCAACAGGAACCAGAGTCTTTTTTTATTCATTTTTAATATATAATCATATGTATCCAATCTTAATATACAATGGGGTAAGTAGACTTCTAGTAGAATTGACTGCGCACAAAAATCAATACATTTTTTTTATCTTTGCGCCTTGATTTAGATATTTCATAATGGAATCTGGTACACTAAACATTCCATCGGCAAGTGCCGCAGACTCTGGGCAATATTTTTGTTTGGCCACTAACGCAGCTGGGTCCAGCCAACAAAAGGTTGATCTTCTTGTCTATGGTAGGTATATAGTTTGAAGTACGGCACTAGGAAGGGTTTAACAATTAGATCAGTCCTAGTATACCCTTATATCATGTTTTACTCGTTTTGTAACTGGTAGCTTCTCACCTCCACAGACTATACACACACCATCATCTGGCAGATACCCCACACATACCATACAATGGAGCTCTTCTCTCCACACTCACCAAGTGTGACTGACAGTTCCCACAGTTATCTGGGTGTCTTTAAAACATAGGCTTCCTGTTCATTGCCCACACAAGCAACCATCTATTTGATTGTTTTATTATATACAATTAAGTTATTATAATATGTGGGTTATTTTAATAAATGGTATCAAATATTCTGTTCTGGTTTTTTTCTTACTACTGTTTTGTAACACACCTGATTATGTCACTTTGTAAAATCTAAAAGTTTGAATAGTCTGTCAATACATACAATATAATTTGTAATTGTTAATGCATAGTTTATAAACATTTTTTGTAGCTCCACCGTCAATACTTTCTGGGTCAGCAAATGTTACTGTGATGGTAAATATCCAGGTAACACTCCCATGTGAAGTCTCGGGCATACCTAAACCAAAAGTAGAATGGATGAAGAACGCTCTCCCAATTAATACTCATCTTAACCAAAATATGTACAGGTAAGAGAACTAATGAAGTTGTAATTGTGGTAAAGTGACCCAGATGAGATTGTCAATGATAACACCAAATGTGAACATCTTTTTTTTGCTTGTTTTTTTATCTTAAAATATATACCAAATATTTATAATGATGTGCATGTTTTTAGACTTTTATCTTCAGGATCACTTGTAATTATCTCACCAAATGTAGAAGATGGTGGGGTATATACATGTGCAGCTTCCAATGATGCTGGTAAAGATGAAATAGAAGTGCATCTTTCTGTGCAAGGTAAGAATTATGAGTGTTATGTCATTCTCTCCTGATGAGTATAAAAAACACCTTGAAGCACTAATGATGATGATGCAAATGTGAAAAAAAATAGTCACTCTACAATTATTATCAGTGAACATCCAGTGTTAATAGAACAAAAAAAAATATTGGTTATCGCAAAACGTCCATATATAAAATATAAAAAAGTACTCAAAAGGTGGTGCCTGTGCAGTGACAGCAATAGCAGTATCGATGTACCCCAGCGTTTAAGTGAGTTCTTGACTGCCTGTTCATTTAACCGCATAGAAAATGTAACATCTTTTATAATTATGGAACAAAATAGGTAATCAGCGATAAGTTTTCAAGTGCTAAAGTTGCAATGAGTTTCTGAAAGATAGTGTTTTTTTTTTTAAATATATCTTTATGAGTTTTTATCTCTCTGATCTAAGTGTTGCATCCATTACTGTCTATTTGTGATGCGTGTCTGCGTTGTGAAAACAGCCGTGTGATACTGCTAACGTCATTGTAAACAACATGATGCAAAACCGATAATGTTCAGGCTTAAGTACTCACAGCTATCTTCTTTTCCGTAGTGCCACCCTCCATTGCCGATGAAGTTACCAATATCTTTGTGACTAAATTATTTCCTGCTCTAATACCATGCACTGTGTCCGGGGTGCCATACCCATCAATTCACTGGTTGAAAGATGGAGTCCGAATTCCTACCGAAGAAGCTACATACAGGATACTTTCCTCAGGTAACCACATATCCTATATGATCTTAACTGTTCTATGGTGCGCCCATAAATATTAAAGGGACACATAAGAAAATAAATTGTAGTAAACATGTTCAAATCAATATTACTGCTGTTACAAGTCAACAAAAAGAGTGTAAATAAATTTCATGTTTATGATTTTCTGGGTACATTGTACATGTTTATAATGCTAAAACGCTGTTCATTGTAAGCACTGAAAATGTTTTGAGAGTAACACATGTCACACAGTAACACAGTAAATGTCATGTTATGTTGAATTATTTGTTTTCCAAATACACTATTTTGCATATCTGTGCTATGGGAAAATATTTATTTTTATTAACCATACTACCTGTGGCATAAAATACCGTTTCACTACTGAATTATCTGCTACTTGAATTGGACTTTCAGGGAGTCTTGAAATACCAAGCACTGGGCAAGCTCACGCAGGACGCTACACGTGCAAAGCTATAAATGAGGTTGGCTCGGCACAAATTCACATCGATCTTCATGTCCAAGGTTTGTTATGTGCGTTTTATGTTTATGTTATTTCGTATAAATACTAGAAAATAGGGTCTTTAGTTGAAGTTGATACATTTCATTGGGACAAGATAGAAAATTATGTAAAGTTATTTAAACTTTTGGGACCTCAGAAGTATCTTTAGGGGGAATCATCTGGAGAAGAGACCTCTAAGGTCATTTTCTAGGTGTCTATTAACACTGATAATAAAAATAATGTTAATTGTCAGAGAAATATGGTATTAGATTTACATTTTAAGTCCGCCTTTCCAATACTCTCTCATAGTATACTGTGTGATCTTCCAGTAATTTTTATTGATAATAAATGAAATCTGCTTTAATTAAAAACTTCTATTTTTATGTAAATAGAGGCTCCTGTCATTCGGGGACAATCTGACTATTTAGAAGTCATCTTCGGCAGTCCTGCTACCCTATCATGCGATACTTCTGGAATACCTGCACCATCTATAACATGGCAAAAAGAAGGCATCAGTATCAAAACAGGTAATGCATATTTATCACCATTATTACACCATTATTACACCAATATAACCTTCAAAAATATGTATTATTTCCTTAAACAGTAGTAACTAATCTGTTCTTTTTTTAAATATATGTTTTAGGAAGTGGCTACTCCATCCGTTCCAATGGGGGTCTATTTATTGAGAAAGCAACCCAAGAGGATGCAGGTAGCTATACATGTATTGCACAAAATCCAGCGGGTACCACACTGGGGAAGATCAAGCTGAAAGTTCATGGTGAGTCTTGGCTTTGAATAACATATTAAAGCAAATTTTCTATGAAAAACAGAGCAGCAAATGTCTGTGCGTTACTGGATCTGTACTGTGTCTAAGACAATAGAGTAAGACGTTCACATAATATGTTTAATCATTTGTTTCACTGTATTGGCTGTTTGATTGTGAAAGAACTCTCAATGTATACCACAATATACAAAATCACAGGTATTTGTTGAATTTAAAGTCTCCTGGGACAGTTGGGGAGATCAAAGGATCTACTGAACTATTTCATGATCTGGCTGGGACAGCGGTACAGTGCCTAAAAATGATACCTGTCCCATGAAAACGGGGACAGCTGGTAGATATGATTAAGCTTGTCCCGGGTTATTTTCATGTTTTCACTAAAAAAAAAAGAGAAAAAGAAAACAATGTCAATTACATGCACTGTAACATAGAAACACAAAAATATAGAATTTGATAAGATAAGGACTATTTGGCCCATCTATCCTGCCTGGTTTTCCAGATGTAAAGACCCCAACCTTAATCAGTCCTTGGTCTTGTCTTAAGACATAAGCATAAATCTATACCTATCTCATACATGTTTAAATTCCCTCACCGTAGAACTGCACTTAATAATTATTATTATTTATTGTTGTATATAGCGCCATTAAATTCGGTAGTGCTGTACAATGGGTAGACAGGACATAACAAGTAGTATGTAACATAACAAATTGACTAACAGAGACAACAGGTGAGGAGGGCCCATGCTTACAGTTAAGCATACTTTGCTAAAAATACACTTGTATTTGGAAGATTTTATTTGTATTTAGTTTCTAAATACAACAATACGCTCAAAGAACCAGCAGATGGAGCCGTGTTAGCTTTAAACGATAAGGAAAATATAACAGAAATAAAGTTTGGTACCTTATCGAGAACATATAAAACTATCCCGAATCTAAGACAAGAACAAGCACTGATTAAGACCTGAGAAAAATGGGCAGAGTAGATGGGCTGAATGGTCACATTTTATGTTTCTATTTCTATATAATGCCAATTCCAGCACTTAAACAAACATTAAAGCTACAGTTATAAGCATTATTTTTCAGTTCCACCTGAAATTAAACCTCATCAACAAGAATATGTGATTCCTGTGGACAAATCAGTCACAATGTTTTGTGAAGCAACTGGAAACCCAGCACCTGAAATTTCTTGGTACAAAAACGGAGACCCGCTTGCCAAGACAGCTGGACAAAGGATTATCGGCACTGGAGCCTTACAGATTGCGTTTGCTCAGCCTGATGATGCCGGACAGTATACCTGTACCGCTAAAAACGTTGCAGGAGCCGTTACTTCTAGTATTAACCTCACTGTTTTAGGTGAGTCTGTTACTGTTTATCATTAGTAGATTAGTAGATCTGTATTTGATGCAAGCACAATCTTATTTTCTTTACAGTAGCCGTGTTTGCCCATTCTTTGTCAATGCACAGTGCTAAGCTGGTACTGGTATTTTGTTTCTAGATCTCAATATGCAAAAACAAAAACACGTGTTTTATTGCTTTTCTGCTGTTTTTACTTATTATTATTATCTTTTATTTATATACCGCCAACAATCTACGCAGCACTTAATACAATACATA
>VKOC01000004.1:28879894-28890467 GCA_009364415.1 Spea multiplicata
GCTTTATGCCCACTAGAAATGGCCACCTGCCCCCTAGATATGCTTTATGCCCCCTAGAAGTGCGTGACGCTGCTTATTTCTCCTGAGTTTTGGCTGTGTTTTCCTGGTTGCTACATTTGGTCACCTGCCTGTGGCCTACTGACTTATCCTGCCCTACCATACCGTTAAGTTCCTGAATGTACCCAAAACGCACCGTGCACAACAAAACCCATGGCAGGTATGATGAAATATTGCCATTGTGGGAATTTACAGAAACTGGCAGCGTTCAGGTAAGTGTTTTTGCTAGCACACTGTGTATAAAATGTGTTACACTTCCCTGCAATCAATCTTATCATACATTAAGAACTTTAGATCTGTTTTCAAGAACACTAAGGGAACACCTACACATTATTTTATGATTTCTTGAAATCTAAATTAATATTTTTTTATCAATAGAGGAATCACACAAGTGCTAGGAATTACAACAAAGAACTGCTTGGACAGTAACATCTATTCCTACTAGAAGATATTTTCACGGTACATACTTAAAAAGTTCTTTCAACCTTTAAATGTGTATAAAAATATTTGAGGGACGTTTTGTCAGTTTAATAGCCACCTGTACATGAGATATATAGAATATATCAGTACACCTTTAATATGATGTAGTTAAACTCTGCATATTTTTTTTTTATTAATAAGTTTAGCTTGGAAACGTTTTCATTCATGATGTTCTCGTAAAATTTCCACTGTGCATAGAAATGACAACCTCAAAGAGAGACCAGAAATCTCTGTGGAGGGATTTGGAGCCAAACTACCGGTATGTGATCCGCACAAGGAAGAAGGAATGAATTAACCAAGCTGCTCTGGAAAAGTATCCATGATGTCATCTCTCTGTGCCACAGCTATAAAGATGTATTTAACTCTCCGTATAGACTGAATGATATCTGTGAGCAGCTATGACTGCTGGGTCATATTTTGTGCCAAAATAAAATGGGTAATAAAATATAAAAGACAGCTTCACAGATACTCCAGCACAAGCCAGTTATTAATTTTCATTAATAGATGAGATGACACATCTGGATCAGTTTACCGGTCCCTTCAAACATTTAAATCAATCAAAAAGCCCTAGGTATGGATGGTTTGACCCGGTGCATGCTAACAACACACATGCTCGCTGCCAAGTAACATGCCAACTCTGCGCGGAGGAACCCTGTGCTGACATCCTCGGAAGCCGAACAGTTACAAAGCAAGACTTCACCAATCGTTGTCTAAAACGCTAATTTTCAAAGGAAAAATATATCATTGTTTGTGATGTGAGTGTTACTTGAGTGTTGCATTGTTTATATAGTATGTCTCGGTGTGCGTTCAGAGCTCACTTGTGCCTGTTGTTGACTGTGCACTCAAAGGGACAGTACAAGTATTATGAGTATTTAGAGTAATTTACTAAGGATTTTGCAGCTACCCTCTGCTGTTTCACACCAATATTACCAATCACTCGCAGGAATGCTGGCCTACTCAAATCAATAGGAGTAGTTTCTGCGCATTTTTGTATGGCGGTGTTACTCCTAAAACTCTCTTGTGAGCTGGAGCTGGCTGATAAATAGCCGTGTAAACTCACTGGAAAGTAAGAATTGCATCCAACCAAACAGATCCACTGCAAGCCAAGGATTGGAGATCACAGAAAGAGTGCAAATACATGGGGGAAAATGTTAATTTCAAAGGGACACTCAGCATTAAAGCGCATATGATTGCTGAAGCGTCCCTTTAAACATCAACGAACATCAACAACACTACTGTATCTTAAAACTGTCCGACTTTATGTTCAGTGTCTGCTTTTTACAAAAATAAAATGTGTATTAATGCAAATAACTACTTAATATTTGTGAATATGCCTCAGTTACTGATTGAGCCCGTGGTAAGCTTCTACGCTATATACCCACCTTACTTGCTCCCTGTGTGTACAGACCAAGTGCACAAACATCTCTGCCTAGTGTCCCCTTTTGTACACTTCTACAGAATGAATTAATTGAGCATTAAGATTTGAGACATTCCCTGATGACACTTTTTTTTAACCGTTCTGTTAAAAGCACTCCTTGGGACACCAAAGACCTTAACCAGTCCAGTTACATTTATATGGCCACACTGAAAGGATAGAGTAAGAGCATTAATGTACATTCCCTGTCCAAGTTTCCCAGGATACAAAGATGTATAACTGAGTAACGGATTCCCTATCATGAGTTTATGGATCCCACACGCCGCAGGGCATCACTTCACCTGTGCTGGTCAGCGTTAGTGAAAGTAATTTGTGCCCCGGGAAGCATTGCCAATGTGGTCACCCTACTGTGCAGTTTCCCCGACACCTCCAAATGACAGCTGGCAGCCAAGGTAAGCAAACAAGCAGCGTTTCTCACTGAAACACTGATGGATTTCACTGAACTAGAAAACAGAGAAGCCAACTCTGCTTGCCTCACTGATCAGATGAGAACAAAAGCTACATAGATTGCCCCTTTAATTGTTTATGACATGAATTGTTTATTTCATACGTAAGGTTGCAAATGTTGCAAACTTTAATTGATCCTGCGTCATTTCTTTAAAACTATTAGCTTGTGAGGGACTGAGAAAGGGTTAAAGTGATACACAGTTACATAAATGTTTCCGGCGGTTCCCCTTCCCCATTGTGCTCCTCTGTCTCGAGAAAAAAATCCTAACACAAAAAAATGAGGTCATCACATCCCAAATACAGATGTCATGTACATTGTAAATACAGAGTTTACTATGCTGACACTTGTAGACAATTGGGGTCAGCATCTGGGAATCCTTTTGGACTCAAGAATTAACCACTTGTAGGACTAATTAAACACGAGAGAGAAAGTTGATTCCAGAGCCAAATTGCCCTGACAGTATTCTTAAGTATTTTGTGTTTATCACATTTTTCTATTAAGTGCATTATTCCTAAAAAAATATCTTTTTTTCAGTTCTTAATTCAATCAGTCCCTTCTCTAGTGTGATGGCTTTCAGATTACGTTCTCTCTCAGTAACACCTCCCTACTTTCTTTTGTGTGTTTATAGTAATAAACATGCCTTGCAGGGTCGCAATCACAAGCGTGGGAGCTTTGTGCTATTGTTTACAGTAGGTGGGAGCACATTCAACCCTTTAACAAGAAACATTCAAATTTGACCTGAATCTAAAATTTACCTATGACTTCATTCCCTCTCTAGGGAATGCTACATTCATTAAACTGATCCATTTAAAAAAAAAGCAACATTGTAATAAAGCTGTTCAACCTGCATAGAAAATTGCCTGCCCAGTCAAAGCCATTCCAGGGAATATTCGATTCAGATTGTTAGCTTGCGACCAGGTTCTTCTTTACCTAATGTATCGGTTTGTCTTACACTGCCGGTTCTTTGAATGGATGCACTGTAGGAAGTGCTGCATAAATTGTTGGTGCTATATAAATAAAAGATAATGATAAAAAAATATATTAAATGGAGCCATGATTAGCGAGTGACTGATAGTCCCCACTTTCTGCATGCTTCAACTGGCTTCCTTTCATTGGAACCTTAAGCCCCCCTCTGTTAAACTCTCATGCTCTCAAATTACAGCTCCATCCCCCATCCAGTGCTGGTGGAGTCCCTTCAGTGAATACAGTCAGAGCAGTATGCTCATCTACCAGCTGTATGTAACATGGCTGCAGTCCGCACTGGATGTACATTATTATTTCTATTGCATTTTTATTTTTCACTGGTGTGTGTCAAGGGCGAGGAGTTTAACGTGGAAGAGGAAATTCTTCACGAGACCCCCCTGCAGAAACCTACTATCCTTATTGCCATCTTAGCAAGGAATTCAGCTCACACGCTACCTTATTTTCTGGACTGCATCGATAAACTGGATTATCCTAAGAGCAGAATTGCAATTTGGTAAGAAACCAATTTTATATTCTTCAACCCCGCCAACCCATAAAGAATAATGCTTGTGGGCATCCCAACCCATCAATTACATTCTTGCTGCCTTGTGTGTGATCTACTGTATACCATATTATACATTATGCCATATATATTACATTGATAAATATATATAGCGTTAAGATTACTTTTTAATATTAGATATACACTTTTCTTTTATACTTGTGTGTGTTTTTACCACTTGTTTTATTCTACATGGGTTATGGATAGGAAACTAAGGTAATATCATCAGCAGCCTTCGCTGTGCACCATCTGAACTTTAGCCCCTTTAAATTTCCACGTGAATTCATTTTACCCATCGTGCTTCAGATACGAGTTACGAGATACATTTTAAAGACCAGACTTTAACTTAGATATCTGGTCCAACATGTAGGTATGTCTATAGAAAGCTGGCATATCCCTATTTTAATTTTCATAGTAATTGTGTTATTATTATTTTATATTATCAACTGCTTGTTCCTGGCAGTCTTTTCAAACCTGTTCTAAAACTGACAGATACATTTTTTCAGAATGGATTATTTCTCTTATTGGCATGAAACCCCTCCATTATATGAAACAAACTTCATCTATAGTATATTTCACTTCTTCTAGCACCAAGTTTACAATTTACTTTACAATGCTAAGAACAGTAGGTGGATCCGTATGTGCAATTACATTAGGATGGGAGGCCCCCGGTCCACAGAGCTTACAGTCTAAGTACAGGCCACGTTTGCCAACTGTCCATATTTTTCTGTGTCATTCGCTGGTCAAATGACTTCATGTTCTGTTTCATGCTTCAGTATTTGTCTAAAGAGTGTACCTACCTACTATACAATTACAATTATTTACTTAATACCACATTGTATGATTTAGTGTGTTGGTGTGATAATATGTATTCGTATGTTGAAGTGAACAATATGATCTTTTATGCAATATACTGAGCTCCACTTTGGACAAATATAAAAGCCAAAAAAACCCAGATTGTTATATGTAGTTTTGACATTTGTTCATGGAAAAATCACACTTAATTTGTTTTTCTCAGCAAATCAATAAATAGATGACTAATCACAAAAATTGCATCTTCCCAATCACTTTGGTTCCCATAGCAGCAGACGCCATTGGTACAAACCTTCAGCGGTTTGCTCTTTGTCAAAAATTATGCAATTTCTTTATTAGGGGTGTACATACGGAAACTGGATTCTGAGTTGTGGTACTGTGCACAAAGCTAAACAATCATAAAAGGGACGTAGCGGAATGTATGGGGTCCCTAATCACACAGAGGTAAAGAAGGTTACGACTTTTATTTATAACAAGACATCTGCAAAATGGGCAGCTGGCATATGACCAACCATTGCCAGGTATTATAGCACTGCTTTTCAAGGTATATTCGTATCGGGAATATTCAGGAAGGATGGCATGATTCTGGTAAGAGAGCATCTTCTGTGTGTGTGTAAGCCAGCCACACATGCGCAACTCACGTGACCCCAAGCGCCAGCCAGGATGCGCATGCCAGTTGCACGTGTGCAGTCTGTGGGTTCACACTTACCTGCATGTGCAGTTCAAATTGAAAGCCGAGAGTTAAATTTAAGTCTACTTTCACCATTTCTCAAGGGACTCCTACATGACAACACAGAATGATAAATTATTATTAGTTATTGTTTTATATAGCGCCATCATATTCAGTAGAGCTGTACAACGTGTAAACAAGAAATACAACGTAGTATATATGACATAACAATTTGATTTACAGAAACAACAGGTAAGCTCAAACGAGCTTACAATCTAGAGGACAAATAATATTATTTTTTAATAATAATATTGTAATAATATTATCACTATGAACCTTGTTCTTACAGGGTTAATAGCGATACCCTTTTCTTTTAAACATGATCTGTATTGCCTCAAGCATTATGTTTAGCTTGTGAGATTTTTTTTACTGCCCCTAGCAATAAACAGAACATACCTGTACAAGTGTACCGAATTTTTCCTTCTGCGCAGATAGTAGTGTGTTTACGCCTAGGGTTGCCACATAAACCATGGATTTCCAATTCAGTGTTTCATTAAAGAAACTGCTCATGGAAGAGATGGAACATTCTGTGCTTTACGTGTCTAACGGCTTATATCGTATGTGTACTTGGAGAAACTTTACGTGGTGTGATCTTCACTGACACTATCTCAGCTAATCCCTTTAGAAATAATGGATTCATTTAATCAAGATCAACTCTTGTTTTTTTCTGGTACACAGGTGGCTGTAAATATGATAGTGCAGCCCAAGAAATGTCTCTTTGCATTGGCCTGCCACCAAGAATTCCAATAGGGCATGTGTCGCTCTATCCTATGGCCAGTTGGTCCAGTGTCCTATTGTGCGAAAACACAAATATGAATTTCTGCCAGTTACGCAGCTGAGGATCGTGGGGATTGTAGTTCATTAACAGCTGGACAACCTTCCTACCTTCTTCCCCCTACATTCAGCAACCCTCACTAAATCAGTTTAGGTTAGCAGGACTGGCCTCCATGAAGTACCACCTGAAGCCTACTCTATGAAGATGATCCAACTGTGCTTGATTCCAATTTTATCATTGCAATGCCTGTGTTTACAGATGATGTGCTAAGGGTTGTGTGCGAAGGACCACTAAAACTAGGCATGGTGTACATTAGGAAACATGATGAACCATTAAAGGGTTTTAATAAAATTCCCCAATCCTAGGAAGGGGAAGTCATGAGGATTCACATTTACGTTAGGGGTTTAAACTGATCACATATGACACTGATGAGAACGAGATGTGCTGAAACTAGTTTATCATGTCAGAAGGAATCTACAGCCCAGCACCGCATGAAAAAGGTTCTATGCATCTGCTAAGTTTTCCTAGGCAAAAGTTTTTCTGATACAAAATGTGAAAACTATTTTTATTTCTTTAGCAGCCAATGAAATAGCCCTTCTGATATGGGTGTTATCTACCTTCTAAACACTATACAAAACTCACTTTATATATATATATATACCCCAAGTCATAAATATTGCCCCATGAAATATATGTGTTTAGTAATGGTGTCTAGTAATAATGGCTATTTGCAGTAGTAACTTCTTAACTCATTCACCTTTCATTTTTTTTTTGGAGATATAATTAAATCCATGTAGACCGAGGCATGTTGGGGCCTGATGTATAATATGTTTGAGTCATGTTACAGCTTTTGATTTATTATTTAATAGAGACCCATAATATTCCACAGCAGTGATGTATCATTGGAACTGGACTAGCATCTCTCACACCAGGCAAATACTCCAGCAACACATCTGGCCACGTACGCTGCATGACCATAAAAACGTAACATGCAGCCTCTCCGTAACCAGCTGTCGGCCGCACTTATGTCATTTGGTTGCCCCTGGCCAGGACTGCTTTATCATCCTTTAGTCCATCTTTAAACATATAACTTTCTTATAGGCTACCTGCTATAACGACGAGCATACCAAAATAAATAGAATTTATGGAATTTGTGGACAAAGTCCTAATTCTTCATTTGCTGGATTCTCCAAAGCACGAAAAGATAATTCTCTTGTAGAATGAATATACTGTGTGGGTTAACGTAACAGAAAGAGACTGAAAGCCCTTTGTGGTTTGTTATTACAGCTGGTTGTAGGTGACATTATATAATGTATGTGTTACGGGACTTCTGAGAAGTGATTCTGTAGTAGCTGTTTCTCCTACGGGACCAAAGGAAAACCTTGTTTATATCATGAGGGTTCTCCAGCCTAAAGCCTTATCTGGCGTGGTTGGTAAAATTTGGGCAAATGTCTAATTGCAAATCAAGATGCGTTGTGCATCCTTATTTAACCAACTAGGGATTTGTGATTCCCTCTTCCACGTTTTTCGTTCGGCGCAGGTCTACGGCTTTTTCTTGAGACTGTCTGGTTTCTGCAGATACCGCATGTTGAATTCATCTTTGTCTGAATCCTAAATAATGTTTTAAAATTCCTCAGATCTTCATCCAGATATTTTATGCAATGATGTATTCAAGAAAAGTGTCCTGCTCCAGAATCTTAAATGTTTTTTCAGAGTAAAGCTTATAGACAAGAGCAAGAGGAGAAGTGGAGAAAGCTGACTGTTAATTGTATGTTGGTGATCTGTTTGTCTGTCTTTTACACGGCTAAAAGTAGTGGCTACCCAGGGACAAATCACCATTAATAGCCCACACCTCTTGCCTGCTTGCCTTTAAAGATAAACTGGGAAGATAAAAAAGGCATTATAATAAGTGTTTTGAGTCTTTGACTTAAAGAGGCATATAATAACTGAATGCGTATAATAACTGAATGGTCTCTTTAAATTTACATGGTGTCCCCTTGCAAATGCATTTGATGTGAACTGTAGTTATCACAGTTTTTATTATAGCTAAATGTGTATATATAAAAACTACCTATAGCATGTACTTGTTTGTCAGTGTAATTAAGACCCTTACCAATATAATGTATCACAGAGCATGGAGAGTCCTTAGCTCCCCTACACAAAGGTCATGTTGTCACGCTACTCCTAAATGGTATATAAGTTTCATTATTACAATCACAATCCCCACTCTTCACCATAACTCCATAGCTCAATCTAGGTATATTAATGTTTATGGGTGATCAGAAGGAGTAGAAGCATAAAGTGGTTGTAAAGGGACAAGAAAAACCTTGATATGTCTTTTACCACTCAGCTACATAACTCCCTTTAGGGCAGGGGTGTCCAACCTGCGTCCCTCCAGCTGTTGCAGGACTACATCTCCCATAATGCTCTTTCAGCTAAGGGGCTGGCTGAGGAGTATAGGAGATGTAGTCCCGCAGAAGCTGGAGGGCCGCAGGTTCCACACCCCTGCTTTAGGGGATCTAATGGCTTAGGATCTCTGCATTATGTGTATTATCATGGTGCAAAGACAAAAAAACAATTTTCACAGTAAAAAAAATAAAAATAGAACTAAATTAAATGTGCTTTACATTTGCTTTGGGAGCCATTTGTGGACTGGTGGGAAGTATGTTCTATGAATAAACAGATGGTAAGAATGATAATTAAGTACAACAAATGATATTCAGATATAAATGAAATCAATTATTTTCAGATTCACGTACTCCAAATATAGATACTGAGAATGTTATGTGGCTAAAACGCATTTATACCAAAGAAACGGATATTAACATAATAGTTCTGATAAAAGCTGTGACTGTTTTTAGATTTTTATCACCTGCATAAGGTTTTTTATTAGGCTTCCCCTACATTGAAGTTTGTGTATACAACATAGTAAATACATTTACTGTGTGACTATTTCAAAATGATGTAATAACACGATAATGCAAGTTGTAGATTAGTCATCACAATTACTTAATTAAAAGTTAACTTTTTATTAGTGTTGACAAAGAACTGTCACACTCTGTATTATGTTGTCTGTATACCCAATTCACTGCAATAGTTTTGCATTTTTATCTTAATGTGTTTATTTGATTTCTTCATGTTTATTTAAAACATGTTTTAATATGGCAACATTCTGTAGAAAAAAATGTATTTCAATGTTTATATATGGAAATATTTATTTAGTGTAGATTTCCTCTTTTGGGCTATACGCTCCTTATTTTTGCTTTCTGCCAACATGTTCTAGGGTCCCCACATAGAATTCTAGTTTTTTTAAAAATGCAACATTATGTGGGCATCATAAATCCCAATAGCAGGATCAGCGGCATATCACATTGCTTACTAATACTGTTATGTCTATGCTCGGCACAGGGAGAACAACATAAGGGTCCAGGTATTATTTCTTGACTTATACAGCAAGCCAGGTAGAGCAAATAAAGAAGAGGAATGAACAAAGACCTCTAAAATATGATATGTGCTACATAGTTTTTAGAAAGCTCCTAGTTTTTCCACAGATATATCATATATCAAATGTTATAATCAACCAAATATTGGCACTTTTTCTGCATAAATCCCTAGGACTAGGTTCCAAACACTATGGTGTCTCATGAATTGTCAGGTAAGGGTAAAAATTTGGTCACAGACTTAGCAATGTTTGTATGCTTGTAAACATTCACAGTTCAGGGTAGAAGAGTGTGCCAATCCCTAGGTTAGTGACTTCCCCAAAAGCTAATTCCTTCTAATCAGTGGGGAGAGGATAGGTGGAAGAAGAACAGGCTGTCCGACAGCATCAGCAGGAATCTCCTCTATCTGGATGCACGATGAGACCTTGGAGAAGATGCAAGGACAAGGAGTCTGAGAGGTTCCAGCACTATCATTCATAATATTAACACCGATGAATGCCATCGTGTAAGACAATAACCGTGGCATTGGGAAGAAGCAGGAGAGATTTAAAGCTTATACACCAAAAATGCTAGTTCAAAATACTAGTTAAGTGTTTCTGCTTGGCTTAACAAATTAGTGCTACATTTTCTAGCCAGGGTGCTTTAGGTGCTTCAGGTGCTTCATATTTAAACTCTGTATACCATAATTTTAAAGAAACACCAGAATATATACTTCTGGTATAGGTGGTGGTAGACATCAACGATGTAGGAATTTAAACATTTGAGGATCTTACAGCACCTGGGGAAACTACTGGATTAGATGGTCTGAGCCGTTCTTAGTTTTCATCTAATTATGTTTGCCTCAAACAGTGGACCCTTGCATCCTTATAT